>CAUYUJ010000869.1:255000-267500 GCA_963575745.1 Prorocentrum cordatum
CGCATATATTATATATATATATCATATATATATATATATATTATATATATATATATATATATTATATATATATATAATTATTATATATTATTATGCGCACCCCCCCCCCCCCCCCCCCCGCGCAACCCCCCCCCGCACCCACCCCCCCCCCCCCCACCCCCACCCCCCCCACCCCAGCGACGGATTATGTTCCTCCTCCTGCTCCTCTTCATCCCCCTGCCCCCCCCCCCCCCCTCGCGGGGGCGCCATCCTCATCGTCATTGTCTTCCTTCCCCTGCCCTCTTCATCCCCCTGGCCCCTCCAAGGAGGGGGGGGCAGGGGGCGGAGGGAAGGGGGGGGGGGGATTGCATTGCAGTGGGCTGCGACCGATTGCGTTGCAATCGTTTGGTTGCAATCGATTGGAGCACAATCGGTTCGATTGAAAAGGATTGGACTGCAAGGGAGGGAGAGGAGGGAGGGGGGAGAGGGGAGGGGAGGAGAGGGAGCGGAGGGGAGGGGGGAAGGGGATTGCATTGCAATGGTTTGCAATCGATTGCGTTGCAATCGTTTGGAATGCAACCGATTGCATTGCAATCGATTGGATTGCAATGCAATGAGGGACACGGGGCAGCCTCGAGCGACACGCGCAATGCGTAGGATGTCTGGGCAGTCGTGAATGGGGCTGCCTCGAGCGACATGCGCAGTGCGTAGGATGATGATGAGAAGAACGCGTAGGAGGAGGATGAACAGGAGGTGGAGGAAGGGGAGAGGAGGAGCAGGAAGAACAGGAGGAGTGAGACTCCCAATGCGTAGCTTCTTGGGGCACACTTGGGGCGATACAGGGTTGTCGTCCACATGCTTCTTGCGGGGGCCTCTTGGGCATTTCCGAGTCCTCATGGAGAGGCTCAGTGGCCCCTTGGAGCCGTCTTGGGGCGGTCCTGGCGCCTCTTCGAGGCTCGTTCGAAGCTATCTTGAACCGCCTTGGGCTAGATTGATCGATCTTGGAGACCATCTTGGACCCTTTGCGGCCCTCTCGGAGCCATCTGGAGCCATCTTGCGCGCTCCAACCCGTCGCGGGGCCTCTTCTCCAGACGCAGGGGGAAGGGGTTAGGGGGAAGAAGGGGGGTGGACGGACCAGGCTCGCTGAGCCACCTCCGCCCAGGGGGCGGGTGGGATCACAGTTGACAATCCGTTGCACTCTGCACTGCTAGCGCTCGCTCTCGCATCCGATCGTTTCCGTAGCCCTTTTTGGTTCAAGTTGTTCATTTTTGCTACCATGCCAGCCTCGACGAAGGCAGCGCTCGAGAGGAAGCGCATCGCCAACATGGGCAGGGCACGCGTCAGGGCCGTGAAAAACTTCCTGGGCAAACCGTGGGGGGCGAAAGCCTTGAAGGAGGCAGTGGCGGAGTTCAAGGCTGCTTCGCACAGGCGTCTGTGCGATGCACTGGCCACTGCTACCGTTCGTTCCACCTCTCGGTTCGACGCTCTCTGCGAGAAGAACAGGAAGCTCACGAGGGAGCTCGACGCAGCGACCCGCGAGAAGCAGGAGCAGGCCGACGAACTCAAGAAGCTGCGGCAGCTGGCGCGGGCCAACGAGAAGCTGGAGCAGAGCTACGAGGAACTGCAGGAAGAGCTCGGCAAGGCCAAAGCCGCCCTCGCCGACCTCCGCTCAAAGCAGGCTCGCTTCAACTACTGAGCAACGCCCCAGGAGAAGAAGCGCTGGGCCTGGCTCACTTTGCACCCCGCGAAGTGGGGTTCGAGGCGCAACCGGTCCCTTAGGGACGGCTGCATGGGCAGCCAGTGAGGCGCCTGCACGACCTCTGCGCGGGGCTGCTAACGAAAAAACCAACATGCTGCCGCATGGCGTGCCCGCCGCCCACCACGCTCCAGGGAATGGCGTTCGAACTTCGACCGCCAGGTGGCGGCATCTTGAACAAGACCTTGCTGTCGGGGGATCTTGGATAAGATCCCCCTTGCTTTGGAGGTTCCGAAAAGAACAACTCGACGGAAGGGGAAACGGAGCAACCTACTGACGACGCGCTTTTTGACGCCCATAAGCTCGCGGCTGCTTGGGCCCAATCGCAAGGTTCTGCCGTTTGTGCTCAAGTGCACGACTGAGACAGACCCCAAGCCACCAGGTGGCGGCATCTTGAACAAGATCCTTCTGCGTGCGTCTCGGATAACATTAGTTTGGGCGTTCAGAGAACAAACCGAAAGAGGGGCAAGCGGACCGACCCAATGACAACGCACCCCTGCACGGGGCTGCTAACGACACACCCACACGCTGCCGCGCGGCGGGCCCGCCGCTCCCCCCGCCCCAGAAAATGCCGTTCGAACTTCGACCACCAGGTGGCGGTATCTAGGCAAGATCCTTCTGTCGGGGGATCTTGGATAAGACCCCCCTTACTCTGAGGGTTCAGAAAAACAAAAGGGCATCCACAATTTAGGATGCCCCCCTGGGAACGGAAATCGCAAAGCGCAACAGAAAACACGGCTGAACCACAAGAACACCGCATCGATGATAATGAACGACAGACGGCGGCAAACTCGCCGCGACGCAGACCCAATGAGAAACAAGTGCGTCTTCTGTGGCGCAAAAGGGCATCCAAAATTAAGGATGCCCTCGTGGCGACGGACACCGCCAAACGCAACAGAAACGCAACGCATAACGACAGGATCAACACGTCAACAACCACGAACAACATAGAGCTGCAAGCCCGCCGCGACGCAGAAGCAGTGAGCAGCAACTGCGTCTTCTGCCGTGAAAAGGGGCATCCCGATTTTAGGGTGCCCTCTCCGATGCGGAAATCACTAAACGCAACAGAGAAGAAATGCATAACAACAAGAACAACGCCTTGATGGTAATGAACGACAGGCAGCGGCAAACCCGCCGCGACGCAGAATGAGTGAGAAACAATTGCGTCTTCTGTTACGAAAAAGGGCATCTCATTTTTAGGATGCCCTCCTGGAGACGGAAATCGCGAAGCGCAACAGAACCTATGCAGAACAACAAGAACAACACGCCGACAATAAGGAACAGCAGGCAGCGGCAAACCCGCCGCGACGCAGGAGCAGCGGGTGACCACTGTGTCTTCTTCCGGAGGAAAAACGGCATATCTTCCTTCTTCCACCTACTACTACTACTACTACTACTACTACTACTACTACTACTACTACTACTAAAACTACTACTACTACTACTACTACTACTACTACTACTACTACCACTACTACTACTACCACCACTACTACTACTACTACTACTACTACTACCACTACTACTACTACTACTACTACTACTACTACTACTACTACTGCGACTACGACTACGACTACTACTACTACTACTACTACAACTGCGACTACGACTACGACTACTACTACCACTACTACTACTACTAGCACGCGTGGACTCCGCGCGCACACCACGTGCACAGCGTGCGCGTACACTATGCGCGCCGCGTGCTCACTGTCGCGCGCAATGGACGCGCGCTGCTTTGCATGCGCTCATGGGCTCGCGTGGGTGGTCGCGCGGGCACGTCGCTCGGGGCCTCTTTCGACTTGGCAGGCGGGCGCTGCTCCTGGATCGAGCTGCGACGCGAGTGCGCCGAGTGGCGCGGCTGCGCCCGCGGACGCCGCGCCCGCCGTGCAGCCCCCGATCGTCGGCTGCCACGGTGCGCTCTCGGAAGAGGACCGTCGGGAGCAGGTGGCGATCTTCCGCAGCCTCGCCAAGACCCGCCACGGCGCGCGCGAGGACCTGGTCACCCCGCCGCGGAAGACCAGGAGGACGGATCTGGCCTGCGGCGGGCCGCTCTCCCCCGTGTACATCCAGGAGCAGCAGGCGATTTTCGCATCCATTGTGGCGCAGGCGCACGGCGAGACCATCGAGGTGGCCGACGATAGCGTCGACTTGGAAGCCGAATTGGAGACGCTCCTCGATGGCGTCGAGGCGGAGCGCGTCGGCGGCGCGAGCGAGCTTCCAGGTGACCTTACGGACTGATCCAGCGGCAGTTGGCCTGGCGAGTGACGCGAGAACGCACAGGCGAAATGTGCGCAGCGACGCATATTTCTTATGACGGCCGAAGCGGGCTGATGTGAATGCATTCAGGTCTATGCTTGTTCGCTTTCCAGACGTAGATGCCTTCCGCGTTGCGATATGTTGGGCGAGTGTCATAGAAATGCCCATGCGAAATGTGCGCGGACACGCGTATTGATTACGACGGTTGTGAACTGTGCGAAACAGCACCATCTTCAGTTGATCCGGTGACTCATCATTCCTCCTCTCGCCGTGCTTCCCCATCTTGCAGATGCCCTTTTTCTTGGACCCCTTTGTCAACCCCCACCCCCCACCCCCCACCACCGCCCCACCCCCACCGCCCCCCCGCTGCATTGCAATTGCATTGCATTGCAATCCCATTGCAGCGCATTGCATTGCATTGCGATCGCAGTGCATTGCATTGTACTGCATCTCGATCGCATTGCGTTGTGTTGCACTGCAATCGCATTGCGTCGCATTGATTTGGAGAAAAAGGGATGGGTTGAAGAATTGTTGCTGCATTCTGATTGTAATCATACTGTGATCCTGGCGGGTTCGGTAGGAGGAGGAGGAGGAGGAGAAGGAGGAGGAAGAGGAGCAGGAGGAAGAGGCGGGGGAGCAGCAGGAGGGCGAGGACGAGGAGGACGAGGATGAGGAGGGCGAAGAAGAGGATGAGGATGAGGAGGAGGAGGGGGATGAGGATGAGGAGGAAGAAGAAGAGGATGAGGATGATGAGGACGAGGGGGATGAGGGTGAGGAGGATGAGGATGAGGAAGGGGAGCAACAACAACAACAGCATCAGCATGGCACCGAAGCCGTGCTATCCACTTTTTTTCTAAACAAAAAAAAACAAAAAGCTTTTTTTCTGTCAGGGGGGCAACCAAACACTGCTATTCACAAGTGCTTGTTGTTTTTTGTTTTCAGAAATCCACAGGCATGGCCAGGGGGCGTTGTGGAACGCCAGAAACCAAACAAAAACTTGTGAATTGCAGTGATTGGGGAGATCATGGCCACCAAACACTGCCATTCACAGGTTTTTGTTTTTTGGGTTTTCTGGCGGACCGAAAAAAATGTGAATAGCATGGTTTCGTGGCCGTGCTCTCACCAAATACTGCTATTCACATGTTGTTTTTGGTTTCTGGCGGACCGAAAAAAAAAGGTGAATAGCGCGGTTTCGTGGCCATGCTCTCCCCAAACACTGCAATTCACAACTTTGTGTTTGGTTTCTGGCGTTCCACAACACCCCCTGGCCATGCTTGTGGATCTCTGACCCCCCCCCCAAAAAAAAAAAACATGTGAATAGCAGTGTCTGGTTGCCTCCCTGACAGAAAAAAATTGTGAATAGCATGGTTTCGCGGCCACCCTCCCCCCGCAAGTCTTTTTGGCGAAGGAAGAGGGGGAAGAAGAGGAGGAGGAGGAGGAGTTAAGGAAGAAGAGGGAAGAAGGAGGAAGAGGGGGGCGAGGGAGCAGGAGGAGGAGCAAACAATCAATGATCGCTTTGTGGTTTTCGGTGGTTTGGGGCTGGCTGGGGGGGGGGGGGGGGGGGGGTGGGGGGGGCGACCGCATATACATATATATATATATATATATAATATATATATATATATATATATATTATAAAAAACGGGGTTTCTTTTCCAGCGGATAATATATGTCTCGTAGAAGCCGCGCGCGTCTTGGCGGCTGCGACCCGGCCGCCGCAGGGATTGGGCCAGCACCCCTGGACCGAGCCTTAAAAAGTCTCTGCGCGGGGGGGGGGGGCTGAAACAGCAGACTTGAGAGAGAGACGCTGCGGACGAATCTCGTTTTAAAGAACGTCGAGTTACGAGCAACCCCTGAAGATAATTATGTGCACGCACCCCTCTATCAACGGGCTTCTTTTCCAGCGGATAGGATATGTCTCGTAGAAACCGCGCGCGTCTTGGCGGCTGCGACCTGGCCGCCGCCGGGATTGGGCCAGCACCCCTGGGCCGAGCCTTAAAAAGTCCCGAAAACACCCGAAAAGGGGAAGTTCTCGAATTAAGGAGGGTCTGGGCGAGGGCGGGTCGCGAGCGCAAGATCGGAATAGTTGATCATGACGTTTCGAATACGATGCAACAGCGAGTGAGCGAGCGATTCACACAACCTCCTTGGGTAAGGTTGGGCTCTCCGTGTCATTGCGGACCCTTCTAATTGGTGATGTTTACATCCAGTCATACTGCAAAAAACCCCTCTTACATGTGCACAGACGCCTTAAATTGACCAGGTCTTCTCGGGGGATTCTTCCGCAAATAAACTTAGTGCGTTTCCTCCAAGGAGCACCGAACTGGCAAAAGTCGCTTACAACCACTTGGATGCTTTCCCAAGACAGCATCGCTTGCACCTGCGGGATCATCCACATCTTAGACGAGCTTGGATTCTCGAGAACGCACGGAATCTTACGAGCATGCACATACTTCAAAATATTCAGACACGCGTTGAGACACGCGTTTCCCTGCACCAGCTTCACCGCGTCCCGCGTGCTACACCAGGGCCCCCCCCCCACGGATGCCGGGTCGTTCGCACGACCGCGGCGCGGTCTCTGGCAACAGAGAACGTCTGACAAGGGGGGGCAAACATAGCTGCTAAGAGACGGCCCAAGCTGGCGTCTTGGCGTATACATCTGAGCACAGGCGGACGAGTTTGGTCGCCTTGGGGCCCCTCTCGGACGCCCCAGGTCCGCGCAGGCACACCTCGCCGGCGGCTGGCGTGGGCGACCCCGCCTTCGCCCGAGAAAAAATCGCCGAGATACTGGCCTTTCAGCGCCGCTCCGCGTCGCCGGCTACGCGGCTGGCACTTCGCAGCAGCAGCTCCTCGAGGCGCGCGTCGAGCGCCCCGCAACTCGCCCGGGTATCCAGAGGGAGGTGGTGCCAAGCTCTGCTCAGCGTCGCCGTCCCCCCGTACCGAACGGACGACTCGCGGCCCGTCCAGCGGCCCCCCTCGCGCGCCTTGTCGCGAGGGCGCAGCTGCAGGTCCTTGTCGATGCTGGGGCTGCTGCGCTGCGCCAAGTAGGGCACCGCTGGGGCGCCCATCTGGCCGAGCGCCCCCTTGAACTTCCCTGCCAGCGCTGGGTGCGCGAACTTCCAGACAGGCTTGTCGCTGGGAGCTATCGCCAGCGAAGACCACAGCGGCGCCGGCTCCAGCTGCCACTTGCTGTCCAGAACCACGCTGCCGTCCATCGCCACCCTCTCGGTGGAGATGCCCCTGCCCTTCGGGTAGATGGTAGGAGACCAGTGCCTCGATACCCCGCGCGGGGGGGGAAACAGGTCCTCGGGCCGAATCTTCACCAGCTCGCGGGGCCGCAAGTAGGCCCGCGCGCCCAGGGGCACGGCCACGGCCCTCAACTTGCGCCCCCGCAGGCAGAGGTCGATGGCGATCGCCCTCCACACCGCCTGAGGCAGAGGACGCCCGGAGCGGCCAGGCGCAAGGCGGCGCCAGCCCCGCAGGCAGCGCCAGGCCCGGGGGAGCCGCCGCATGCCAGCCCTGATGAAGGCCGGGTGGCGGTCGGCAAAGGCTAACGGCCCCTTCCCCCCATAGTCCGACTGCCGGCCAGAGAGGAAGCTCGCGCTGACGAACTTCACGAGCCAGTCGTCCCCGTCACCGTCGCCCGCGAGCGTTAGGCCGAGCCCCTCTGCGGACGTCTCGAAGTCCTGGAGGTGGCTCGAGTAGTAGCGCCGCACGTTGGCCGTCGCCGTCTTGTCCCCCAGCAAGCCCGGGCCTTCCTTCTCGATGCCCAGCGCCGCCCCCAGGTGCCTCGACAGCCGCCGCCGCGGCCGCGTCGCCAGCCCCCTCGCCCTTCCGCCGACGGCGTCGGGCCTGGGCTCGGACGAGGAGCTGCCGCTCGAGCTGGAGCCGGCCGGGGCCAGCACTGCCGGCCCAAGGGCGGCAAGGCCGCCCAGCCGGCCCGGCCCCGTTGCCGGCAGACGGCGGCGCGCCAAGTCGCTCGGCGGGCCCCGCGTCCGGGGAGACCGTCTCGGCGTCGTCGGCCCGAGAGCCGCGTCCCCAGCGCTGGCGCTCGAAAGGGGCCTCCGGGCTCGCCAGCGCTTCGGCCTCGGCACATCCTGGGGCACTTGTCGAGACAGAACACGAGTCCGGGGCGCTGTCGGACGAGGCGGCATCCGAGAAAGCTTTGAGCCGAACTGGGCACGGAGGAGAAGGGTAGGAGCAGCAAGCAGTCGGCCTCTTAGGGAAATCGGGGTCGCGTCGACGCGAGGGTTCGCCCGCTGAATTCAAGTCACTTGGAATCCACCTAAAAGAAAAAGTACATTACGAGAGAGGCTATATGCCACGGTCCGACGGATGTGAATGAGGAGCCGAAATTCGCGTGAGCGGGACAGTGCAAAGGCCAAGACGATGCTCATGTTGTCGCTGAGCATCAGAGCCCTACAGTGACACCCAGGGGAGTTCAGAACAAAACGACGGACTCCCAGCCCCAAGGCACGAGCCTCGAGAATGAAGATGTCCTCGGCAACTCCACTTGCCCCAGACGCGAGGGGTCCACAAGCTTTTGACGAGGGGCCCCGCTGGGACCTTAGGAAAATCGGGCGCGACGGAGAAATCGGCGCCCTCGCCCCCCGGGGTTTCCCAGGCACCAGAACGTGGGCTCCGAGCGAGGCCGGCCGCGCTGAGGGCCGACTCGCGAGCACTGTGGCCCTTGAGCTGAAACCTGCTCCTCTCCAGAACACGGCCGACGGAAGAAACCTGCGCCTGGCGCCAGAACGACGCGCAGACTCCATATCCTTGCTCAGTGGCATCACTTGCAGTCATCAGCTCACTCCAACAATGCCCCCAGTCCTGAACTAGAAAGACCATCAGCCCTTTCCAGGCTCGGATCTCATCACGAACGGAGGGCCATAGCAGAGGAACCTCCGAGTGATGGACGCGACAAATGCGATAGCACGTGTGAAAGACTGACAAGAGGCCCCTCTGGATCAGACTCAGAAGGTAGCATGACCCAGCCAGCATTCAAGAGCCCAACCTGCACATCTACCCCGCCGGGGTATTTCCCCACTCGCAGCCCACACCTTCCAAAAACGCTCGGGCGCGGTGGCGGCCCGCAGCCCCTGGCCGTCAAGCCGGCAGCCGAGGGCGCGGATGTCCCTGCTCACCACCTCCCCGCCGTGGAGCTCCAGCCCGCGGTCAGCGAAGCTCGCCTCCCACTCGCGGACCGCGTTCTGGGCCAGGCCCCGGCCCCGGACGAAGACGCCCAGGTTGTCCACGCACACGCAGTGGCGGGGGCTGCCCTCGGCCAGCACCAGGGGGGGCGACCTGTCGCGCAGCGGCGCCGACCCGTGCAAGCTGGGCGCCGCAGCCGCCAGCCGCTTAGGTGGGCCACGCTGCGTCGGCGGGCTTGAGCTGCGCTCCGCCCAGCTCGCGCAGCCCCAGCGCCCGCGCGCGCACCTCCGGCCAGGCGAAATAGGGCCTGAGCCAGGCAGGTGCCTTGAGGCGGTGGAAGCAGTCCGTCACGTCCGCCATGCCGAGGCACAGTCTGACCCTCTCCAGGCCCGCGCAGACGCTATCGCCAATTTCGATGTTTGCGAAGGCCTCCGAAGTACACAAACGGACGCCTGGAGGGGCACGGAACCGGCAGTTGCTTCTCCGAGCGTCGATGATCAGCCCGTGGCGTGTCCTGTTGCTCTTCCAGACGAAGAAGACCCCGATCCTCTCCGAGGGCCTGAGGGTGGCATCCAACATGCCAAGATCCCAGAGCCGTCTGACAAAGCCGAGGAAGGCCTTCTTATTGTAAAGCAGCTTCCTATCGGTGTACGGCGTGATCTCTCGCGCCTCGGATTCGATACTCTCCAAGTCAGTCACGGGTCGCAGCATCAGCTCATGATGGGCCTCCAAATATCGAGAGACCTCGGCGTCCAGCAGCGACTCAGTCGGAGGGGGGCCCGACGCGTCGCTCGGCAGCGACACCAGGTCGGCGTCGAAGGCCGCGAGGTTCGCGGGGCCAGTCTCCAGCTCGTACAGGGACCGGCCGCGCAGGGGTCTCGGAGGGCCTCCCGCCCCGAGAGGGCCTCAGGCATGGGCCCCCAGTCCTTGACCAGGCCTTCCACGCGGGCCATCACCTCGGGCGTCAAAACTTCAGGCGATGCAGGCTCCTGAGAAGGGCCCCAGGTGTCGTAGCCAGCAAGCCAGTTCAGTCCGTGGACCGCCTCCTGCACCATCTTTGCGCGCCGCCGAGCGCGGCCCCAAGCCTCCTTTGCCGAACGAGTCGAAGTGGCAGGGCCTGCAGGCAGAGCGGGCCCAGGCAGAGGGAAGAAGTCCCTCCGCGAACGGCCACCTGGGGATAGCGCCCCGGCGCCCCGCGATTGCCCGCCGAGGGAGGGGCGGGCCCCCTCGGCGGTGCTGCCGATCATCGCGGATCGGCGGCAGCGGGCGCGAATCCGCGCCGGCCTCGGCCGCCGCCCTCGCGCCCCCCGCCGCCGTGACCCCCGCGTGCTCCGCGGCCTCCCGCGCCAGCCGCGGCGTCGCCCGCGTCGGCGGCCTCCGCCGCCGGGGCGGGGCCGCCGCGGAGCCCCCGCGCGCCGCCCTGGCCCAGAGCCGCAGCCATGTCAGCCCGATCCCAGGCCAGCCGCGCCGCGTGCGACTGGCGGGCCGGGCCGACGGGGCCCTCGAGCGCCCCCGCGCCCCTGCGCGGCGCGGCGCGCCCCCAGGTGACCTTCTGAGAGTTAGCGCACGCAACGATGACGACCTGGATGAAACGGCAGATGGCCCCGTCCGATGCGAGGGCTCCAACGCTCAATCGATCGTGCACTCCCGCAAGGTACAGGGCATCATGCAGCGCTCATCTCATGGTAGGCATGATCCGAGCCGTCGAACTTGCGTTCTCTAAACCACATGAGGAGCCACTGGCGAGGGTCGCAGCCGTGGAGGTCGAGGAGCTTTGCCAGGAACAGGGCGATGCCAGGGCTCTCCAGGGGTCCTATGCGAGAACGTCTCCTGAGTAATATCGCGGGTCACGCCGTGCCAGCCCTCTCTCTCTCTCTCTCTCTCTCTCTCTCTCTCTCTCTCTCTCTCTCTCTGTCTCTTCTCTTTCTTTTTCTCTTTCTCTCTCTTTCTCTCTCCTCTCTCTCTCTCTCTCTCTCTCTCTCTCTCTCTCTCTCTCTCTCTCTCTCTCTCTCTCTCTCTCTCTCTCTCTCTCTCTCTCTCTCTCTCTCTCTCTCTCTCTCTCTCTCTCTCTCTCTCTCCGACTGTCGTAGTCCACCCCAAAAATGCGAATGTCGGAGGCCGGGCGCACATTCCTGTGAGCAGCCGCGCCGTCGGCATCCAGCCCCAGCGCGTCCTGCGACGAGCCGCCCGAGGGCCGCCTGCCCCGCGCCCGGCGAGCTGACGCAGGCCAGTGCGGGAACAGCTCGCTGACGGGCACCACCTCGTCCGTCGGCAGGGGCGCGCCGTCCGGCACTGGAGGCGCCATCTCATAACCAGGTTCACAGGCAGCCGCCGCCCGATACCCACACTGGATCATGTCCCCAAACTCCTCGCGGCCAGGGTACGATCGAAACCGATAGAGCTTCCTGTCCAGCCAAGGGGGTTCCGAGCCATTGTCTGGCCGCGGGTACGTCTCGACGATGTCCTCATCCACTCCTGCCGAACCAGCCCCTGCGAGCTCATCTAGGTCGGGCGTGGCGATGATCCACACATCCTTCTTCCGAGTGCACGGGTGAAGCAGCCATCGCTCGTGGTCCATCGCATCTCCGAAGACTGATCGCCGACCGTCGCCCCCGGCTCCAGCTCACTTTTCCACGCCGCGCCGTCCTCGAACATCCACGGCGACATCGCGAGGAGGACGGCCGCCGTCTGGCGCGTGCCTCGCCACAGGCCGACGCCCTCTCTCCGCAGCCCACGCCGCCGCTCGCCAGATACCTCCAACGAGCACATGGGCGGCCACCTGCTCCGCCACGCCCGTCCCGCCGGCCGTCGGCGTCGGGCAGCCTGGGCAGACTGGGCAGGCTGGTGCCACGGGGCAGTCGGGGCAGCCCCAGGACTGCGGCACTTCGCAGGTGGGGAGCGGCGGCGGAGGAGCCAGGGCCGCCGCCGGGGCCGGCGCCTCGAACTCGAGCAGCTCCAATCCCCAGAGGCCGCCCGCTGCCGCCGCCAGGAGCGCCGCCGGCGCCGAATGGGCCAACCAAGGCCCGGGAGCGCCGAGTGGGCCGGGGAGCGCGAGAGGCATCCGCTTCCTGAAACAGCAGACTTGAGAGAGAGAGAGAGAGAGAGAGAGAGAGAGACAGACAGACAGAGACACAAAAAAAAGAGAGAGAGAGAGAGACGTTGAGAACGAACCTCGTTTTAAAGAACGTCGAATTACACGAAGCCCCTGAAGATAGTTATGTGCACGCACCCCTCTGTACATACATACATATAATGGGAGGGAGCGTTTTTTATACATGTATAAAACAAACTTTTTGGGGCGGGCGATTAAAACAATTGTTTCGCGGGCTTCCTCGCCCCCGCAATAGCGGGG
>CAUYUJ010000869.1:275000-372500 GCA_963575745.1 Prorocentrum cordatum
CTCCAAAGGACCTGGATCCATTGGGCCTCCCCGGTGGCCCCTGACAGAGCCAGAGTCTCCGCCGCCACCGTGGAAGCTACAGCACGCTTGATCCTCAAGGATCGCCAAGCTAACACGCTCACCCGAGCTCGCCTGTTGTCTCTTATAATAGAGTCCGCGGCCATGATAAGCCACGCTCCCTGGGCACCCCCCCTACGAGCACTACCGGGGCCACCAGCATCGCTGGCCGTGACGAAAGTCACCGAAGCAGGGTCGAGGTTCCAAATAGTCAACCTCTGCTCCGGTGACGCTTTTAAGAATTTCACAACCTTGATCAGTGCTAGCGCATCTGCCACAGAAGGGGTGGGCAACGCTGCCGCCAGCAAAGACGCAGAGCCTGCCACGTCAGGACGAGATTCCCGAGCCAGCCACTGCACCTGAGCGGCCACGGTGCGATACGAGCTGATCTCGTCTCGCGAGAGCGGGGAGTCCACTTGAACACGACGATCTTTCCCCAGGAACATTAAAGACAGCTGTTCTCTGATGTATTTCTCTTGATCAACCACTATCCGATCCGACAGCTGGGAGATATGTCTCCCGGCATAGTCAGCCTCACGCTCTTTCCATTTCCCGAACTTGAATCGATCCGTGAGGGCACGCTTCAGAGCAGCCAAAGCTTTCGGCTCCCCAGAAACTATAAGATCGTCCACTTCTATGAGCACTAGGGCCTCCAGCCCTCCCAACCTGGCCCGCTTCAGCCACAGGCATGGCTCCAACAATGATTTCTCGAAACCGAGAGACGCCAAGAAATCCGTGATCGTGCGATGCCATAGCAATGGCGCATCGTTGAGTCCGTACACAGGAGCAACCAGCTCGATAAGTGATCCGGGGGAAAGGTTAAGACCGGCACAGGGTTCAACATAAATGGCCCCGTTGGGACGTTCTAGCCGGTTACTTTGGCAGAAAGCGTTTTTCGCATCGGCAACGTGTAAAACCCAGTTCATCGAGGCGATGACCTGCAGTGTGACGAGGATGCTTTCCGTCTGAGGTGTCGGTGCGTACACCGAAAGGTGTTCGCCGTCCGGGTCCTGATGGCCGTGGACGCACCATCTCGATTTAGCCTTCGCCTGGGCCCCGACCCCTTCCATCGGCTTAAAACGGCGGACCATCCTGGACGACAGCACTCTGTCCGGATGGCGCCTGCGAGCCAGTCGGGCCTCGTCAGGAGTGAGAACGCGCACCGCCCCGGAAGCCAAAATCGCTTCCCACTCGGCGAGGTCGGAGTCAACGAACTGAGCCCTCTCCTCAGGCGTCAGATCTTTCAGCGAAACTTCGGCTCCACGGGGATTGGAAACCTTGCCTGAACCCGAAACCGCGGCCGCTCCCGAGAAAGCCCCTGGGTCCTCAAACAGCGCCACATAGTTGGGCGCACCCCTCATGCCGGACCACTGGCGCAGCTCTTCCAACAGCCTTTCGTCCTGGACTTCGTCCGGCTCGCTCGCGAGCCCCTCGAAACCCTCTGGGGTCCTCGTCACAAACCTTCCCAAATCCTGGGGCCCAGGGGGAGGAGCCGGCGCGTCTAGCGCTTGACGAAGCTCTGGTGGAAGATCCGAGTGCGCCTCAGTTCCTTCAGGAGGGGAGGGACTGGAAGAAGCGGGAGCGGGAGCAGCAACCGCGGCCGAAGGTGGCCCCGCGGTCGGGAACGGCTCGGCTCTGGCTGAGGGCCGAGCCCGTGGTACTGAAACTGACCTCAGTCTGGGGATCCGTCCGTACACGTGACATGGATGATGATCTGGCGAGGGTCCCGGGGGCAAACCTGCGGCAGCTCGCACCGCCTCGATTTCTCGAACCATCGTCGCCACGCGAGCCGGTTGGCCCACCACGCTCTCGACTGGGGTCAGACGAGCTCGGACCGAGCGGTCCTCCACCTCGGAACCGAGAGTCCTGCTCAGGCCTCTAGACACCGAAGAGGGCGGCTCCGATCGATCAAGCTCGGAGCCGCTCGTGGCCCTCGCCATGGACGGCTCCGAAGCTTCTGGAACCACAGTCTCGTCGCGGCTCGGCGCCTCCGCGCGCACCTCAGAAGGTCTAAGCACAGGCACAGAGGCAGCGGCAGCTGGGGCCGAGGCAGCAGGCTCGGCTGGATTCAAAACTCGGGTCTCGGGACTGGGAGCCGCACGCTCGCCGGCATCCGGACCGTCCCAGGCCTCGGGGGGAGGGGGTCCCTCAGCAGCAACATCTATGGCCCCCGTCTTACGTCCAGGAGCCCGGATCTCTTCCCGCAGGGCATCAAAACGAGCCGAATCCAGCAACTCGGCGCCGAGGGATTCCTGGCGCGTAGCCGGTCTCACCTGCTCCTCGGAGCACTTTAGGAGCCGCGTCCTCATGGCAACCCACACCGTCCCTCGACTTTGGTACGCGACCGCTCCTGGGCCCGTCCAGCGGTCCCGCTGCAAGGAGTGAGTCCGGTTCGACCCCGTCACTCGCCTCCACGCGTACACCCACTCTCCAGGCTTGAAAAATCGCTCGGCGTGGAGCCTCGCACGACTAGCTTCCGACAGCCTGGACCTCGCGTCCAGGGACGCCATAGCCTTGCGGGCCTCTTGGCGAAGAACGTGCCTCCGGGCAAACTCAGCTGCAGCCGAGTCCCGCTGGGAGGTGCCTCCGAGCACATCTTCGCAGCCAACCAAATCCAGCTCATCATCGGACAAAAGAGATCGTGGAACCCTGGGAGCCCTACCAAGGACCATCTGGATTGGGCTAAAGCCTCCCCGGTGGTACGTGCTATTCTTGGCCGCGACCGCCTCGCAGAGGAGGATCTCGACCTCATCCCGGGACCCCGGACTCGTGGCCAAAGAGGCCTTGGAAACCACGTCCTTGAGAATTCCCCCGTGTCGCTCGCAGCGACCGTTGTAGTGAGGGGAGTTAGCTGGAACCACTTGATGGAATATGCCAAGATGCTCGCAGCCCCGAGCGAACTCGCGATCAAATTCCCCCCCACCGTCTGACATCAGCACCTCGGGCAGACCGAAAGGCCTCACCCAGAGCTGGAGGAAGCCCTTCCACGTGGCCTTAGCTGAGTCATTAGGGAGCAGGCACGCTTGCTGATAATTTGCGCCGTGACAAATAACGTTCAACACTGGTGTGCTAGCCCCCTCCACCTCTAGGTAAAAGAGATCAAGCGCCACGAGCTTGTTAAACTCATACGTGCACGGAAGATGGGCGTGTCGACGCCAGTGAGCCCTGGAGTGAGAGTCACACGCCCCGCACTTGAAATGGTTCTTGGTCCAATCGAGGACCTCCGGTTTCGCCCGGGCAACCCTGAGGGTCCGGAGAAAGTCGGCAAGGGCCGGATGGCCCAAGTTCACATGGAGCTTATGAACCTCTCGCTGCAAGTCGGGATCCAGGGTCGCCTCCGAATTGGTCTCGGTCCCCGGGGCCGCGCTCGGTTGGCCTCGAGGACCCTTCCAGGTTTCCGGAACGTCTTCGTCGGACTCGTCGTCCGGGGACCCGTCCTCAGGAAAAGACCTGGCCGGAGGTCCACCAAAGTAGGGCTCGAGACGGTCGGGAGCCTCGACCTGCTCGTCACTCCAGCCGGCCCAGCCGCTCAGATGGTGGTGGCACCACGCCACGCCCTCGGCCGCGGACGCCATCGTCGACACCAGCTCGTCAGGGTAGGTCTGCGACCGCTTGGTCCTGTGCCCTCCCTCCAACTGCACGTGAGGATGGTCCCCGGCACACATGCGCTTACACCTCCTAACAAACAAGCTCGCATTGCTCATCAACCTGGTCCGCTTGCGAAACAGCCCTCCGTCCGGAACCACGGACAAACCAAACTCACACTGGTCCGTGACCTCGGCATGGACGTCATCGAGTGCCAACAGCTCTTTGATTTGCTCCAAGTCCCACGAGCTCGCTCCCTCGGGATGCTCAAACGAGAAATATCGTCCTTTGCTCCTCTGGCAGAGCGCCACCCGAACGCACAGGTCAATATATTCAAGGCCCCTCTGCTCTACCTCGTTTCGAGTGTGTGGGTCCATGATGTTCCAAGAGGCCGCTCGGGCCTGACTGAAAGCTCTGCACTCGGGACTCATGAGAACGAGGAGAGGCTTGTCTGCCTCAAGAGTGGCCCACAACGCGTCCTGACCCTGCTTTGTTCTAAGATCCACACCCGTCAGCAGGTCGAAGGCGCGCGAAACCTTGTAGCCTCGTCGCTCAAGCTCCTTGGATACCCGAGGGGGAGAGAACAGTTCTAAAACTAAGGTCCCGGCCCTCTTTGCCTCAGCCAGCTGAGCCTGGCGCCGTCTAAGCTTCTTGCTAGACCTAAGCCCCTGGCCCTCTAAGAGCCGTGCCGTAGCTTCCCTCACTCTCCTAGGTACTGAGGCCCCGACCCAGTCGCCCGGCCCTGATCCGTCTAAGGCGGCAGCCACGAAGCGGTCGAAGATCACGTAGTTGAAGCGAGAGTTGAGCTCGAGGCCCTCGTCCTGCCTAGCGCCCCTGGCCTCCGGGGCCTTCCCAGACTCCCTTTTCTTTTCACACCACACTCGCACCGTGGGGCCTAGCCCTTGTTCTCGAGACGCTCCGAGAGTCTTGGCCAGGCCTGCAGACCCGCGCCCAGCCAGGGCCCACTGCAGCTCCTGCGCGGTCGCTCCTAGCCATGGAACGCTCAACCTCGACTCTCCAGAGATCGACTGCACTTCGATCCAACGAGCTCCTCGGGGATACAGGGTAGGAGGGGCTCCCCCCCCACACGCGTCCATGGCCAAGGCAACGAAAAAGGCCTTGCGCTCACTAGCTGAAAGCTCGCACTTCTCCCACCCGAGCTGATCCTCAAGGTCCTCAGAGCCCAAGAACCTACGATCGACTCTGTCCCAAACCCCCAACACGGGATCGAAATCGGATAGGCTGGTGCTGAGGCCGATCCTGGTATGCCAGACCCCCATGTCTCGAAGAAACACGTCGCCTAGGGCAATCGACCTACCGCGCACCTGAGATGCTCCGGTCAGAGCCTCAGCTAGTCCAGGGACTTCAGAGGCTCTCAGGCTGGAGCCGGCACACCGCCGCTCTGGATGGAGCCCAACATCCGGGCGAGCTCCTGGAGATCCTCCGGCGACATCCGAGGAGGCGAACTGGCCGAGCTGCTCGCTGCTGCCGCCATCGCCCGGTTCTCCTGGAGCAGGCCCCTCACGCCCTCCCACGTGCGCTCGTTCGCCCTCTGCTGTGTCTCCAGGCAGACCTTCATGTCCGACAAGGCGCGCATCATCTCGCTGTTCGTCATCGGGCGAACGTCCGCGCCACTCACCTGCTGCGCGTACCTCTTGCTCACCTCGGCGTCCGGCGGCGGCTTCTTGTAGGGGACGTAGCCCTCCTCCGTCGAGACGTAGAGGTTGTCCGGAACCTGGCCGAGGTTCTCCGCCGCGGCGCTCCTCGCCTTGGGCGTCTTCTTCGGCGGGCTCCTCAGAGGCGGGGTCGGCGTCCACGGGTCGCCCGTGGCCGCGTGAGCCTCGAGGAGGTCCTTCTCGTAGCTGGCGATCGCCTGGGCTGTGACCGCCTTGTTGGCCTCCCGAAGCTCCTTCGCCTTCGCCTTCACGGCCTTCTTCACCTGGGCCCGAGCCTTCTCCTCGTCGGTCTTGGAGCATAGCATCAGACGGACATCGCACATCCGGCAGAACGTGTACCAGCTCGTCGCGTTTCCGCTCGACCACTGGGCCCACGGAGGGTGAGGGCACACGCTCGGGTCGATCGCCCCCGCGCCCGCTCCCTGGAGCACCAGCGGGAGAGTGCCCGCCACCAGCTTCATGTCGTCGCAGACCTTGATGCACCCCAGGATCCTGAGCCCGAGCGACCTCCACCGCGACGCCGGCGGGTCGAACCTGAGCTCCCCAGCGTTCAGCATCTCGATCTCCCCCTCGGAGAGCGCCTCGGCAGCCAGCACGTCGTTCAAAGACACGTCCGACAGCTTCTCCCAGCTCTCCTCTGCCATCGGAGCCGGGGCGTTCGGCAAGCTCGACGAGCGCCGACCTGGACTCGCCGACGACGATCGTCCCTTCTGCACCGTCCTGCGCGGCTTGACCTTCGTCGAAGACATCCCGGCACCTGACTCTCGGTGCTAGGGTCGAGGGAACTGAAAGAGAAGCTTGAGCCGAGAGAACTCCGGACCCGGGGGGGTTCGGCCCGCTGCTCACCCCAACCCCTATTCTGGGAGCCTCTCGAGCCCCGCACGTCGATCCCCTGGAGTCAGCAGGAGTGGGTGAGGAGACATCTGAACTGAACACGTGTCCTAGCTTGCCTCCTACATGCGTTCCCTCACTGCCCGATCCCGTCCCGTCCTGGATGCGGACGTCGCGGCACTCCGCCGGCAGCCGCGCCAGGACCTCTGCGTCGACGCTGAACTCCGAGGCGTCGCACCAGATCAGGCTGACGGACCTGTGGCCTGAAGGGCGACGCAACAGCGGCCTCGTCACTCTCTGTCCATCGACGCCGTTCACCGCCATCGTGTTGAGGCGTAAGTCCACGACGCCGCCGATGGCCTCCAAAAGCCTCGCGGGCAACAAAGGCGGACAGCGATTCTCGAGAATCAGGAACTCGACGAAGCCACATCCTGCCAGCGACACCGGGACCCATGCCTTCCCGATGGGTCTGGCCTGACCTCCGATGCCCGACGCCGTCATCCCGGGGACCTCGCCGAAGTGCACGTGAATGTGAAATCCCTTCTCCGCGAAAGCCTCCTTCATGATGCGAAGGTCCTCTTTGCCAACTAGAGCCTGACCTGCGGCGGTATCGACCAGTGCACTGTCCACCATGTTGCGCAGGGTCGGGATCTGCTGCGTACTCTTGATCGTCTCAAAGAGGCCTGTCCAGTCGAGCACTGTCCACGGCGTCACGACACTGTTCTCAAAGTCGAAGGTCACGAGATTCACGAAGCCGTCGCTATCACCGTTCTCGAAGAAGAAAGACTTGGTGCCAGGCGTGTCCTTGCCGCGGCGCTCCTCGGCCAGGCGCTGCTCCTTCGTGCGGTGTGGTTTCTTGCATGTCTCGGCCCAGTGCCCACGGTCGCCGCAGTTGGCACATCGAGACCTTTTGCGAAGATCAGCTCCTGTTATCCGCTTGAATCCTGGCCGTGTCGATCTTCGTCTGTCAAAGAAATCTCGGTCTATCTTCTTATTGGCTTTCATGCGCCTGGCTTCTTGCCACGTCCTTTTTCTGTCTTTGCCTAGTTTGTCCTCAATAACCGCTGCCAGCACCATCATCAACTCGGACTCCTCTAGATCCTGGCCTTCTAGAGCCGTGAGAAATGTGTCGGCGTCCTCTTCTGGCAATTCAAACGAATCATCGGGCCCTTCGAAGTACGAGTCCACGTCCACGTATGGCTGGGGAGGAGGAGGAGGCTGCTCGGCCAGATCTATTTCCACGTTGTAGGTCTTGCTCGCACTGCCGCTCGCACCCGGCAGCATCGACTTGTCTCTGACGTCCAGCAGTAGCAGTCCCTGTCGGATGGATGCTGCGTCGCTCTTTCCGCCAGCCAGTGTCTTGAGCATCATCCGATTCTGAGGCGTGAGCTGAGCGCCCTCCTCCAAGTACCTGGCCTTCACTGAGTCCGGTAGAGCAAGCCCGAACTTCTCCGCCTCTGCCGTCTCCGCGTCCCTTCTGAGCACGAAGTCTGTGAGGTTCTCGCCTCGCCTAATTCCATGATTGAACAATGCTGCGTTGTGAGCTTCCCGCTCGCGGTCGCCCGGCCTTTCGCCGTTGAGCACAGAGAGGTGTTCTGTCAGTCTGTCCAGCCCGTCTTCTCCGTCCAAGGTAGAGCGAATGGCCAAGAATCTCTGCTGGATCTCTATGGGCAGATTCTCAAGGACTTTTCCTGCTCTCTGCGACTCAAGATATCCTGTTCTGGAAGCCCACGACTGCAGGTTCAATTTGTATATCTTCAGATTCTCGAATCCTACCCAGGCCGGGGGCGCTCCATAATCACGTGACTGTGGTGTCCACGATGCTTTCCATGACCACGAGTCACCTCGCCACCCGTCGTCGTCGTCCTTCGACGCCTGGCGCCACTTCTGCCAGGGGTCGTTCTCGTCTGCGTCGTCCTGCCACCAGCGAGCCGACCAGCCCCAGCCGTCTTGCTCGCCTCGTCGGTGATGCCTGGGGCGCTGGCCCCCGTCACCTGTCTCACCGTCTGCGCCACCGTCGGTCTGGCATTCTGCATTCGTGTGCGTGCTCCTCACGCGCTCACCCTCTCCCATCACTGCGTACGTCTCTCGATCGCTGTCCGGCCCCGCAGCCACGCTCCGCTTACCATTGTCAGCCCCATCGTCGGGCATGGCGCACTGAGAGACTGGGGTGGGGACAGGATGTTTTACATAGCAGCACGGGGAAAGGAGACGCAGGTGCACTAAGCCTAAAAGGCTGGCGACGGTGAAGCCCGAAGCGGAGGGGAGCGGGAGAGGGGAGCGACCCGAGAGACGCACGAGGGGGACCCAAATTAGAGATGGGGGACACATCTTCATCATCACGATTATCCTCAACATCATCAGCATCCTTATCAATGTCATCATCAGCATCAACAACAGCAGCAACATATTCGTCAATACCATTATCGTAATCCTCCGCCTCACCATTAGGATAACCACACGTACCCTCGTCAACACCACCATAATCATGATGTTCAGCACCATCCTCGTCACCATCATCATCAGCATCATGGCCGTCGTCATCGTCATCGTCATCGACATCATAACCATCATCACCACCTTTAACCATGTTTAGCATCATCATCATCCTCTTCATCCTCATCATCCTCATCACCATCATCATCACCATCGTCATCATCATTTGTCATCATCATCATCAGCATCATCATCAGCAGCAGCATCCTTGGCATCGTTATCACCATCATCCTCTTCTTCATCTTCCTCATCATAATCAACAACAACAGCAGCATCAGCATCATCATCAGAATCATGATCAACACCACAAAACCATCATACGTATCCCCCTGATGCCGATGTTCTTCCTCAGCCCATTCATCCTCATCATCCTCTTCCTTCTCTTCATCCTTCTCCGCCTCACCATCCTCAAGCAAATATTCCAAGAAGCCCCCTCGAACGTCCTTTTGGGGGAATTATGACTCCCGAGAATCCCCAAAGACACTCCCCAGTTGCACGAGGGGTTTCTCAAACAGAGCCCTGACATTACAAGCCGTCCAGTTGTCCTCGGTATCCTCCTCCTTTCCCGCCCTCCTCTCCCCGTCGTCGTTGTCTGTTTCGTCCTTTTCTCCTTCTCCCCCATTCCCCGAATCCCAATATGAGAAAGATATATCGACCATCCGCGACGTCACTCCGGGAGCGTCTCGCTTCATGCTCCCACCCGAGAAGCGCAGGTTAAGTGAGCCACATGCGCGGAGTAGCGACTGCGCGGCGGCAACTCCCCCCACGCACCTGGACACTTGCAGGCATCCCATGCGCGCGACGACGTCCAAAAAACAGCCAGTAAGCGCCCAGAAAACTCTGACGAGGCTTCAAAACGCCCGCCAGGACGCCCACAAGGCCTCATTTCGTCTGGGGGGCGGTGGATTGGATATTCCACAAAACCCCCCAAAATGTTCCTAGGAGGCCAAAAACTATTCAAATCCAAAGGGAATTGAATAATTTGGGCATGCCACCTGGGAGGGCCCAAAACGATTTCTGGAAAACCTTCGGGAAACCCAAGTCGGCGCCCCACTGGTCCACGAGGCCTCCCAAGACGGCCCCAGGACGACCCATGATCACCCAAGACCTTCCCCAGGCAACCCTGGGGCGCCCCAAGAACAGATCGAGACGGCCCCGACCCTTCGCCAGATAGCCCCGAGACCCCCGAGACGGCTTCGGGACTTTCCCCTCAACATCCAGACCAGTCTCACAACCCCCAGCAGAACGCCCCTAAGAAACCCCCGAGGGACTCAAGAGGGAAGGAAGAGGAGACGGAAGAGGAGAAGGAGGGGTGCGAAAAGGAGGAGGATGGGGAGGGTCAGGGGGAGGAGGCCTGCACGGCGTCATTCAGGTCTGGCTCCGTCAGGATCTGCAGGCTCTGACCCCCATCGATGTGCTTGTAGATTATGTCCTGCTGGCCGAGGGGGGAAGAGGAAGAGGAAGAGGAGAGGGAGGAGGAGGAGGAGGATGAGAAGGAGGACAACGACGACAAGGAGGAGGAGGAGGAGGAGGATAATAAGGAGGATAATAACAAAACAAAAACAAGAGGAAGCCAGCGGGGGTGGGGAGCTGGAGGAGGAGGGGGAGGCGGCGGCGGAGGGGGGCGGGGAGTGGATTGGAAGTAGGAGAAGGAGAAAAGATGGGGGAGAAGGATACTAGCCGGCCGCTCTGCACTTGATCAGAAGTTTCTGTATATAGAAGACGGGGCGTGCACCTGTTCTCGACGACGAGCGGGCGGCGGTGGTGCGGCGGGTGAGGATCTGAAGGGTGAGGATCAGGAGTGTGAGGCTCACGAGCTGGAGGTCCCTGGAGGTCATCCGTCCTCCTCGTCCTCTTCCTCCTCCTCCTCCACATTCTCGTTCTCTCCTCCTCCTCCTCTTCCTCCTCCTCCTCCTGCTCCTCCTCCTCCTCCTTCTCCTCTCTCCTATTCTCTCCGCCCGCCTTCCTCCTCCCTCCTCCGTCCTCCTGCGTCTTCCTCCCTGCTCATCCTTCTCCTTCTCGTGCTCGCCCTCGTGCAAATCCTCGTTTTCGTCCCCATCCTCGCCCGGTGCACCTGGTGCGCCTGGCGCGCCCGGCGCCTCGCCGGAAATGGTCCCTGGGGGTGCGCTGGGGGCCTGTGGGGCGATTCTGCGAAGATGTCTCGAGCGAGGGGCCCAGATGGGGACACGCCCCGGTGCGCCCGGCGCTTCTGTCGCATCGCCAGAAATTGATGGGCTTGTTTTCCATCACCACCACCATAAGTTGGAGGGGGGAAGGAGGAGGAGGGTGAGGAGGAGTAGGACGAAGAGGAGGAGGAGGAGGATGAGGAGGAGGACCCCGCCTCCAACTAATGGTGATGGTGGTGGAAAACACGCCCATCAGAAATGGTCCCTGGGGTGCGCTGGGGGCCCCTGGCGCGATTCTGCGACGGAGTCTCGAGCGAGGGCGGCGCCGGATCGGGACAAGCTCGGAGGCGCCCGGCGCGTCGCCGGAAGTGGTCCCCGAGGGTGCGCTGGGAGGCGACTCTCTCGCGCGCCGGGGGTCAGGATGACGCGAGTTCCACAGAGGCTCCCTCAAATGAGGATATCGAAGACGTCTTGCGCCTTGTCGACAGAGCTGTCAGTAGCCGAGCGAGGCGGGAGGAGCGCCAAAAGACAACCCGGCAGGGCCCAGACAAAAGTAAGACCGCAAAGCAAAGAAGCACTCATCACCAGCTGAAGAGGTGGTCGGTTGTACACAAGAGGCTGGCTCCACGGCCACATGGACTGCCTTCTGGGCAGCGTATCCAGATTCCTCCTCCTCCTCCTCCTCCTCCTCCTCCTCGGCGATCCTCGTCACTGGCCCCACTATAACATCAGCGTCATCATCAACAACATCGTCACCATCACCCTCAACTTCGTCATCACTCATTCTCATCACCATCGCTAACAGCAACGTCCTCCTAATCAGTATCATTATCCGCCTCCTGGTCCGGCGCAAAGGGCACGCGGGGCCTCACCGCCAGACGGAGCTCTGAGCTGCCAGCCAGGCCTGAGCTGCCAGCCCAGGAACAGCCCCACTCCAGGAGGACGCAGTTCACTCGCCTGCACCCGTCCTGGCCGCACCCACCCTGGACCTAGGGTCGGTGCATACGCCCCACTGGACTGGCCATAAAAGTACATGCATCGACCGTGGGCCCGGCACTGGCCCGGCACTGGCCTGGCCAGGACCCGTGTTAGGTGTGCAGGTCGGCCCCCCCCAACTCCACCTCGACATCCTCCCCTCTCTGCTGCCCCTGAACTCCTCACACAGCTTTACGAACAAGCCCTTCAAGCCTCTTGGGCAGCGAAGCGCCGCCGCTGCCGCCTCCCGCTGCGACCAAAACCTGTGCACGCATGCTCGCTCATTCCCGTTAGCCCTCCTCGTCCATCGACGGGAGCTGCGCGAGCGGCCAGAGATGAGGGGCGTGTCGCCCAGAGACCCAGCAGGAAGGGCGACACGAAAGGGTCGACGCCGCGCGTGCACGTCCCCTGCGCTTCGGCTCGCGCGAGCGCTCACAACGTCGGCACCCAGCGAGGGGAGAAGAGCGGACACCGGTCGAGGGGCGGCAAGCCGCGGCAGCCCCAGGCGGGCTGAGGGAAGCGAGGAGAAGCCAAGGCTGCAGGCAGGCAGCAGGAGAGCACGGCGGTAGACCGAGGGAGGGGGAAACACGGCAGGTTCACGTCGCGACGACGTCGGCGTCGGTTTCTGACACCGTGTGGATCGTTCAACCTCGAACTATTGCGGCTTTCTGGTAGCGCAAATCGGTCGACATCTTGCGATTCTGGGCCACTGGCGGAACTTGAACGCCCAGGCTGGGGCCGCCGCCGCGTAAGCGCGACGCGAACCTGCAAGGAGGAGGGCGAGAAGGACTCGGGCCAGCCAGGGGGATTCCCAGGAGGTCACGCGGCACGCCAGGTGTGCCCTTCCGAGAAGGCCTTCGGCACCAGCGACGGGGCGCACGTAGAAGCTCACGCCCGTGAAGCCCGCAACAGATTGCAAAACAAACCAGCCGCAAGATCGGCGCAGCTCGGGGCCGAGTCTCGTAACACATTTTTGCCTCCTGAAGGGCTGTTATTCGAAGGTGGCCGAAACTCGAATACCGCCGCACATGGAGAAGAGACAGAGGGGGAAGGAGGAAAGAAACGGGAGGATGGAGGGGGATGAAGAGGAAGGAAGATGGGGGAGAAGATGGGCATCGACCATGGGAAAGAAGGAATAGTGAGAGGAGAAGGAGAAAACGGGGAAGAGGGATGAGCAATGAGGAGGAGAAGAATGAGAAGGAGGGGAGGAGAAAGGAGGAGGGACGAATGAGGATGGATAGCGGGGGGAAAAAGAAAAGAATGAGGAACAGAGGGAGGAGGAGGAGGAGGAGGAGGAGGAGGAGGAGGAGGAGGAGGAGGAGGAGGAGGAGGAGGAGGAGGAGGAAGAGAAGGAGGGAAGAAAGACAACCGTGACCGCAGACGGCAGCGGGAGAGCCGCGGGCGGAACGGGAGCGGCGAGCAACGCAGCAGCGCGGCAGACCCATGGCGGGCGGGTGCGCGCGCGCTGGAGTCCACCAAAAAGCGATCCAGGAGCGCGCGGCGAAGGAGGAGGAAAGAGGAAAAGGAGGAGGAGGAGGAAAATGAGGAGGAGGAACAGGAGGAGGACAGGACAGGACAGAACATCCGCATAAAGGGGGTCAGCGTCAACACACCTAGACTGGGGCCTTGCGCGCGTCTGGCAAAAGCCCCTGCGATTTGGTTGCGCAGCGGCCCTGACTTCTCACTAAGGCCGGCAAGGTGCATACCCCGAAACTTCAAGGGGTGAGCTCCGAGGTGGCCCCGTACGAGAGGCTCGCTACCTTGTGAGTGCAAGCCCCTGCGGGTCAGTGCGGGGGGAGCAGCTGTCGGTCCTTCCGCGCGCCCGTGGGCTTCGGAACGCGCTGGGCGAGCAGGGCCCCCAAGCAAGGGGGAAGAGACGACGACGCGACCACTCAAAAGGAGAAGAGGAGGAGAATCGGGCGGCCCCTGCTTTCCAAACTTCTGCTGGAGGGGCCGAATTATGCCAGTGGCTTTATGCGATCCTTTCATCTCATCTCTCTCTCACTCTCTCGGCTCATTTGCAGAGCGAATTGGCCGATAGTTGACCCGTGCGTCGTCGCATCTGTACCCTAATACCTTGCAGTAGCATCCCACTGTTACCCCTCGAAGTGTAGGTGGGGAAGAGCATGCTGGCACTCGCGGTATGCTGGGGGTGGCTCCCTCGAGGATGCGCTCTGGTGGCCTTCGTGATTATCGAATTTGTCCCATTCCTCACTCCCTGCAGTAGTGTACCTGTCTGCGCTCTAAAAAATCACTTCCCAAGGCGTCGTCTGCGCGAGCACTCTCTTGAGGGCCCTCGCGCCGAGATGGCCCCGCTAGCGAGGGCCCCACTGAGTCTACCCGCCCAGCCTGTCTAGATTCGCACTCCGAGAGATCCTCGCTAATGCGCCTCATGGCGTTGTCAGTGGGCTCTCTCGCTTGCGGCCGCCGGAGCTGGCCGCCTCCTCCGACCTGGCATACTTTTCGAAGATCTCGGTGCCGTCCAGCAGGGTATGCCGACGCTTGTTTAAACCTTTTTGTTCACTTCCTCTGGGTCGACTGCGTCCTCGCCCCTCAACTCCTTCCAGGCGACTTTCATGGCGCCGTAGAGGCCCCCCCCGTCATTCTTCGATATCTTGAGCGCCAACTCGCACCAGCTCTGTGTAGTGGCGGCTTTCCTTCCAGCAGCTTCCCGCGCGCCCACTGGGCACCAGGCGACGAATGCGCACCCGTTGACATTGTGCGTCACGGGGAAGGACATTGGGATCAGCTCGAGGAGCTCCTCTGGGCTTATCTCCTGGGCGGCGTCGTAGAACTTGCAATGGTCATCCTTGATGGCGTCGCATAGCTTCTGCGGCAGCCTGTCCGCAACGTGCGCTTCCCACTTCTTCCCCACCTTAAGCTCCACCACCGCCCCCTCTTGCACGGGCGGGACATCGACTGGCACCCGACGCCCGGCCACTTCTCGCTGTCCCTGCCAAAGCCGCCCTTCATATTGTCCACCCACTCTTTCATGGGCTCGTCTTCTGGATGATTCCCCTGCGCCTTCACGAGCTGCGCCCAGTCCACTTTGCACCGGAGCTTCCACTGGCCCCCCCTCGAGTCGGGGCCGGGGCCTTGCCGCCGCAGCTTCTCGGGGAAGGCAAGTCTGCACGAGCAGCCGCTGTCCTCCTTGTTGCCCCATCCTCCGCTACTCCTGCACGCGCTGAACAGCTGCATGTTGTCGCTCCTCTCGCCCGTGAAGTCAAGCGCCGTGAGGCGCTTTGTCTGTTTCTCCCCCACGTTCGTCTTGTAGTCGCCCATCTCGTGCAGCTCCTTCTCTTTTTCCTCCAATTCCGTCTTGGCTGCAGTCAGCGCGTCTTCGCCATTGACGTCCACGGCCATGTACTTTTTCAGCAGGATGTCATATTCTCTGGCACATCCTAAGGCATCAGCCATGCATCATCCTGCTCTGCTGAAGGCTGCGAAGATGCCCCCATTCATTTTGATACCCTCCAGCAGTGCCTTTGACAACTCCTTGGACCTCTCGATGACTTTCTTGTTCCTCTGATTGCGAGATGTTCTCTCGGGTCCTTCCTCGGCCTCGATGAGCGCTTTCGTCGCCTGGATCTGCCCCCGGGACTGGGCTGCCCACGCGGCTCCTTCTGCTTTCCTCTTCTGTTCTCGACATACTTGCCCCCTCGGAATGCACTGCCCCCCCCCCCCCCCCCATGTCGCATCTGTTCCTCTTCGCCCCACTCGACCCACTGCTCCTGCCCCAGCTCCAGCCCGCAGTCGATGCACACCCTCTTCAATTGACTTCCCTTGCCTCCTTGATATGTTTCGAATCCAAGTGCATTATTGGCTTGCTCCCCGTGGCTTTCGATCATCTTGTAGCACCCGAGCCCCTCGCTGCATCGCCCGCCGGGCCATGGCTGACTGCTGCCCGCGAAGGTTACGGGAAGCCCCCAGCGCCCCGCACTCCGAGATTCCACCGCTAGTGCCCAACACTGCGCACCTGGGCCGACGCTGAGCCAGATTGGCTGTGGGGGCCGAAAATGAACGATGGAGGTTGAAGTGCGTTCATTGCCCACTAGCCCCGAATAGCACGTAGCACGTTGCACTATCGCCCCAAATCCCCCCACCCCCGCTGTCCGTGACCCATGTCTACATTGCTCGCATGCTGTGCAATATGCAAAATACCCCGCCCACCGCCTCTCCGTGGCTGCAGTGGAATAGGGGGATGTAATAAAATATCGTGTCGTCAAAATAAAAGATGTCGGCTACTAGTTAGGACGAGAGGACTGGTTGCTGCCAGGTGGGCCTTTTCCACAGCGTCACACTGCAACGTCGCCCCCCGTTCTGCTCGGCGCTCTGCCTTATTTTGTCCGCTCCGAGATGCCCTCGCCAATGCAGCTGCCCCCTCCTTTCTCAGCGGTGCCGACGCTGAAGTTCCCGTTGCATCATCCTTTCCAGTTCCGACCTGGGCGCCACCGACTGAAACTTCTTGCCACTCACGACGACTGTCAGCATCCCCATTGCCATCCTCAGGTTATGGCCCGAGAACTGGTCCAGCTTCGCCATGGTTTCTTCTTTCGCGTCCCTCGGGAGCACTGCCCTGAAGTTGGGGGTCTCGTTGATTCCAATCTGGATCTCGCCTGGGCCCTCCTCCCAGAACTGCTGCTCGTCCTGACTCCGGTTCCTGTTCTTGCTGTTGCGGGCCTCGTAGCTCTCGCTGACCTTGCGCATCTTGCTCAACTCTGCGACCTAGGCCTGGCCGTGCTCGCTGTTGCTGCCCACCACCTTCAGGAAGTCGCTCAGCGCGTCCATCGCCCGATCTATCGACGCCGCCACCGCCGCAGGATCTTCCAATGCGACAATATGTCATGGATTCCCTCCATGAGGGCCATCCCCGGGACGATGCCCGGCGGCAACAGCATGCGCCCTTTGCATCTCTCCCTGACCTGGCCTCCATAGCTTTGCCCCGCTGCCGGCGACCTCCGCGACGCTAAATTGCTGACTGGCCTGAGAAAGAATTCCGTGGCCACGTGGTTCATCTCCCTCATCTCTGCCGCTGAACAGAGGGCCTGTCACTGGAGTCCGTTGACGCATCCTCTGAGGTCGATCTCCTCGTAGTCATCCGCGGCCCGTGGCTGCTGGCGGGGGGTGGGGGGGCCTGCGCCCCCCCCCCCCCACCACCACCCCCTGCCGCCCCTTCCCGCGGCCGCGACCGCGGCCGCGGGCGGGCTTCCTGCCGCCGTGGCGCTGGCCCCCTCTGTTGCCCTTTGGTCATTGCCTTTGCCCTTGCCGCCCTGGTAGTGATTCCGTTATTCCTCCGTCTCCGCGCTTGCCCCCCTTATGGGTGGGGGGCAGTCTCCGCGGTGCAATCGCCGCCTTCAGGGGTCACGACGCAGTGCCGGCCAGGATGGGGTAGCAGCGCATGCGCATCTGAAAAACCCCTAATGATTAAACCTGGAAGCCACGGAGGGCGCAGCCTAGGGAAGGAGGCCCCCGGACGGGATGATTCCAACAACTTCTGTTTGGCGGCGAATCCCGCGACTCCCCGCGGCCCTCATGACATGGTCGGTCGTATTTTTTCGCCGCGAATGAGCTCAGACACCATTGGCATTGATATGTTACCACTTTGCTGGGGGCCAGTGGATCACATTCGTGCACCGCTCTCATCTGCGCTGCCAGCGCTGGCACCGCAGTGAACTGCGCTGCGCGCACCTGCCACTTCTTCCCCCGCCTCCCAATCACGCCAATACTGAGCGAACAACTCTTTCCCACTAGCATCCGCCGGCCCTCTTGCGGGGGCGCCAGGCTGTAGGCCTAAGGTTCGCAGTTTCCTGTACCAGTTGCAGCTTCCAGTTTCCACTGTTACAGTTCTGCTTATTGCTGCTTACTGCTCCTTGTTACAATTATGTTTCTTGCCGCTTGCTGTTCCTTGTTGATGGGCCGCGCGAGGGGGGGGGGGGCCAAAACGGACATTTCTACCGCGCGGGTAAAAATTCACACCCCTCACGCAGGTCGGCGGGGCCGCGGTCCAAAAACACGAGGGACGTGCCACATTTCTAAAATTCGATGACACCCCTCGCGCAGATCGGCGGGGCCAGGGTCCAAAGCCACATGCGTTTTGCCACATTTCTAAAAATGCGCTGGCGCCCCTCATGCAAATCAGCAGAGTCAGGGTCCAAAAACATATGGGATTTGCAATATTTCTGACATTCTGTGACACCCCTTGCGCAGATCGGCGGGGCCAGGGTCGAAAACGCATGGGATTTGCTACATTTTTGAAACCTGGCGGCACCCCTCATTCAGATCGGCGGGGTCGGGGCCCAAAACGCAAAGGATTTGCCACGCGCTTTATATCTGGCGGCACCCCTCGCACAGATCGGCGGGGCCAGGGCCCCAAAGCACAAAGGATTTGGTTCATGTCTGAAGCTCGGCGGCACCCATCGCGCAGATCGGCGGGGCCAGGATGGGCCAGGTGCGAAAAAAAAAAACATCCGGGATTTGCAATATTTCTCAAATTCGGCTGCGCCCCTCACGCAGATCGGCAGGGCCAGGGCCCACAAACGCACAGGATTTGCCATATTTCTGAAATCCGGCGGCGCCCCTCACGCAGATCCGTAGGGCCAGGGTCCAAAAACGCAAAAGATTTGCCAGATTTCTGAAATCCGGTGGCACCCGTGACGCAGATCCGCGAGGTCAGGGTCCAAAATCAAACAGGCCCCGGCACTGCTTCACGGCAGCGCCCAGACCCCACGATTTAGCTTTTGCATCTCCCATTATCCGAGACAGGGGGCCGGCGGCATGGGGAGGGCCCCTGACGGATTTATGGTAGCTTAGCATCCCAGGTACGCCCTGCACGTCGTAGAATGCTGGGGTCCGCCCCAATCCACGCTTCCCAATCCCTCGTCTCCTTCTGAAACATTGAAAGGTCTGCGGGAACCAGCCTGCCACGTCCTCACTGACCTCCGCCAGTGTCTGAAAATCCTTGACCACCTGTTTTGCCCAATGTGTAGACGTCTCCAACGCCCTCCCATTTTCCAATCCCCTGTCTTCGCAGAGGCGGCCCAGATTTCCACGTCCCCATTACTGCTGCAAACTCACTGCCAAAATCCTTTGGATGTTTCGCCCATTGCCTGTGCCATCGTAGCCAGCGCATCGCCAGCGCTGCCTCGAAGAGAAACCAAGTGGTTGGTGTTGGCTGGGTTCAGGCTCCAAACCGCCATCGCCAGCTTGCGCTCCAATCTCTCCCTGGCACCGTTGATCTGCTCCGTTATCCCTTTCGTCTGGAACAATGGCCCACCCTCCCTCCCAGCTGGTGCTTCTCGAGGAGCCGAGATATCCTCGCCTTCGCCAAATGCTGACTGGTGCTCCGAAATGTCCTCGCAAACTCCCGTCACCTGGGCGGGTGGGCCCGATTGCACCACCGAGTGGATCTCGGTGATGTCGCCCATGAACTCGTTGAGCGAGAGATTGGGCACCTGGTCTGTAACAGGGTCCAACGTATCATGCACTGTCTGCATCTCGCCCCTCTCCCTGTCCTCTTGATGCCATTGTCCCACGTACAGGTTGTAAGTATCATTGAACTGCCGTGGGCACAGAGTGGAACCCATCTGCGCTCCCTGTGCAGTCAGCGCGCGCAACCACATGTCGGCGCATTCCATACTTACCGACGTGTAGTTGGTTGCCTCGACGGCGGCTGGTGAGTGCTCCTCATTCGATGTCGCGGATGCCGATGCTAGCAGGAGGTTGCGTTTCGTGCTCGCGATGGCGTTGGTACAGTCACTGTTACTGGCGATGATGCTTACCCCTGCTTGTCTCGCTCTCCATTGCGTGGCTTCGACGCATGCTATAGCGTTCTCCCTTGACTTATTTCGCAGCCCTCCTTGGGCCCATCATGAGTGTTTGGGAGCTTTTCCTCTGCGATGTATCCCCTCCTGGAAGGCCATTTCCATAAAGCAAAATGCACGCGTGCCTCTTTTTCATCAAATCCCTTGTTTGGTATTGCCATTCTCTGCAGAGAACGAAATCGAGCTGTGCCAGTCCAGTGGCCTAGCTTGGGATTGGCGAACCCCGTGCTCACGTCTGCCCCCACTGCTGTCGACCCCAACCCAGTTTTCTCGCATCCCCCAAGTGGTGCGCTTTTTTTGAATGGGGGGGAAGAGAAGGAGCGCCCGCCCCCAGTGCGCGAGTTCGCCCTCGCCGCACTAGGCGCCGCGGTCGCGGCAGGGCCTGCCACTCATCGCCTGGCTGGCGCTCGTGGCCTGGATGTTGGGGGAGAGGAGGCTCGCGTCCTCGGGGTCGTCAACGACGTCGTTGCTGACGTGGTCTGGGCCAAGAGCAGCAGCAAAAAGTAGCGCCGGAACCCCCGTGCTCACGTTGCCCAAACCGTCGGAGGGGCCCACGTCGTCAAGAACAACGTCGCGAGTCCCGAAAGTAGGGTTCAATCTCGTCCGTCGGCGCATCGTCGGGCAGCGGTGGCGAAATCCCCGCCAGCCCGTTCTCGCCCATCGGCGCCTCGCCGGGCTGGGGAAGGACGTCGAGCGGCACGCCGCGCATCGCACATGCGACGTTGCAGCCCCTGTTCTGCATCTGGCAGTGCCCACAAAAGTCTGGGGCCCAGCGCTGCCCCCCGAGGATAGGCGCGCCCTCGCAGGCAAGGGTGTCGGCGCTGTCGGGGTCGCCACGGCTCACGAGGGCGCCCGCGTCGCCCGCTCACAGACCTTCGAATTCATGAGAGGCAGCAGCGACATGCGATGCCGCGGGGGCGGACTCCGCCGCCGTGGCGCCCCCTGGCGGCCCAGCAGCCAAGCGCCCGCTCGGTGGACCGACAGACACTGGAACGTCTTGTCCCTGCGGGGGCGCGGGGATGAGCCCTCCCCCGTCGCGCCCCCAGGCGACATGAGAGATTCGCAGGGCTTGGCCGGCGAGATGCTCTCCTCAGAGCGGGGCCGGAAGCGCGCGGCGTCGCCCAACCAATGCGACTCAGAACAACAACAATGGAAAACTCTGGTTCGGGCGGGGGTTGAATCCGCGATCCCGAACCGCTCTCCTGCAGGGGCTGAATCCCTGTGATGTCGCGGCCGCGCCGTTGCATTGCGGAACATGTGGGGCGCCGGGCCCACGACGCCCCCAGGTGCCTGAGCTGGCCCTGGTGACCCCGCACCGCCATCGCGCGAGGTCGCGGGAGATGCCCCCGCCCCCGACGCATCCCCGGGGACATAGACGACTGCGGAGCAGCATGAGCTCCTTCAGGCACGGGAACTGCTTGTTCATGAGGTCGCGGGAGATGCCCCCACCTCCGTCGCTTCCCCGGGCGGCGCGAGAGACTGTGGATCCTCGGGAGCTCCTTCAGGCACGGGAACAGGAAGTCCGCGCGAGGTCGCGGGGATGCCCCCCACCTCCGTCGCTCCACCATGCGACGTAGAAGACATGAGGCTCGCCATTGGCCGCGACGTCGTCGACGCCGCTGCCGCGGTCACAGGGCGAGAACGAGAACGCGCAGGGTGGCGGCGAGGGGGCGCCCCAAGGCCGGCACGCCCAAAAAGCGCACAAGCGGCGCCCTGCAGAGCGGCCGATGCTTCTTGTGAGAATCCGGGGAGTTGCTCGGGAGCGCCTCCCGGGGGCGCTGCTGCAGGCGAAATCGCCGGCTCTCCCTGCTGCTGCTGCGGCTGCCGCTGCCACTGCCGAAACGCCACCAACGCAGGCGTTCGGGCAATGGACGGAAGACCCGCGCTGAGCCACCGCGAGGTTGAAATTTCCAGAACAGGTCGAGGACCACGAGGTAGGTGGCCCCGCAGGTGGAGTGGCCGCGCCACCAGGACCAGTCGAAGGCCCTCAGGATGCGGTGCGTCGTCGAAGATCTCAGCGGGAGTGGAGATCAGACTAGCTTCCTTCGCAAGGGCGACCAGATGATCAAGATGGGCATCGGGCGCCGCTCCGTCATCAGGTAGCTTCGCTTCCGTTAACTGCCCGAAATGGCACAAGAACTCTTCATCGTCCTTGGCGTCGTCCTCGAAGGAGTCCATCTAACCTGGCACCGCGCCAGTTGCTGCCAGCTCTTCGTTATAAGCATCGGAGTGCGTCTCATCCATATGGGCCAGGTCGGCGTCGGTGGGTATAGGGTACCCATGATGATCAACGCTGCGGTCGTCTTCGCCAAAAAGATACTCGCGGGCACCAGCGAGCGACTGCATCATCTAACGCCGCAATTCATCAGGGATACCTCGGGGAGACTCGGATGGAGAAACCGATCTGGGGCCAGAAGAAGCGGGGTTCACGTTGTCGACGAGAACGCGCCCGCATGCGGTCCTGGCGCCCGATCCACCGCATGCGCGCAGGGTTGGAAGCCCGCGCTCGCTGTCGGAGATGTTCGCAAGCTCGAAGCCGAAGTGCTGCCAGCCGCCTCCCTTCGTTGAGTGGCCAAGGCCCGAGCAGGTGCTGTCGAAGCTGCGCGCTGGGAATGGCAGACCCACGCCACCCAGCCAAGCAAATATCCTGGGCCACCCCGTCTTGCAGCGTCTCCGACGACTGGTCTTGGGCGGGGGCGCCGGCGGCGATGTCTAACGGCGACCCGAAGCCTTCGTGCATGAGGATGTCCTTCACGCAAGGGACACACCAGTCCACCCATTCTGGAAACCCGTGCCATGGGCATCTGGTGCACAGTGACAGCAGCAAGTTGTTGCCCCGCACGGCGACCCTGTCAGCGAAGTCGCGTCGACGCTGCTCGCGGGGCCGAAGAGGCAGATGAGGGAGCTGGGGAGGCCGTCTCAGGAAAGCTAGCAGACGCAGGAGGCAGACCCATGCTTCCCAGTTTGACTTTAGCAGCTGATGAGGAGTCGGCGTCGCCGCCACCGCCCACGCACGGACCCGGCGCACGACCAGGTTGCAGAAGCTCACGGTAGCACCATGCATTGTCCAGCGTAGTCCTGACCAGCTTCGCATGGGCCTTCTAGGATCACGTCCAACGCGCGGCGGGCTGAAATCGACACCAACCCCAGCCGCAAGGGGCGCCCCTCATCGTCAGGATCACGGCCAAGCCAGTAGGCTACGTCGCCCCACCCAGCAGTGCCAACACTGAGCATCCGCATCAAACTTCAAACCGGAAGGGCATTAATAGTCGGGCACCCGCGGGCACGCCATAACCGCTCACGCATCGCCTGGGCCATACTTTCCCCCAAAGGGGCCCACGGCAACTTCTACGGGGAGGCGGTTCGTGACGCTGGGCTCCATAGACATGGGTTTCGGCTCGCGGGCGCAGTTGCTCGGCGCAGTCGCGCTGGCGAAGCAGCGTGCGGACGACGCCCGCGCGCTGGGCGAGCCGCGACGGGGAGGGGCCTCGGCCCCGGCGCTCTCCAGCTCGAGCCGCGGGAACCACCCCGATGCCCGACGCAGGCGCGGCAGCGACAGCGACAGCGAGAAGATGAGATCAATGACACCCGCGAACGCCACGTCGCTCTCGAGAAGCGGGGCGGGCTCAGCGACGCGATCCTCGAGCGACAGAGCCGCGGGGTGCCGCGCGAGGGAGACCTGATAGCTGCGGGAGTGACCGCTGAGCTGGGCGTCTGCCAGAGGCTCCGCGGAAGCCGGCGGCGCGGCGCGGGGCGGAAAGGACGCCTGGTCCTCGCCCTCGACGGCGAGGTCATCATCTACGCGAGCCAGCGCTCGCGGGGCCACAGGTCGATAATATTCTTCGCTCGGTGGCGCAGTAGGTTCCGCCGTTACCTTTGCCGTCCAATGTGCACGTGGCCCACGCGCGCTCTGGAACCACCTCAGGTCGCTGCGGTGGCAGGCCGGGCGGGCACGAACGCGCGCGGCACGGCTCTCCGCTCTCCACGCCAGCCAAGTGTCCGCCACCACCCGCCGATGGGGACCGCCATGCCCCCAAGAATGACGACGCACCTCCCACGCCAGTTCGCCCGCGGTAGTCGCGCGCTCAGCAATGAGCCGTCGCCTCAAATCATTATCCAAAGCCGCGCGGGTACATGGCAAGCACCACCTCAACCAGTCGTGACGACGGCTGCCCCTCAGATGATTGCCGTTGGGAAGCCACGCAGAAGCCCGCCGCCTTATCTCACCCCGCAAGACCGCGCGCCTGGCCCCGGGGCCCATCAGCTGCAGCCCGCCATCGATGAACGCAGCGTCGAGCATGGCAGGCCCCCCCCCCCCGCCCCACCCGACCCGCCGCCAGGAGGCCATCCAGTGCCCTCGTGGGCGCCGCAGGCGCCAGAGGGCGACGGAGTTCCTCCGTGGGCGCCACCGCGGGACGCGCGCAGGAGCTGTCGGCATCGCAGTCCGTCGCGCCACCGAGCCTGAGCGCGGCAGCCTCTTCACTGGCGCCGCCTGGAGAAGACGACGAGGAAAGGCTGGAACTCGAGTTCGAAGACGACGCCAGCCTCAGTGCAGAAATGGGGGCATACAGCTGCGCCGCAGAGCGGTTGGCCATGATGTCCTCGACGAAGTGATTGAGCTTCGCGGCGCGCGCTGCCGAAGGCACCGATTGGAGCCCATCCCAGCGCCGGGCGGTCGCCGGAGTGGTCGGCGGGGGTCTGGTCTGGCCCTCGTTCGCCGCTAGGGCACCAATAGCGCTTTGAAACGGATCGCTGCCCGAGTTGCTTATTCGGCTTGGTCTGGCGGCACGCAGTCCTTCTGGCGAATCGCATCGCAGGTAAGATGGGCGCGGGAGAAAATCTACACGTTCCTCTGACGGCTGCAGCGTGCCCCAGCGCACGAGCGGGTCCTCGTGGAAGAAGAACCGCCGGCCTGACCGCGCGATGGCCAGACCGTACATGAGCCCCAAGCAGACCAGCAAGTGGCCAATGCTGCCTCAAGCCTCCGAGCATCCGGAAATGCGGCCACGCCTGCCGCGCGGGCAAGGAATCCGCCATGAGGCGAGCCATCCACCTGCGAGGGGCCGAAATCGAGCGCGAGCCCAAGCACGCGGAATTTGCTTGAGGAGGCGGGCGAGGTGGCCCCAAGGTGGCTCACGTAGATCCTCGGAACGAGCAGAAAGCCACGCAGCCCTGCGGTTGATGAAGAGGGGGGTCGCGATGGCAGTCCAGGCAGGAGGCCGATCGATGATATTGTCGAGCACGCGCCGGTGCCAGTGGACGACGAGCGCGCGGTGGGCGGTCTCCTGGAACTTCTGCTTCGCGCCCTGGGAGCTTTGTCCGCGAGTCGAAATAGCACTCGTGGCAGAAGCCGCCTCGCTTGGCGTCGACGAGCGCCTCTGCGAATGCCGGCGCCACCCGGGGCGAGAGGTTGGCCACCAGCTCCAGCGAGAGGTGGAACTCCTCGGCTCTCGGGCGGGCGACGCGGGCGCTGCGAGCCAGGGCCGCTGGCGCCGCGCTCCGGGCCGACAGGAATTTAGGCCCGCCCCGGTCGCAGAGGAAGGCGTAGTCCGATAACCGAAAGGTGCCCCCCGCGCGCCTGTAGATCTCGACGCGCTGGTGGATCTCCCCCGACGCGTTGCAGGCCGGCAACGGCGACAGCTGGGCCACGCAGGCCGCGGCGGAGATGGCCCGCGCGTTGTAGAGCCAGGCGTTGGCGCTCACGGCCGCAGCGGCGCGCTAGGGGGCCGCCTTTCGAAGTTCGTACTTCGCCCAAGGCGCCATCCAGTCGAGCGCGCGGTCCACCGACGGCCCGAGCCAGAAGCCTAAATTAAAGATTTCCGACCACTCCAAGCGCCTGCCAGGGCGGGGCAAGCGCGCCGATGCTGCTAGAGAGCTTCTTTGCAACGAGCGGCGCAAACTGGCTGCTCAAGAGGGCCACATTGCATTTCGAGAGCTCCAGGGCGAGAGCGGCGCAAGCGGCCGCGGCGACCACGGCGCCGCGGAGGTTGGGCAGAAAGTGGCAGGAATAAAGGACGCCGCCGACATTGTCAGCACGAGCACGAGACATACATCAGCCCGCCACTTCGAGCTCCTCCACCACCACATGAGGAACCAGCGGGATCGTGACCAAGGCGCGAAGCGATCCAGAAAATGCACCTCCGAGAACGATGCCCAGCGTGATCGGCAAGAGCGCTGTGCACGCGGCATCCATAGCGGCGACTGCATTTACGAAAGCGTATAAGCCACGAACAGCAGCGAGAAATGCGCCAGGAGTTCGCTGGGGAGGGCCGTCAGGAACTCTCGTGACAAGCTTGGGAACGCCTGCCCGAAGTCCACGGGGATGGAGTGGCCCTGCTGCGCCGCGCGCCGAAGGCCGGCCACTCGCGCGTCGATGTCGATCTCCAGGACGTTGTCGGCAAAGCGGCGCAATGGCACAAACCCTCGCTGAGCCGCTGACACCACCTGTCGCGCCCGCGGTGCGATGGCGGTTTTGAGCATCACTGAGGCGAGTTTGACGTCAGCGTTGCACATCCTAGGCGCGCGCGCCTCGTTGGCCGCGCGCATGACACCTCCATCCGGATGATCGTCGGGGCGCGAGCCTTCGGGAAGAAAGGCTCGACTCGCGTCGCCATTCGCTCGCAGGAACCGCTCGCCACTCATAAGGCAGAGACGCGCCCCCCAGAGCGCCTCCGCGCGCGCGCGGGCGGCTGCCCATGCCGGGCGCGGGGGGCCGCCCACGCCCGGCGCAGAGCGAACGCCTGCCATCTCGCCCACAGTCTCGCCCATCAGCTCGAGGGTCGGCGGCGCCAAATTCAGAGCAGAGCACGGAGGCAGATGCTGCTTGATATAGGAGGCGGCCGCACAGATGGCGACGTCGCGCTCGGTGAAGACGCGGGCCCAGTAGCGAGCGAGAGTCTGCAGCTGGGAAACTCGTCTAGATGAACCACGCCGCCTCCCCGAACACCTCGCAGGGTGAGACGCCGGCCTCAAAGGGGCCCGCAGACGGGCGCGGCGTTCCGCGGCGGCAGCTCGACCTTCGAGCCCTTCCCCCCCCCCTCGCCTCGCTCGCGGCAACCTGCGCGCTGGCGACGCCCTGCTCGGCGGCGCGGAAGTGGATGCGATCGGACCAGCTCTGGAGAATCTCGGGGCGATGCAATGCGATCCGAGCGTCCTCGACCTTGGCGCGCGCCGCCGCCTCCGACCAATGCAAAGATTTGCCGGGCGAGCTTCCAATCGCTGCGCCAAATCGCACGGGCAACCCGCCGAAGCGAAACGAGCTGGAAAACCAACTCGCCCACACCCACCGTGACCATGCGCTTCGGCCCGCTGCGACCCGCTTCGGACATGAGCTGCTTGAGCCACTGAGAACTCGGCGGAAAAGGGGATCGAGCTTGCAACGGAGGCCCTTCCGCCTTGACTCGCCGCTCTACCATCTCCGCATCGTCGGCCCTTCTGAAGACGCGACGCGGGAGGCTGAGCTGCTCGCGTGGTCGACGAGGTCGGACGCTAAAACGAAGGCCTGCATGACCGGGGATGCCCGCGTCGCGAAGCTGCTCTGGCGACTTGACAATGAAACATTTGATGCTTAGCTGGTTGAGCATCCACGCAGGAGGCGCAATCCATATTCGATCACCAAAAGATAGTCGGCCAGTGCCTTTGCACAAATGGGTCGGATCATCCGCAGCCAAGTCCGCCAGCTTGTCCAAGATTTGCGTCCACTCGGCGACATGGTACCTGCCGCGGTCGCACTTGGCGCGCGGCCGCTGCATCTTGGGCCCCTTCTAGTCCAGGCACGCGGGGTCGGCAAAGTTCACGCCCCTTGCGACCACCGCTAGCCGCGTAGGAAGATAAGCTTGGCCCCGCAGAACTGCGGCGCGGAGTCGTTGGAGAATGGGGCGCATCTGAACAGCGGAAAAGGTTGTGATTGTGGACGTTGTAACGCCGCAGCCCGCAGTCGTCGACAACAAGGCCACCCCCGCGGCGAAGCCCGCGCCGCCGACGAGGTTGGAAGAACAGTTGCGACGCCCCCCCCCCGCCGCCGCTCGGCGCGCCCATGGAAGGGCGAGCCAAACGCCGTCGCGCGCAGGGCCAGACCCCCGATGAAGACCACGAGGTGATGCCGATTATCGTAAACTTCTCAAAAGGCCAAGAACATCCCGGAGATGTCCACGGCGCGCAGGCAGTCGGCTTCCTGGAGCGTCACGCGGCTTCCCCACCGAACCAACGCCCGAGCATTCCACGTGACAAGACGGAGCAAAGCCGTCGCCGGGCGCGGTGACGTTGAGCCAGGATACACTTCATATTGGAGAACCAGAAACCAATCAAAGACTGACTCCACTCTGGTTGGGCGTCGGGGCAGGCGATCGAATGGATGAAGTCGTGAACATGGTCGCGCTCGTGGCCCTTCTCGTCGAGCCCTTTCTGGTTCCCAATGACCGTGGTGGAGTCTCTGTCAGGGCGTGGTTGAAGACGAAATAATGGCGCCCAGCTCTCGGAGGCCCACCCGTTGTTCCTGTCGAAGAAGAATTTGGCACCGGGGTAGATGTCGCGCAGTGGGGCCACCACGCTCTCCCCGTGAATCTCCATCCTGATCTGACACGGCGATTTGTCGGGGCCCTCGCACAGCTGCGCCGGAGGGCCTTCAATCGAAGGGACGGGGGACCTGACCCAGCCGCCCTTGCCTCGGAGCGCACCAAAAGCCTGCTGGGCCCTCCGCGCCGCAATTCCAGCGGCGCCAATGAATTCCACGATGAACCGGTTGGCTTGAGGTTCGGACTCGGCGCGGTAGGCGCATGAGAGTTCCGCGCCCTTGAGCCGCGCATCGAGGAGGCCAGGAACCGCTTCACGCCCCGCGAGCGCCGACGCCGTGACCTCGAGGACGGTGGGGCCGACGTCCCGCTGGTAGGACCGATCCGCTGGCTTCGGCCGAGGAGGAACCCTTCTTGCGAGGGCCAGCTTCTCCCGAAGCTCGCCCATCTTGCGTTGCAACTCAGGGGGCAGCCTGTCGTGCTCGCCGAAGTGTTTGTCGTAGCGTTCCAGCTGCTCCCCCACGTCGTCAAGTTGTTCCTGGAAGCGCTGCTCAAGATAGTCGAGGTCAGGGCGAATCTAAGCGGCGGCGGCGGCAGCTGCTTGGTCAAGGGCTGCTTGAATGGCTCCAGCAAGGCGTCTGTCAGCTTCGCCGATTGGGTCCACAGCGCAGCGGCCTTGGCGACGGCAGCGGCCGCGGTGGCGAAGCCGGCCTGGATCTCACCCTTGAACTGGTTGAACTGCTTCTTGAACAGGATGCGGACGAGCTCGCGCATTCGATCATCGCACCACCTCTCTTGCTCGGGATCAGCATCTCCCTCGACATGAGCGGCGAGGCAGCCATCCCCGCGCCCCGACCGAGACCGCGCGGCAGAGAGGTCGGTTGCAGCAGCATCATCACCATCATCGCGTGGCCGAGGGCCAGCACCAGGCCTGCGAGCCGCGCCCCTGGGCTCGAGCTTGCGCCCGCCCCCCCGGCGAGGGCGCCATTGCTGGCCCAGGCGGCGCGGCGGCGTGGGGGCGGCGCGCGCCGACGAATATCTGGCCGCATCGACAGCGGCATCCGTTTCGGCACGGAGGCGCGGAGCCCCCCCAGAAACCGACACCCCGAGCCAAAATGGACACGGAGGGAGGGCGAGAAGGATGAGGGGGAGGGGGAGGAGGAAGAGGAGGAGGAGCGCCAACCGACAGAAGAGAAAAGAACGCGCGGGCAAGACGCGATACGGGAAGAGAAGAGGCCCGCCCAGGGGCAAGAAACAAGGAAATCCACGGCCCCCTTTGGTGGGGTTTCCTTACCCAGGCACCCGATCAATGAGCGCGCCAGCCTGGCCACCAAGCTGAGGCTGAACAACGGCTGGCACTGGGCGCAAAATGTGGATCGCCCTTTGCACCTGGGGGGCGCGATTTGTCTGCCCCATTAGTGCCGACCGGATGCGCCAGCAAACTGTCGGGGCGAAGCATTTAGGAACTCCAGCGGTTCCATACGCCGCCATGGAGGACACAGAGGAGGAGGGGGAGAGGGAGGAGCGAGAAGGAAGAAGGAAGGAAGGAGGAAAGAGGAGGAGGAGGAAGAGGAGGAGGAAAATGAGGGGGAGGGGGGAGGGGGGGGGAGGAGGAGGAGAGGAGGGGGGGAGGAGGAAAACAAAGAAAAAGGAAGAGGCGGAGAGGGGAAGGAGGAGGAGGAAGGAAGAAGATGAGGAGGAACAGGAGGAAGGTGGAGGAGGAGGAGGAGTAGGAGCAGGAGGAAGGGGAGGCAGGCGGAGGCGAAAGTTGGACAAAAAATGCAAAGGCCGCAGACGGCAGCGGGAGAGCCGCGGCAGGACAGGGCGACGAGCTCGGCGATCGCGCGGGGGCCCACCAGGGAACGCCCCGGGAGCGCGCGGCAGGGGGGCGGGTGCCGGGGGGGCGCAGGCGGGAGAGCGGAATCAATCAGCACCGAATCGGGAAATCGGTTCGAGTTGGAATTTGCGTCGGATCGGGCTACGTCGGCACGGAATCGAAATTAAACCGGATCGGCTGCGCCAGCATTCGCAACGGCACCACGCAAGCATGAAACCCCGTCGATTGCTGGAGCATCGGGAACGAATTGCATCGAGCAGTTTGGAAATTCTACTGACTCGAGTCGACCCGACATCGACCGGATCGGTCCACAATCACAAACCGCGGAGAAATCAAGACGGCTGGTTCGGCAACTGTCGGCCTCCAGGGGCCCTCACGGGCCTCAGGGTCGTCAAAACTGCCCGGGGTGGAAAAGAAGTCCAGAGAGAAGCGTCGCTCGAAAATTCGATCCAGCGGCGCGCGCCGGCGCGGGCGCTGCGTGAAAGCCCGACGACGAGCACGCAGCGCGCCAGTCGACCCCCGCGCTTCGATGGAGACGCAACGCGCGCCCACCCTGCCGAACACTCCACCTGCCAGCGCGGCGCTGCTGCCGGATAAGTCCCGGCACGGCAACATCTGCTCGCCGCGGTCGCACCTAGGGCAATTCGGACAAGTGCACAGCCCGAACAGATGGCGCAATGTCGCGCTCCCAATCACACGGAAACCTTCCAAGCTCGCAATCGGATCCGCAGCGAGCATCCTCCTGCACTCCGCCCAGGAAGGCACTTCGGAAAGCATCGCCGCAATCGGGGAGCCCCGGCGAAAATCATCCGTCTCAAGAGCGAGCTTCGGCCAATCCCGACTACCAGCCTCGCGCGGCGCAGTCGCGTCGTTCGCTGCCCGGCGGCCGGGGCCGCGCCTTCGCACGCGCGAGACCCGCGCCGTGATCACGCTGCGCCCTTCGTCGAGTGAGTCGCGCAGAATCCTAAACCTCGCATCGCGAAATCTTCTCATGGGGGGCTTCTCGCGGTCTCTCTCCTGAACGTTTCGGAGCGACGGGGGCCTCCAAACAAGCCAGCGGGGCCCAGACAACGCCCAAGACGGCCCCAGACGCCCCGACTGCTCAAAGATCGCGCCCCACACGCCCTGCGCGGCGTCGAGGTGTCCCAAGAGGCCGCCAAGATGTCCCAGGAAGCCTCGAAACTGCCTCCCAACAGGACCTGAAGAGGCACAACAATGATTCGCCTTGGTCGCCTCAAAGATCCCGGCGTTCCCGAGACCCCGAAAACCGCCCCAGCACTGCCGCAGAGGCCGCCCGGAGAACCCCGCGACGGCCCCTAGAGCGGCCCAAGAGAAGGAACACAAACCAAAAGTAGCGCCCCGCCCCCAGAGGCCCCCAGGAGGCCCCAAGAGGCACCCAAGCGGCCCCAAAATGCCGCAAGAAAACCCCAGAAGACCCGACGGCGACCCCGCGAGGCTCCAAATCTGGCCCCAAAAAGAATCCGAGATGCAACGAAGAATCTGGAGACTCGTCGCTCAATTGGGGTCGGCGGCAGAGGCGGCAGTCCTTAGAATAGGTCGGGGGGCAGCTCCGGCATAATGGTTGGTCGTGCTTGGTCGTTGGAAAATTACCTGGCGCGCATGAAATCAAAGAACAAATGCATGGTCACTTTGCAAATGCATGCGGAGACGGAACTACAGACAAGGTTAGAAAGGCGCCCGCTGGATTTGATGATCCGTCGGAAAACTTCTCGCGCGCGGCATTTGTCTCAAACTGCTTCCGCAATGAAGAAGGCAGACCATTATCAGTGCCCCCCCGCGCCCAGAGGCCCCACTTGTAGAACTCAGAGCAAATGCGCTGCATATCCTGCAACCAGCTGCGCGACTGGCGTCGATAACGATGCGCGCCGCAGGGCAGGCATTACATTGAGAACATGCCTCTGAATTATGGGAAAGAAGCGTTCGTAGAGGACGACGCATATTACATGCATAAGCCAACCATCGTAAGGAAACGGCTAGCAAAACTGCAACTAACGCGCGACGCGCTACGCCTGCTGCCCCGACGGCGCAACAACAATAAAGCAGTGACAGAAGACATCCCAAGCGCGCGAGTGTTTCTCTCATGCCACAGGTGACCCTACAGGTGGAAAAGAGAACACCAACTTCAGAGAGATCGTCCGCGGTGTTCGGGCCACGCAGAAGCGGTTCCTCAGTGGGCAGCCAGGGCTCTTAGACGCATTGGAAAAATTAGTGAAGCTTTTACACGTGCAGCTTGGATCGCCAACCCAGTTCCCCGCCTCATACGACTTACAGCTTCTGTGTAGGTACTCATTGCCATGTTTGTGCGCACATGTTGTCGGTGTAGGGTAGAAAATGCCCTGTATATCTTTGCATGGCAGACGCGTCGCAACTTGCTTAATGATGCGAGTTTCGCACGAGGCGCAGACTGCATTCGAGAGCTGTTGGACAGAACAACGGCCAAGCGCGATGCGACCAGCATTGCTGTCCGACGGTGGAAAACATCTCCTGAATATTTGCTCGCGCCTGGAGAGAAGATCAGACCACACCATGACCGAGCCAGGCCATGACCAACTATGTTAAATCTGGGAAGTACGTTGCAGTTGGATCAGCTATCTTTGAATGCACGCAAGGCTGGACCATGGGAGCACTGCACCCAAAACCAGCGACCCTTGTGGACTGGGGCAGTTGCATTCAAAAGCTGTACAAGCAGCCCCACTACGCTACATATGTTGGACTTTATTGCCGTGACATCCTCACGGACGGCGTCATACAAGGCCTGCTGTATGTGGATGATAGTCTCGGGAGATCTCGAGTCTTGTGCAGGAGATGAATGTTCGAATACATCCGACGTATGTTCCCTAAGCCTGTTGGTTTCACACTCGAAGGTGATCAGTTGCCGCTTGCCTTCTACAAAGCCACATGCTTCGAAGCATGCAAGGTGAAACTAAACAAATTAAGCAAACATGTGAGACGCATGCACCCATCGGTTAATCACGAGTACGCAAGAGGAAAAGCCCCAGCTCCAAAGTGTGCTTATTTCCAGCTTACTTACCTTGCCCTCGCACTGTTCCCAGGTTGTTCTCCCAATCTGGGATTTAGGAGAGAATCATCACGTGTAATTTTATGGCTGAAAGTGGCCCCCCTAACCGAATACAGATAGCCACATGTTATGTTTGTTTTGAGGTCCGTGCCCTGGGTTGGCCCACAGAACACGTCGGGAAAAGCCTCACATCGATTCCCCAACGACACACCTCGGCCTATATCACCAACGTCCGCCGTTTGGGGAGAACGCTCTGTCGAGGCAAGTCGGCTCTTGAAGAGATGCGTGCAAGAGAAAGGTTCTGAAGGCAATTAGTATCCCAGAAACTGTTTACATTGTACCTATCCCTTCCCCAACCCCACCCTGATCCGTAGCGTGCGTTGGCCCAAGAAAGCTAGCAGACAGAGCATCCTTCCCTAGACATTCCCCATTTTCGCACAGCTAGTACCGGCAGGACTAATGGGCAAAGGAGGTGGTGGCAAGCAGCAAGCACAATGTCGAAAAATGATATGACAAGCAGCATGATAAACAACACCAGCCGCAGCGGCAGCAGACACAGCGGCGAGCCTCACAGCCTGCTCCAAAGTACTCGGAGCGGGTCTTCTGGGGCCATTCGGCCATGAACAATTCTGACGAAATGGCCCGCATCTTCTGGGAAATAATGGAGAAGACGAAAAACAAGAGAATGGAGGAGGAGGAGAAAGAGAAGCAAAGCTACAGAGCCATGATTCGGAACACCAACACCGTCAGTGACATCTTCGGCATCGGATCACCGGATTAAGACGGTAAGAAGAAGGAAAAATGAAAGAAAGACAAGGTCAAGCAGAAGGCCCAACAGCCGGTCAGTTTCCTGAAGACAGCAGGAGCGCGTAGATTGCGTCCAACGGTGAGCGAGACATCGAATTCAAGCAGTAGGCAGTTCGACTGCGGCCAAGGACTTCAAGCAAGTTAGAAAGATGCACCAGCGGAAGACTGAGAGGGCGAAGATCCAGGCGGCAAAGAACCAGAAAACCATGATGGCCATCTTTACGAAATTGATGAACGTTTGGTCGGCCACATCGAGAACATGAGGCAGATGCAGAATCGCCTAGAGGTGAAACGACAGCGCCTGAGGATATCATCAAGATCGCCAAGAAGACCCTCCCGAATCGTGATACGTCGGACTGGGACACTGAGAAAGGAAGTGATTGGATCTAAAAGTTCATGCCGGTCCCCGAGGCATGCCAGAGTAAGTTGAATACACACCTCGAGGCGAATGGACTCAGCACCACCACAGGCAGGGACGAAACAACGAGGGTCAATCAACTCAGCAAGAAAGCTTGTGGACCAGACACTGACATGGACAGCAGCAAATCAGCAGGAATGACGTCCCGAGTACCTAACATACAGATTCGTGAGTCACCGGGTGCGCCACCTCTTTCGCCGTTGTGCTTTTCTGTGGCTGCCATTTGCATTAGCCACTGATGCATGTGCAGAGGTGGTTCGCAGGCTACCTTACATGCGACAGAGTGTCGTGGGCCCGCTCGTGTTGTTTTGTGCTCAACTCCCCATTCCAGCTGCTGTCATCCAATTTCGGGTGGGCGCAGCAGCAGCAAATTGCATCTGTACCCCCCTCATATTAAATTATCGTGATGCAAATATTTCTGACAGCACACGTAAAAATTGAGTTTAGTTGTCTGCATCTAAGCCACCTTGCCATGCACAGCCCAAGTGTATTGTGCGTGGCAGTCGCGTCTATAGGATGTAGTGCTGCTCACTTGATCGCGCAGTTCCTTGTATGTGCCCCGTACACGTACTCTTCCATTTTGAATCTGAATTACCTGGAAATGATTTCATCAATCTTGTGCCCGAAGTGGGAAGGCGTGACCACACCGTCTAGCGGATGCCGACGCTGGACGCGAGTCCTGGATCTTGCAGGGCAAGGCACGCGGAAGGGTAGGGGCGGGGAGGAGGGGAGAGGAGAAAGGACACAGTCTCAGGAATCATCGTCCCACTCAGCTCTCCACAGCGTAGCCAACGTTGCCAGACCAGCAGCAGCAGCAGCAACAGCATCATCACCATCACCATCACTATCACTATCGTCATCGCCAACATCACCATTATAATCACAAACCTACCCACCCACCCACCCACCACCACCACCATCATCATCATCACAACCACCATCATCATCATCATCATCGTCATCATCGTCATCATCTTCATGAGCAACATTATCATCACCACCATCATCATCATCATCATCATCGTATTAATCAGCATCATGATCATCATCATCAGCATCACTATTATCATAATCATCCTCGTAATCATCATCGGAATCATCGATATCATCATCATCACCATCATCATCACAATCATCATCATCATCATCAGCAGCAGCAGCATCATCATCATCATCACCACCATCACCATCATCATCATCCGAAGCATTACTGACATATCATCACCGTCAGGCCTCACCCCTCCTTCTCCTCCTCTTTCGTGGCCGCTGCCCACCCTCCACCCCGACCAGCGACAGCCAAGAGTCTCCTGGATCTTCACGCCGTCCTCGTTGTCTTCTGGCCCGGCGTCGATCTCCAGGACGTCCCCCATGCCGAACAGTCTGTTCCCCACGGCTCCGGCGGCTCCAGCTCGCCTGCCCACTCCCTGCCTCCACCCGCAAGGGGGACGGCAGGAAAGAGGAGAGGAAGTGGGCAGAGGAGGACTCAGAGGAGGAAGAGGATGCACCGGGGGACAAAGAGGAAGAGGAAGAGGAAGATATAGTGACCGAGAGAGAGAGAGAGAGCGAGAAAAAAAAAACAAATATGAGAACGAGAAAGATGAATCAAAGAGAAAGAAACAACAAATAGAAAGCGAAAGAGAAATATGTTGAGAAAGAGGAAGAGGAGGAGCAGCAGCAGGAGGGAATGAGGAGGAGAGTGGACGAGGAGAGTGGAGAAGGAAGAGGAAGGACACAAGAACTGAAGGGGGAGAGGGAAGCCTTCGTCTCGTCACCCTCCTCCCCCATCCTGTCCTTATAAATACCTCCTCCCTGTCGCACCCCCAGACGTGTCCGTAGGCTGGGTCGGGCGTTTCGCCAGAGAGCTACTCGCTATTTATCATTCCAGAGCTCGAAATTTACAACGGTTTCAAAGATGGAGGGAGATGGTTTTCAAACTGTGGCTTTCGCCTCAGCGCCGCATCTTTCCCTTCTACAAGTTCGCAACAGCTGCAAAGACGGAGGCCAATTCCTTTCCAAAATGTTACTCTCGCTCCAGTGCCGCGCACATTATTATTAGACGTTTGTAGAAAATTGACGGATGCGTAGGGTGGGCTTCCCAGGAATGGCATCCTGGCAAGATTTAGGATTGTCACCGATATCCTACGAACAGTGTTCTGGCACGACTCAAGATTCCCAATCAAGTAACCTCGGAAATGAAAATGTGTCCGAGTCCGATCAAAATCATCAGAATGAAAAAAACTGTTGCTTGATTGCCCTTCTCTTGTCCTGGCGAGGCTTCCTTTTTCCAAGAAGCTCCTGCAAGGTTAGATGGGAAATGTATTTTGAAACCTATGGAGACGGAAGATGGAGGGAGAATGTACTGCACAATGCTGGAGCGCATTCGGTTTACACTGCTCCTCCTATTCCTCCTCATGACCATCATCATCAACAGCATCATCCTTTTCATAACCATTATCACCATGATCCTCATCATTACCATCATCACCATCACCACAACCATCATTATCATCATCACCATCATCACTATCACCACCACCACCATGATCATCATCAGCACCATCATCATCATCATCATCATAATCAGCATCATCATCATACTCATCATACTCATCATCATCATCATCATCATCATCATCATCATCATCATCAGCATCATGATCATCATCATCATTATCATCATCATCCTCATCCTCATCCTCATCCTCATCCTCTTCAGCATCATCATGATCATCATCATCATGATCATCATCATCATCATCATCATCATCATCATCATCATCATCATCATCATCATCATCACCATCACATCATCCTGAGACCCCTCCTCGGCCTCCTTCTCCTCCTCCCCCTCCTCCTTCCCCTCCTGCTGCAGCCGCGGCCCTGGCATCCGTCCCTCTTCAGGGCGGCCCTCCCCCGCTCTCGCATGCCCCCGCCCAGCTCGCAAAGGCCGCACCACGCGGGATGCAGAGAGCTTGTGCACCAGCTGTTGTATCTCACAACCCTCGAAGACGCCCCGGGCCGACCCGGCGGCCCACATGATGCCCCGGCTCCCGAGGCGTGACTGTAAAAAGAAAGAGAGAGAGAGAGAGAAAAAAAAAAAAAAAAAGAGGAGAGAGAGAGAGAGAGGCATGTGCACAGGGCCGAGAGGGCCTGATCTTGGATATCGGTGGCATCCTTTCTCCTTCCTCCTCCCCCCTCCCACATTCCCTCCCCACTCACCCCCTGCTCGGCGTTTCGCATCCTCGGGCACGCCCATCCCAGGGGGGAAAGGGAGGTAAGGGAGAGGAAAGGCAAGCTAGGTGCGCTCGCGCCAGATCTGACATCCGACCCATCCCATCCATTCCTTCCAATAGCGCTGATGCTTTCTCTTTCCGCCAACGGGTGTCATTGCGGACCTGAAACCGTCAAAAAAACACACCACCTCGGTATGCACAATGAGAAAACAGGAGCTGTGTACAATTGGAAGAGGAGGAGGAGGAGGAAGAGGAGGAGGAGGAGGAGGAGGAGGAGGAGGAGGAGGAGGGGGTGGCGGATGAGCAAGAGGATGAGCATGAGGAAGACGATGAGGATAAGGAAGACGAGAAGGATCAGCAGCAGTCGAAGCAGGAGCGGGAGGAGCGGAAGTAGCAGGAGGACCAGTTGAAGGTGGAGGAGGTGAAAGGCTCGGTGCGACAACGACGGTGAAGGACTTGGATCCAGAATGGTGGCCCGCGCTGGGGCGAGATCGCCATTTTGACTGACGGGGGCAAGGCGTCGATCCCAGAACGAAGCCAACGCTGCAGCAGGAACATCAGTTCGGAACACCGAACATGCTCCGATTGAAAAAAACATACTAAGCAACAAAAACAAACACATCTTGACATTCGATCAGTTAAGACAGTGTGCGGCAGAAAACGGGCCACGCGCGGACATGATCTGGGAAAAGAGGAGGGTAGCATTCGGATTGAACAACTGTGGAAGAGGAGGTGAGGGGACGGGGAAGAGGGGGACGCCGAGAGGGAGATCGAGAGGGATGGCGGGAAGAGACGGGCGTGGAGGTGGGAGTGGAGACGGGGATGGGGAAGGGGAGGGTGGAGGGGGAGGGGGGTGGGGAGGGGAAGGGAAGAGTGAAGAGGAGGGTGGAAAGGGAAGAGCAGGAGGGGAGGGGGAGAGAAGAGGGGGAGGGGGCAAGCTAGGTGCGCTCGCGACAGATCTGACGCTGATGTTTGTTGATCTGCCGACGGGTGACACAGCGGACCTGGACCCCGACAGGACACCATCGTGATACATGCGCAATCAGGCAAGGGAAGCTGCATATTAGAGTAAAAGAAAGCAGATGAGCTGGAGGATGAGCAGGGTTGGCGGCGAGCGAGGGGGGGAAATGAGAAGGAGAAGGTCTTCTCAGAAGGCGGCGGGATTTCTCAGAAGCCCTCGCGCCTTCTGAGAAGTGTTCTGTGTCTTCGGGGAAAGCTTCGAAAACTTCTCAGAAGGCTGGGGGACTTCCGATCCTTCCGAGAAGGCCCGCCCCTTCTCACTTCCTCCCCTCGCTCGCCGCAGGCAGGGGGAACAGGATGATGAAGAAGGAGGACGAGGAGGAACAGCAGAGGCTGAGTTAGGCCGCGCGCGTCGGCTGCGTCGGTGCGCACGCGGCCCGCTCGCAGCGGGGCCCTCCTCGGACTCGAGGGCCCCGGGGCGCAGGAGCAGGAGTGGGAGGAGCGGTAGTAGCAGGAGGAGGAGGAGGAGGAAGACCAAGGGAAGGGGAAATGAGAGGAGGAGGAGGAGGAGGAGGAGCAGGAGGAGGAGGAGGAGGAGGAGGAGGAGGAGGAGGAGGAGGGGGAGGGGGGGAAAGGAGAGGAAACGAGAGGGAGACGAGGAAGGACTCAGATTCAGAAGAGTGGCCCGCGCTCGGGCGAGAGCGCCAGTCAGAACGGCGGAAGCAGAGCGCCGATCCAGGAGTGAGGTCCACGCTGCAGCGGAAGCGATATGTGAGAAGGACCGAACACGTTCGGACTGATAAGGCACATGGGAAAAACAACTCGTACCAATCCGGTGCACAAGTAACCCTACGCAGGAGGAGGCGCGCCACTCTCACAACGTCCTCGGGGAGAGAGGAGAGTAGCGTTCATATTGAGTGACTGTAGAATGAGAGGGGGGAAGGGAATACTCAGGGTGAGAGAGACAGGAACTGATGGGAGCAGTGGGGTAGGGACCGGGGAGTTGGAGGCGGTGAGGAGCCAGGAATGGGAAAGGAAGAACACGGGGTTCGAAGACGAGAGCAAGCGTCGTCGCCCAGAATTCACGCTGGATGACCCAACAATTTACCTGTCCTCCTCATCCCTCCCCCGTCATCCCTCCGCTCAACGCGTTTATCCTTGTACTCCTCCTTATCCCCTCGTCAACATCGTATGATACCATCGGCATCATGCTCACGATCGCCTTCAACACTACCGCGCAGACATCCCCAACATGCCCCTCAAAACCCTCCTCCTCCTCCTTCTTCTCCTCCTCCTAATCCCTGTTCCTCCGCGCCTGATTCGTACCTCTCCCTACCGAATCCCTGTTCACTTGTGGAAAAGCAGGATGTCCTCTGGGTTGGCGACCCGATCTGCGAACTGCTGTCCAAACGACTGGCCGCTGAGGGTGTCGAAGCCTGTATGCTCCACTCTCAGCCTGGGTGCCAGCGATATCATCCTACTGATCTGTATACTCATTCCCAGGCACATCGTCGGTATCGTCACCCTCACCATCATAAGACGGCGCATCATCATCATCATCATCATCATCATCATCATCATCATCATCATCGTCATCATCATAATCATCATCAGCATCATCAGCATCGTCAGCATCGTCTTCATCTTCACCATCATGATCATGGTCATAGCCATCACAGCAACATCATCATGATCCTCTCATCGTCGTCGTCACCATCATCACCACCACCGTCATCATCATCATCATCATCATCATCATCACCATCATCATCATCATCATCATCATCATCATTAATTATCGTCGTCGTCGTCGTCGTTGTCGTCTTCAGCGTCGTCGTCGGCATCGTCATCGTCAGCAGTATTGATATGACGGCGCGCTGATTATCATTTAACCCTATCGATTAGTTATTTCTTCTTGGGTTTGGGGGGAAATTCGAGGGTTACCTTCGAATTTCCCAAGAATCTCAATACGTTCTGAAACAAAACTAAATTCAATTTTATTATTCAGGGGCTGGCCTGGGGCTTGAAATTACAAGGTAACCCTGAAATTTCCGAAGAAGAATAAAAGCTTCAAATTATTATTCTTGGCGTGCGCGGTCCTGCTGCTTTAGCATGGAGGGTGAATTTGAGGCGCGCAACGTAAATTATTCTTGGCTGGGCGGGTGGCAAGGAAGGTTTCCCTGAATTTGCCGGTGGGGGACAGCCTATCGGGGGAAGCCTATGGAAGCCTGTGAAGGGCGGCCTGCGAGGGGCAGACTCTGGGAATCCTTAGGGATCCCTTGGGAATCCCTAAGGGATTTCTAAGGAATCCTTAGGAATCCCTAGGGCATCCACAAGAATCTCAAGGGAATCCTAAGGAATCCCGAGGGCATCCCTAGGAATCCCTGGGGTATCCTTAGGAATCCTTCAGGGCTCCTCAAGAATCCTAAGGGAATCCTGAGGGATCCCTTGGGAATCGTCAGGAATCCCTAAGGAATCCTTTGGAATCCCGAACGTGTCGTTAAGAATCCCCGCGGACTCCAGAAACCCTCGGGAATCCTTATGTCGGGAATCCAAGAGAATCCCTGCGGAATCCTTGGGATTCAAAGCGGAATCTTCAAGAGTCCCTCGGGAATCCTGAGGAATCTCTCGGCGCTCCCAAAGAATCCCTTCGGAAATCCTCAGGAATCCTTCGGGGATCCTGCGGGGTCCTCAGGGAATCCGCCGACCCCTTGGGGTCATCGGCGTGTGAGATGCTTCCCCCCTCCCCAAACCCCTCCCCCCGGAGCCTGGTCCGGTCGTTTTGGAGGGGGGGGGGGGGGGGTCCGGCCGGATTCCCCGGGATCCGCCGGCGCGGTCCGGGGGGGGTCATCCGCTCCAGAGAGTCTGCTGGGGGGGCCGCAAACGAGCGAAGAGGCTCCCAAGAAGCTCTGCAGACGGTCCAAGAGGGCCCCGAGTCGCCGAAAAAACACTCGAAGACGGTCAAGATGGCCTCCAGATGGCCCCAGATGCCTCCAAGACGCCCCAAGAAGCTTCCAAGACGCCTCCCAAGATGGCCCCAAGAGGCCAAAATCGTCGATTTCCATTGGTTTTTTCAACGTTTTTGGCCTTCGCGTTTTTTCGGGCTTCCGACGCTCCAAGACGGCGAAAGAAGCCCCCAAGACGGCATCAAGACGACCCGAGAGGCTCCCAAGTGGGCCCCAACACGGCCCAAGAGCGCCTCAAAACGGCTCAAGAGGGCCTTCAGACAGTCCAAGAGGGCCCACAGAGGGGCCCAAGAAAGGCTCCAGACGGGGACCACGAACCTAAAATTCTAGCCTTCCGCCCCAAAAGGCGCCAAGGAGGCCCCAAGAGGCCTCCAAGAGGCTCCAAGAAGCCCCCAAGAGGCCCCCAACAAGCCCAAAAAAAGCCCCAAGCTGCCCCAAAACAGCTCCCCAGAAGCCTCCAAACTGCCTCCCGCAGGCCCCCGAGAGGATTCTCACGACGACGGCGCCAGAGGCTCCCACAACGGTCAACGAAGCCCCCAAGATGGCCCCAAAAAGGTGCCCAGCCTACGCCGTCGAGTCTGTCGCCGCCATTGTCGTCCTCGTCGTGTTCTCCTGCTCCTTCTCATCCTCCTCTTCCGCCCCCTCCTCCCGTCTCCCCTCTCAGCTTTCTGTCTCGTATTCCCTCCACTGGCTCACTTTTCACCTTCTCCGCCTTTGGCTGCTCCCCCATCCTCCCTCCTCCACGTCCCCCTTATCCATCCCGTCCCCAGCGGTCAGATTCCTCGCAACTTCCGTGCCTTGTCGCAATGCTCGTCACTTGGTTCCGCCGGGCGTTTCGGAGGGTCTCTCCGCGGCGCTCGTCCCGCTTTAAAACACTTCGCGCACACAACTGGGTTGTTTCGCTTGAAATAATTCTTCTTCTGGTCTTTCGACAAATGGCCCCCGTCTGAAAACGCTGGTTTCTTCCCGTCCCCGTTCGGTGGGCACGCGGAGCATTCAAACTTTTTCGCCCCCGTGCGCGCATCGTGACACGCGCGGCACACGACTGGGCGATGCGCCTGGCCCGTCTTCCTATAATGTACTTTCTGGTTATCGGACAAATGGCTCAAGTCTGTGAACGCGGGCGCCTTCCCATCCGCCCCCGTCGGGCATGCTCCACAACGGAAAATCTGGGCCTCCGATTTTTCGTGGCACGCGCGGCACATGACCGGGCGATGCGTTTGGCCCGTTCTCCTGTAATGTTCTTTCTGACTGTCCGATACATGGCTCACGTCTGTAAACGCGGGCCTTATCCATCCCGTCCCCAGCGGTCAGATTCTGAGCGAAGGCGACGCGCTGCGAGCCCCCCCAAGGGGTCGGCGGTGTGGCGTAAGCCCAAGAATCTTTCGGATTCCCTCGGGGCTTCTCAGGAATCCCTGGTGAATCCCGAAGAATCCCTAGGGCACCCTAAGGAACCCCAAGGGGAACCTCAGGAATCCCTAGGACATGGCCCGGCGCCCTCCGAGGAATCCAGATGACTGCCACCTTGGACGTTTTCCATGCAGCGCAAACACACCAGGTGACCCACGAAGGGGTGGGTCACCAAAACACTGGTTGAGAGAAACAAATCGCTTCACCTGCATCCTGGGCCTCGTCATGAGGCGACGCACTGCCACTCAATATGTTTGCCATGCGGCGCAAGCACACCAGGTGACCCACGAAAGGGGTGGGTCACCAGAAAAGTGGTTGAGAAAAACCAATGGTCTCACTTGCATTCTGGGCCTCAACATGAGGCGAAACATTGCCACTCAATACGGTTTGCCGTGCGGCGCAAGCACACCAGGTGACCCACGAAGGGGTGGGTCACCAGGAAACTGATTGAGAAAACCAACTGTTTCACTTGCATTCTGGGCCTCAACATGAGGCGACGCATTGCCACTTAATACGTTTTCCATACGGCGCAAGCACACCAGGTGACCCACGAAGGACCCACCAGAAAACTGGTTGAGAAAAACAAAATATTTCACTTGCAGTCCGGGCCTCAGCATGAGGCGAGGCATTGCCACCTAATACGTTTTCCATTCGGCGCAAGCACACCAGGTGACCCACGAAACGGGTGGGTCACCAGAAAACTGGTTTAGAAAAACCCATTCTTTCACTTGCGTCCTGGGCATTGCCACTGAATGCGTTTTCCATACGACGCAAGCACACCAGATGACCCACGAAGGGGTGGGTCACCAAACAACTGGTTGAGAGAAACAATTTGTTTCACTTGCATTCTGGGCCTCAACATGAGGCGATGCATTGCCACTCAGTACGTTTTCCATACGGCGCAAGCAAACCGGGTGACCCACCAAGGGGTGGGCCACCAGACAACTGGCTGAGAAAAACAATGTGTTTCACTTGCGTTCTGGGCCTCAACATGAGGCGACGCATTGCCACTCAATACGTTTTCCATACGGCGCAAGCATTCCAGGGGACCCACGAAGGGGTGGGTCACCAGAGAACTGGTTGGGAAAAACAAATTGTTTCACCTGCATCCTGGGCCTCGTCATGAGGCGACGCACTGCCACTCTGTATGTTTGCCATACGGCGCAAGCACACCAGGTGACCCACGAAGGGGTGGGTCACAAGACAGCTGGTTGAGAAGAACCAGCTGTTTCACTGGCATTCTGGGCCTCAACACGAGGCGAGGCACTGCCACTCAATACGTTTACCATACGGCGCAAGCCCACCGGGTGACCCACGGAGGGGTGGGTCACTAGAAAATTGGTCGAGAAAAACCAATGGTCTCACTTGCATTCTGGGCCTCAACATGAGGCGAAACATTGCCACTCAATACGTTTTCGCTACGGCGCAAGCACACCAGGTGACCCACGGAGGGGTGGGTCACCAGACAAGTGGTTGACAGAAACAAGTTGTTTCACTTGCATTCTGGGCCTCAACATGAGGCGAGGCATTGCCACTCAATACGTTTTCCATGCGGCGCAAGCACACCAGGTGACCCACGAAGGGGTGGGTCACCAGAAAACTGGTTGAGAAAAACAGATTGTTTCACTTGCGTTCTGGGCCTCAACATGAGGCGACGCACTACCACTCAATACGTTTCCCATACGGCGTAAGCACACCAGGTGACCCACGAAGGGGTGGGTCACCAGACAAGTGGTTGAGAAAAAAACCCACTTGCATTCTGGGCCTCAACATGAGGCGATGCATTGCCACTCAATGCGTTTTCAATGCAGCGCAAACACACCAGGTGACCCACGAAGAGGTGGGTCACCAGAGAACTGGTTGAAAAAAACAAATTGTTTCAATTGCACTCTGGGCCTCAACATGAGGCGACGCATTGCCACTCAAGATGTTTGCCATACGGCGCAAGCACACCGGGTGACCCACGAAGGGGTGGGTCACCAGACAACTGGTTGAGAATAACCAAAGGCTTCACTTGCATTCTGGGCCTCAACATGAGGCGATGCATTGCCACTCAATACGTTTTCCATACGGCGCAAGCACACCAGGGGGCCCACGAAGGGGTGGGTCACAAGACAGCTGGTTGAGAAAAATAAATTGTTTCACCTGCATCTTGGGCCTCGTCATGAGGCGACGCGCTGCCACTCAAGATGTTTGCCATGCGGCGCAAGCACACCAGGTGACCCACGAAGGGGTGGGTCACCAGAAAACTTGTTGAGAAAAACCAATTGGTTCAATTGCATTCTGGGCCTCAACATGAGACGAAGCACTGCCACTCAATACGTTTTCCATGAGGCGCAAGCACACCAGGTGACCCACGAAGGGGTGGGTCACCAGAAAACTGGTTGAGAAAAACAAATTGTTTATCTTGCATTCTGGGCCTCAACATGAGGCGAGGCACTGCCATTCAATGCGTTTTCGATACGGCGCAAGCGCACCTGGTGACCCACGAAGGGGTGGGTCACCAGACAACTGGTTGAGAATAACCAATTGCTTCACTTGCATTCTGGGCCTCAACATGATGGGATGCATTGCCACTCAGTGCGTTTTCCATGCGGCGCAAGCACACAAGGTGACCCACGAAGGGGTGGGACACCAAAAAACTGGTTGAGAAAAACAAAATATTTCACTTGCAGTCCGGGCCTCAGCATGAGGCGAGGCACTGCCACCTAATACGTTTTCCATTCGGCGCAAGCACACCAAGTGACCCACGAAGGGGTGGGTCACCAGAAAACTGGTTGAGAAAAACCAGTTGTTTCACTTGCATTCTGAGCCTCAACATGAGACGAAACACTGCCACTCAATACGTTTTCCATGCGGCGCAAGCACACCAGGTGACCCACGAAGGGGTGGGTCACCAGAAAACTGGTTGAGAAAAACCAACTGTTTCATTTGCATTCTGGGCTTCAACATGAGACGAAGCACTGCCACTCAATACGTTTGCCATACGGCGCAAGCACACCAGGTGACCCACGAAGGGGTGGGTCACCAGCAACTGGTTGAGAAAAATCAGCTGTTTCACTTGCATACTGGGCATGAGCATGAGGCGACGCACTGCCACCTAATACGTTTTCCATACGTTCCATACGGCGCAAGCACACCAGGTGACCCACGAAGGGGTGGGTCACCAGAAAACTGGTTGAGAAAAATAAATTGTTTCACTTGCATTCTGGGCCGTAGCATGAGGCGACGCATTGCCATTCAATGCGTTTTCCATGCAGCGCAAACACACCAGGTGACCCACGAAGAGGTGGGTCACCAGAGAACTGGTTGAGAACAAACAACTGTTTCACTTGCATTCTGGGCCTCGTCATGAGGCGACGCACTGCCACTCAATACGTTTACCATGCGGCGCAAGCGCACCAGGTGACCCACGAAGGGGTGGGTCACCAGAAAACTGGTTGAGAAAAACAAATTGTTTCACCTGCATCCTGGGCGTCGTCATGTGGCGATGCACTGCCACTCAATACGTTTTCCATGCGGCGCAAGCAAACCGGGTGACCCACGAAGGGGTGGGTCACCAGAAAACTGGTTGAGAAAAACAAATTGTTTCACTTGCATTTTGGGCCTCGTCATGAGGCGATGCGCTGCCATTCAATACGTCAGGTGACCCACGAAGGGGTGGGTCACCAGAAAACTGGTTGAGAAAAACCAACTGTTTCACTTGCATTCTGGGCCGCAACATGAGGCGATGCATTGCCACTCGATGCGTTTTCAATACGGCGAAACACACACCAGGTGACCCACGAAGGGGTGGGTCACCAGAAAACTGGTTAAGAAAAACCAGTTGTTTCACTTGCATTCTGGGCCTCAACATGAGGCGACGCACTGCCACTCAATATTTTTGCCATACGGCGCAAGCGCACCAGGTGACCCACGAAGGGGTGGGTCACCAGAAAACTGGTTTGGAAAAACCAATTGCTTCACTTGCATTCTGGGCCTCAACATGAGGCGATGCATTGCCACTCAATGCGTTTTCCATGCGGCGCAAGCACACCAGGTGACCCACGAAGGGGTGGGTCACCAGAAACCTTGTTGAGAAAAACAAATTGTTTCACCTGCATCCTGGGCCTCGTCATGTGGCGACGCACTGCCACTCAATATATTTGCCATACGGCGCAAGCACACCAGGTGACCCACGAAGGGGTGGGTCACCAGAAAACTGGTTGAGAAATTATCCTGGCGAAAGACCCAACCATATGCAGTGGTGAATGCCGCAATTGTGAGTACCTTCTTCGGTGGCGATCCATGCGGGGCCACGAACAGCATGAGAGGCATGCCGAAATATGGCGGGGTACACAACGCAAAGGAATACGATAGGTCAGATTACGAAAGAATGAACGCGGGTGAGCCAGAGAGAGTCTGAGTGTGAATGGGTATGCGTGGGAGTGAATATATGTGCATGAGTGCGATCTTGGCTACGCCTAGTGTAAATGTACATGAGTGTGAATGGCTCGAGCATGCCTGTCTGAACACTTGTGACACTGGGCGTGGCCGCCGTAGGCAACTTCCGCGGGAACCCCGACGGCAGCGCCCGCGACTTGCGACGCCCATGTCGGCACGCCCCTCACGGGGATCGCACCCGCTTCCGTCCCTTCTTTTCCCCCCTCTTTGCCTGCGCGCTCCAAAAAACCAAAGCTGCGGGCGCAGAGCAGCGCGGAGTTCCCGCGACGCGCGCAGGTCGCCGCGGAGGGGTCCCAGCGACGCGCGCAGGTCGTCCGCTGCGCGGAGCACAGAGAGCTAGCCGGCCGGCTGATTGCGGGCCAGGCTCCGGCCGCTGGGCAGAGCGACGACGGGCGAGCGAAGCGCTGAGCAGAGCGCCGCGCGGAATCCCCGCGACGCGCGCCGGTCGCCCCGAGAGGGTCCCAGCGACGCGCGCGGGTCGTCCGCGGCGCGAGGCCGAACAATTATGCGGGCAGTCGAGAGAAGGCGCGGCTCGGGGGGGGCGCTCCTCAGGTCAGGCCTCGCGGATAAACTCGGTGAAGCCGAGCTCCCTGGCGAGGGCCGTCGCCTCCCTCCTGCACCGCTTCGTGCGCGCTGCAAACTGCTCCAGCTGCTTTCGCAGGCCCTCCGGCGGTCCTGCCAGGAAGAACTCGATGCGCGGCGCCCGCATGAGCAGGAGGTCCTCGTGGCGCGTGGCGCGCGAGAGCAGCACATAGAGCTCCAGCCACCAGTCGTCGTCCTCCTTCTTGCCGTTCCCGACCTCGTGGCGGCCGCAGTCCAGGATCACACCTGGGCGACTCGGCCGAGGGAGCAGTGCGCCGGGCAGCCGACGGCCCAGGGCGAGAGTCCACAGGACCGAGGTCTGGCCGCGGACTGCTCGCGCCCCGGAGGTCTGGCCGTCCCCGGAGCGCCGTTCCCCCGCCCCGTCGCCTTCGCGCATGGTGCGCCCCGCCCCGTCGCCTTCGGGGCCACGAAACGTGTGAGGGGTGTGCCAAAAAGGGGCGGTGGCGCCATGCGAGCTGCGCCACTTGAACCTCAGGTGGAGCTCCCTGAGGGGCCACGAAATCTGTGAGGGGTGTGCCAAAATGGGGCGGTGGCGCCATGCGAGCTGCGCCACTTGGAGCGTAAATAGAGCTCCCTATGGGGCCACGAAGCGTGTGAGGGGTGTGCCAAAAAGGGGGGGTGGCGCCATGCGAGCTGCGCCACGTAGACCTTAGGTGGAGCTCCCTATGGGGCCACGAAACGTGTGAGGAGTGTGCCAAAAGGAGCTCCCTGAGGGGCCACGAAATCTGTGAGGGGTGTGCCAAATGGGGCGGTGGCGCCATGCGAGCTGCGCCACTTGGACCGTAGATGGAGCTCCCTATGGGGCCACGAAGCGTGTGAGGGGTGTGCCAAAATGCGGCGGTGGCGCCATGCGAGCTGCGCCACTTGGACCTTAGGTGGAGCTCCCTATGGGGCCACGAAACGTGTGAGGGGTGTGCCAAAATGGGTGTGCGGGACGCATGCGGGCACACCCACTAGGACCTTCGGTGGAGCTCCGTATGGGGCCACGAAGCGCGCGATGATGGCGACGAGGACAACGATGATGGTGATGACGACGATGATGGTGATGATGACGATGATGGTTATGATGGCGGCCATGATGTTGATGCTGATGACGATGATGCTGATAATGATGATGATAATGATGATGATGATGACGATGATGACGATGAGGATGATAGGAGGGGAGAGGAGGCGGAGGAGGAGAGGAGGAAGGAGACGCGGGGCACCGTCTCTTCAAAACGAGGACCCAACACCACAGGATGGTTGGGAAAAACAGTTGTTTCACTTGCACTCTGGGCCGCAACATGAGGCGATGCATTGCCACTCAATACGTTTGCCAAACGGCGCAAGCACACCTGGTGACCCACGAAGGGGTGGGTCATCAGAAAACTGGTTGACAGAAACCCATTGTTTCACTTGCATTTTGGGCCTCAACATGAGGCGGCGCACTGCCACTCAATGCGTTTTCGATACGGCGCAAGCACACCAGGTGACCCACGAAGGGGGGGGTCACCAGAAAACTGGTTGAGAAAAAAACAACTGTTTCACTTGCATTCTGGGCCTCAACATGAGGCGATACATTGCCACTCAATACGTTTTCCATACGGCGCCCTCCGAAGAATCCAAGATGACTGCCACCGAAACATGTACGGACATGCGGCGCCGAACGGTGCCGGGCCATGTCCGAGACATGGCCCGGCACCCTCCGAGGAATCCAAGGTGGCAGCCATCTGGATTCCAGATACCAGATGGTGTCCAAAATGCGGCGCCGAGACATGCCCCTGGCGCCCTCCGAGGAATCCAAGATGACTGCCACCTGGCCCAAACAGGCCACCAGGGCCGCCAAGATTGCCCAAGACCGATTCAAGACGGCCCAAGACGCAAGACGACCTAAGATGGCCTCGAGACGGCCCAAGCGGCTTCCCAAAACGGCCCGACACAGCTCCAAGAGGGCGTCCAGGGAGGAATCCTCCAGGACGGGGCTCCAGAAACCAGCAGAATCCATCAGAATCCGTCAGGGCCCCTAAGATTCCTGGGGGGTCCTGGGCAAATCCAGGGGGTATGCTTCCAATTTGGGGGTGCTGCCGCAATTTGAAATTATTATTATTCTGGGCGCCTGCGGCGGAGTTTGGAGGGATGGAGGGTCGGATTTTAATTTGAAAAAAATTCCCAATAATATTTGCGAAACAAATTCGCAAGGACCCCGGTACATGTACGCGAGCGCCCCGTCATGTATTGATGTTCTCGGCATCACCACCACCACCACCACCATCATCATCATCATCATCATCATCATCACCACCACCATCATCATCATCATCATCATCATCATCATCATCATCATCACCATCATGATCATCACCATCACCATCATCAGCATCAGCATCAGCATAATCATCAGCATCATCATCGTCATCATCATCATCGTCATCGTCGTCGTCATCATCATCAGCATCATCATCAGCAGCATACCAGCATCAACAACGGCATGATCATCGTCAGCAGCGTTAGGCTCAGTATCATCATCATCGTCATCAGCAGCATCATCATAGTCATCATCATCGTCGTCCTTACTATCAGCAACGCCATCAGCATCAAGGTCAATATCGCCATCATCATCATCATCAACTGCATCCTCCTCATCATCATCATCGTCGACGTCGTCGTCGTCGTCCTTATCGTCGTCACCGTCATCTTCGTCATCTGTTCTCATTCTCCTCTTCGTTCTGCCGCCCCCCGCCCCTCTCCCGCCCATCTCTTCCTTCCCCGCCCCCCTTCCTCCTCCTCCTCCTCCTCCTCCTCCCCTGACCCCTGAACTCCACTGCCGAATCGTTGGCTGCGTGTGCCACTCCACTTCGCCGCCCGTTCGTGGCGAGAGAATCCCGCGCGCCCGCCGAACACGCCGCGAACTCGCTATAGCCAGAATCACACATCCTCATCTGCCTCCTCCTCCTCCTTCTCCTCCTCCTCATCCTCCTAGTCAACAGCATCATCATCATCATCATCATCATCATCAGCAGCAGCAGCAGCAGCAGCATCAGCATCACCATCATTATCATCATCAGCATCAGCATCATCAGCATCAGCATCAGCATCAGCATCAGCATCAGCATCAGCATCAACATCATCCTCATGATCATCATCACCGTCGTCAACATCACCATCAGCATCATCACCATCATCAACGTCATCCTTGTCATCACCATCATAATCATCATTCGCGTCATCATCATCATCATCATCATCCTCATCATCGGCATCATCGTCCTTATCATCATTCTTAGCCTCATTATCATCCTCATCCACATCCTGTCCTCCTACACATGATCGCCCTCCTCCCCCTCCACCTTCTTGCCTACATCATCGCTTCATCAGCATCACCACCACCATCAGCAGCAGCAGCAGCACCGCCATCATCATCATCATCATCACCATCATCAGCAGCAGCATCGGCATCACCATCATCATCACTACCACCACCATCAGTCAGCATCGCCATCACCATCAGCAGCATCGGCAGCATCACCATGATCATCATCACCATCATCACCATCGTCATCATCAACATCACCATGACCATCACCATCATCATCATCATCATCATCATCATCATCATCATCATCATCATCATCATCATCATCATCATCATATTCAGCGACATCATCATCACCATCATCAGCATCATCATCATCATCAGCAGCATCATCGTCGTCATGGTCGTCGTCATATAACCATTGTCATCATCCTCGTCAGCTTCCTCAGCATCATGATCATAGTCATCCTCTCCTGCTCCACTCCTTCTTCAGCACACGCGCGTCATCGCGAGAGCCACAAGGCCCTCCGAATCGGGCGGCTCCGAGATGGTAAGCCCGGGACCGCACAAGCGGCAGGTCTGGGACCTCGCGCGGCCGCCAGTCGCTTCGCCAGCTCTCCATCATAGAGAAAAAAAGAGAGTGAGAGAGAGAGAGTGTGTGAGAGCGAAAGTGAGAGTGTCAGAGAGAACAGATGAAATAATGGAGGACGTGGAGGAGAAGGGCAGGAGGAGGAGAAGTGAAGAGGAGAAGGTTCAGGAAAAATAGGAGAGTGGAGGAGAACAGGGACGGAGGAGAAGGATGAGGAGGCACGGACTCGGACGCAGGCGATTCTAACGCCTACGGCGCTAAGGCTCTAGAATCACCCGGCGGGAAGAGGAGGGGAAAAAGGAGAAAGAACGAGGAACATGGAGGAGAAGAAATGTTTCGGTGGGTTGCGGGGGCGTTTAGAAGTGTCCCAAGAATTGTATGCATCCTCCGTCCAGATCTAAGGAACTGTTCCCCATCCGTCCCTCTTTTCCTCGCTGCCTCTCGTCATGCGCACCTCCGCTTTCCATATTCCCTCGCCCTCTCCCTTCTCTGTTCCTGTTACGACGCATACTCCAGCACCTCTCTCCATCATTCCCTCGCTGCTCCGCCCTCCTCGACCATTTGACCTTGTCCCTCTCCTCCTCCACCCCTTATTCTCTCTCTCTCTCTCTATCTATCCCTGCCCTCCGCCTCCGCCAGCCCGCACGAACAGCGAAGGCGTTAACGGAACCTTGCCGCCAGGGGGTTACGGCGAGGGCATCAGGTAAGGAACCCTTACATCAGAAATCCAGAGTGTGGAAGCCAGTAAAGCACCAATTGAGACTTGCCATATGGACATCACCGCCGCCCTCATCATCCGTCACCATGCCTCTGGGTACGGAATGGGCGTGACATCAAGTCCTTTCCCTCATGCTCTAAGATTCAATCCCCACTCTTGAGGAGTCTCTGAAGGGCCCGAACCCCAAAGTCACAGGTTCCCCGGGGCTTGTCGCAGTTCCCCGCGGCTTGTTGCATGACATTTGGGGGCCCCGTAGGGCTCCAAGACGAGCCAAAAGAACTCCGAGAGGCCCCCGAAATGGTTCAAGAGGCCCCGAATCGCTGAACGATCGCTCCATGACGCTCAAGATGGCCCCAAGATGGCCCGAGAGTCCGAGAGCCCAAAATGGGCGGCAGTATCTGCGGGAGGCGGGAGGTATCTGATCTCACAACCGAAACCTTTTTCTCGAGCCTCGCGAGGGGCTGCGGAGCGCAGCAAATCATATCCTTCTGAAACATTATCAGGCTAGGAGGCGATATGACACGCACTCCTCCTCGGCAGATGTCGCAAACCGACAACTGATGGAAACGCGAAATCGCGCTCCAGCCCACACGGTATTATATCTCGATTAGCAACCTGCTGCGGGCTATGGTCGGCGTCCCGACGTCTGGCCCTAACAGGTCGGTTTCAGCAAATAGAAACCCTGTTCTCTTCACGGCTTCGAGCTGCACGATTCTGGGCTACGCTCTGCACGTGGAAATCAACGAAGCATAGCAATCACTGTGAAACGCACAGCTGCTGCAACCTCACTGCGCCCATGCCTTGGCAAGCCCCTCGCGATCTCCACGGTCACGGGCAGTCTCTTCACAAGCTCGTGATGACGAGCGGGATCCAGAGCCTTCGTCATCAAATCCACTACGTTATCTGCCGTCGGCACCTTCGCGGTGCGCACTGCTTTCTCGGCCACTTTCTCCTGCGACCACAGGTACTTCACGTCCGGGTGTCTGATTCGTCCGACACCCAGCCTCGAACATATCCCGATGGCGGCGGTGCTGTCACCACACACCTTCACCGTCATCTTGATGCCCATCTCCTCGAACAGGTTCTTCGCGGAGATCCCCCGCGCAGCGCCGTTAGTCATCTCCACATACTCAGCTTCTCCACTGCTCAGCGCACGTGTCGCCTGCTGACCAGCCCAACTGTCGATGCACGCCTTTTTCCGACGTATTCGAAACCTCCACCACGGCCCCTGCGCGTCTCTTCATCTCCAGCCCAGTCCGAGTCCGTCACGATGGGCACCTCGCTCGGTAACTCCTGATACTCAAAAATCCACATCATCTGCGGGTGCGTCGCTAAGTAGGCAGCCAACCGCTTCAGCTCCAGCTCGTGGAGCACCAGTGGCTCCTGCATCCCGCGCATGATCCAGCTCGTCGCGAACTGGATGTCAATTCTGTCTGCTGCCAAGTACAGTGCCGTCGGCGTCGCCGACTGGAACACCTTCTTCTCCGCGTATCCCAGCTTGCCCAACGCCGTTGGCACCTCCTTCCCGATGCTCTTGGAAGCCGGCGAGATCTCCCTCGCCGCGAGCAGCTTCCCGTAGGCCTCGACCACTGTCCTCGCGTGCTTCGCGTCGCTCTCCCAGTGGAAACCCTTCTCTGTCCAGCTAACCGTCCTCTTCAGGAAATAGCTTGACGTCGCTTCACCTCCATCTCCTGCGGGCCCCACGAACGGCGACCGCTTCACCTCGAACTTCGCCTCCAGGATCTCGTTGGGCCACCTCAGGTCCACAAGCGCCCCCACGGCCATGAAGTCGTCTCCGTGCACCACGATGTGGATGGCCATGAAGCCCTGATCGATCAACGTCCCAATGACCTTGTGCTGGAACAGCTTGCTCGCTCTCCTGGTCCCATACAGCGCCTTCCGCAACTGCCAGACTACATTTGGCTCCTCCTCACCTGAGGGCGGCACCGCGCACGCGTCCTTGTCCATCTCAGCGTGGAAGAACACGTTGCTGATGTCCCAGAGCCCTAACAGGTAGACTTCCATGTGGTTCCTGAACGTCACTGCCAGCACCAGCGCCAGCCTGGCGAACTTCAGCGGGGGCGCCCAAGCGAATGCGTCATCGCGCGCCTGGTAGGCAACCTGCATGGCCACGAACCTGCACCGCGCAGCGTCGGTGCCCACCTTCCAGTCCTGCAACCACTTGCCCCTAACGCGCATGCCTTTCGCCTCCGTGAAGTGAACCCGCTTGAGCGCTCCATGCCCTTTCATCTCGGCACGGTCTCGAGCTCTTCCTTCTCGAACCTTCCCTGCTGGAAGCAGCTGTCCAGAGAGCGCCCCCTCGACGTTGGAAAGGCCCTTCTCCTCGCACGGTTCCGCGGCGTACTCGCCAAGGCCCACCACGCACCGTTCCATTGGCATGACGTTGACGGCCAGCCCGCCGACAGCGCGCGCCTTCTTGATCTCTGGGTGATCCTCCTTCTCTGGGACCTGTCGCTTCACTCCTTCGGTAATCTCCACGGGATCCCGCACCATCATCTCAACGCTTTCCTCCTCGTGATCCATCGCCACGTCGTCTGCCTCGCTGGGAGATGCTGCTGCGGCTGCTGCCGCGGCTGCTGCTGCTCTGCGCCCTGGCTCCTCTGCTGGTGCACGCTTCGACTGCTTCCTGGCCGCTTCTCGAGCTGGTGGCGGTGCCTCAGCTCGCGCTCCAGCATGTGCTGCCAGGCCCTTCGCACTGTCCTCCGCGCCCAGCAAAGCCTCCAGTCTGGCTCTGAACTCCGCAGTGTGGTACTGGCCCGTCTTGTCACAAGCTGGGCAGCCAGGTGCCCGACCCAACCGGTTGAGAATCCCCTCGGCCAGGCACCTCGGCCTGTTCGCGGCCTCCTGCGCCAGAAGGGCGTGCAGATGATCTGGCTGAAGAGGTTTTTGTTCCACCGCTTCTCGTCGGGCCTCTTGGCGATCGATCTCGCAAAGACCCGCCCCCGTGGCGTGCCGATCATGTGCTCATCGCTGACGTTCGCCTTGCCGAGCCAGATGCCCTTGTCCCATCTGGCTTCCATCTTCCCAGCGGTCCCTGGGGGTAACTTGTGCATCACGGTCTCCGCGGACTCTGCGATCTGACCGTGGTAATCTCGTCCTTTGAGCCGACGATAAGGTGTCAGCCCATCTTCTCTCACGGTAAACCTCGTGAGGATCCAGCCTGCGTGCCTCGCCAACCAACTGCTGATCGGCTCGCTTGGCTTCAGCTCCACTTTGTAGTGTGCATTGACGGTATACACGAGTGTGCGAATGAGCTGATGGACTCTGCCTCCAGCCGCCTCGACCGGACCCTTGGGCCTGGAATCGAGCCCCGGGCCGACCTGCAACACCGTCTCCTCGTCTCGTGCGGCTGCTGCCGCTCTCGCAAGCGCCGTGATCGCGTTCTCCTGGTCACTCGACACCACCACGCGCTTGCGGCCCCAGTACTGCAACGACTGCACCAGGACCTTGACGCCGTAATCCACCGCGCCCTTCTCCATGACATTCGCACTCTCGATAGCCGACGAATCGAAGTCCAGGCAGACCAGCAGCGTCATCACATCATCGGTGCCCTTCATTCCTGGGAACGAGTAGTCAATGCAGACCTGGGGCGCGTCTCTCCAGGTCCGTCCTGGGATGAACTTGTTCGCGCCCTCCTCCGACTACGCAAGCCTTGCACCACGAACGATACGGCCAGTGGGTAAGTCAATGTAATTGACGTTTGGCAAGCGGTGGCATCACTGGAACACCCTTCGCTCTCACAACCCTGCTCTCGGGGCTGTCGCACAGTTTGACGGCGCCCCTCTGCTTGCGAACGATCACCAGGTGGTCAGCAGGTTGAGCGTATCTAGGTCCTGCTGCTGCTGCCGCTGCGGCGGGTGCCGCTCCTGCAGCTGATGAGCTCGCTGCTCCTCCTGGGCTAACTCCTGCTACCTCGCCTCCTGCTGGTCCTGGCTGCCGTCCATCCCCGTAGACTGGAATGGGTTGAGCTACCACTGGCTGTCGTAGTGGGGCGATCGCGACTGCTGGCTCGCTGGCTGCGACCACGTGCTCCATCTTCATGTACCAGATGCGGCCCTGCTGCGCCAATGGTAAGATCCGCCCGCTCGGCACCCCCAGCACGCTTGGGTGCACCCCATACTTGGGAACGAAGCCTGCCTCCAGCAAGTCCTGCTGCGCCACGGTCGGACACTTGACGTTCGTGATCTGGAACCTCACCTTGAAGATATCCCGCTGCTGGTCGAGCGCCGTCGCCGCGAAGTTGACCTCACACGCGCCATTGCGGATGATCGACTGCCCTGTCGCGGCCTCAAGCGGTGGCAAGTTCTTCGGCGCAATCCAGTTGCTACTGCCCTGCGGTTCTGCCTCTGCGAACTCCATCGAACGAATAGCGATGCCTGCGCCGCTGTCGATCATCAGGTAGTCCGCGTCGTCGTCTTCGAAGCTGCTCGCACCTGCGGCCGCCAACATGCTCACGTAGATGGGCCCCTCGTCGTCCGTGTCAGGCCACGGGTACGCGCGCTCCTCTTGAATGGTGGTCGGCGTGCCTCTCACCTGTCGAAGTGCCACCGCCGATCCGGAGACCGCCGATGATGGGCGGACTGTCGATCGCGCCAGTGTCCTCGCCATGTCCAGGTGATGTTGCGCCGACGTGCTAATGGGAATCGTGTTCACGAGTGATGCCGAGTCATTTGGGCCGACGGTGGACGTCGCGCACCCAGGTTTGACTGGTTGCTGCTGAGGAACGACTGCATTGGCATTGCTGTTCTGGCTCGCCTGCCTCTGATCATAGCGTCTCTTTCTCCTGCGCGTCTCCGTCACGTGTCCTGCCATCTTACACCAGTCGCACCACTGTCGTTCTTCGCAGCCTTGGACTTTCTTTTGCCGTCCTTGCCTTTACCTCCCGCTTTGCTTTTGTCACCTTTGACTTTACCTGTGGTACTCTTGCCATTGCCTTTGGAGTCTTCACCGCCTTTGCCGTGCCAGCTGCGAACTGCATCCACGTCCACGGGCATCACCTGATCGTCGTCTCGATGCCAAACACGCTGATTCACGATGTAGTCCATGATCTCCTTTTCTGATGTCCTTATACCTCATGAGCCTGTTCGAGTTCAACCAGCGCCAGGTGAGACTTCAGAACTTCATCTTCCTGCCCTTGGACCCGCACGTTCGCCTTGATAGACTCTGGCAAGATATCCTCGGCCTGCTCCTCATACTCAGTGACCTCACGCTCCCACGTCTCGATGGCGTCTCTGTGTCCGACTCCAGCCTTGAACGTCGTGTTCAGCAACTGGTTGAGCAGCGCACCCTGTCGTCCTCTGACCCTGGCTTCGAACTCCATGATCAACTGCCTCCAGGCCTCGAAACCGTTGGAACTCTTCGTGTTCCTGATCAGCTTGAAGCCACGAGACGTCATCGTCATACTCACCGTCAGCAAGTGGAACAGCATCCTCGAGCGCTTCTCATCTCCAGCTTTCTCGTCATTGAACGATCTGCCCATGACCACTTCTTCGTCCATGGCCGTATTCCTGTCCATCAGCTCGATGGTGCGCTCGTCTTGGGATTCAACGTAGCTGCGAAACAAGAAACACAAGTCTGACCAGGACTCCTGCTTGCCATCGAACCTATCGGGATTCTTCGTGATCTTCGTGTCGAACGGCGTCGCGTCGAGCTCCACCGTCGCCGCCGTGGCCGCTCGTGCCGCAGCCCTTGCCGCCGCGCCGCCATCAGCGGCGCGCGCGGCTGCCTCTTGTAGTTGATCCGCTCGATCCCGTTGTCGTCGAGCCTCCTGGACCAGCTCTACATTCGCCTGCTCGAGCGCCTCGAGCCTTCTGACGATCTCCTCTGGCGTTGCCATCCTCGATATCCTGAATCGCGAGCTGGCCCTGCTGCTTGATAGCGCACAGCCACCTGCCGAGCTCCGACCAGTACCCTCTGATCCTGCCGAGCGAAATCAGCTGAACCGTGATCCTCTTCCAGTCGCACTGGTAGTCTCTCTCTCTCTCTCTCTCTCTCTCTCCGCTGCTGCTGATGCTGATCAGCTCGAAGCCCTCGTTCTCGCCAGACCTCGCTGACGTTGATGTAACTGCCGTGGATCGTGTAGCGCCGTAGCGCTCTGCTACCATCCGAGAGCCCAAAATGGGCGGCGGTATCTGCGGGATGTATCTGATCTCACAACCGAAACCTATTTTCTCGAGCCTCGCGAGGGGCTGCGGAGCGCAACAAATCATAGCCTTGTGAGACATTATCAGGCTAGGAAGCGATATGACACGCAAAGAGGCCTCGAAGACGCCTGACTTCTCGGTGGTTTTTGAAGGATTTGGGACGTTCTCGCCTTTTCGGCTTCCCGACGCTCCAAGACGGCCCGCGAGGCCCCCAAAATCACCCCAAGAAGGCCCCAGAGGCCCCCAAGAGGGCCCCGAGAAGGCACAAGAGGGCCCCAAGACGACGCAAGAGGCGCCCAAGACGGTCCAAGACAGCCCAAGAGGGCCCAGAGACGGCCCCAAGAGGGGGCCCAGATGAGATACCCGAGCGGACATTCCGAGTCCTCGGCCCTAAGAAGCCCCCAGGGGGCCCCAAGAGGCCTGCAAGAGGCCCCCAATAAGTCCCGAAGAGGCCCCCAAGAGGCCCCCAAGAGGCCCCAAGAGGCCCCCAAGAGGCCCCCAAGAGGCCCCCACACTGCTCCCAAGAGGAGGCCCCCCAGAGCGCTCCGAAGAGACCCGAAAAAAACACCCCTGAGAACTCTAACCCACAACCCTGGCACGGTGGCGGGATGGGCCGAAGGCCTTTGGATCCGCCGCCCCCTGTCGATTCATCGCAGGGGTGCCTGGCGTGCCAGGCCCTATCGGTTTTTGTTCTTTTTCCGAAAGAACTCTCCCAGTGGGTTTCGGCCCGTCTCGCCGGGGTACCGGAAAGCTCTTCCAGGACCGCGAAGTCCCGAACAAATCCCCTAAGACGGCTCAAGATGGCGTCCAAGATGGCCAAGATGGCCCAAGATGGCCTCCAAGATGGTCCAAGATGGCCTCCAAGTCCGCCCAAGATGGTCCAAGACGGCCTCCAAGACGGCCCAAGACGGCCCAAGAGGCCCCCCAGAGGCCTCCCAGACGGCCCAAGAGGCCTCCATCATTGATTTTCCTTAGGTGTTTGAAGAATTTTGGCATTCGCTTCTTCTCGGCTTTCCGACGACCCAAGACGGCCCAAGAGGCCCCCAAGATCGCCCAAGAGGCCCCCAAGAGGGCCCCATGACGGCCCAAGTGGCCTCCAAGATGGCCCCAAGAGGGCCCCAAGACGGCCCAAAGGCCTCCAACACGCCCAAGATGGCCTCCAATACGCCCAAGATGGCCTCCAAGACGGCCCCGAAGCGCCCCAAGAGGGTCCCCCGTTGGCCCCGAAAGGCCCCCAAGACGGCTCCCGACGGCGTCAGACGTCCCAGGAACCCACCAAGATGGCCGAAGTTGGCACGAAGCTGGCCCAAGATGGCCCAAGAGGCCCCCAAGAGGGCCTCCAGGAAGGCCAGAAGAGGCCAAAAACATTGATGTTCCTGAGGTTGTTGACGGATTTTGACATTTGCTTCGTTTCGGCCTTCCGACGGCCCGAGACGGCCCAAGAGCCCCCAAAGATCGCCCAAAGATCGCCCAAGAGGCCTCCAAGACGGCCAAGATGACCTTCAAGATGCCCACGTGTTCCCCGAAGGCTTTCCAAACCGATTCGGGGAACACATGGTCCGATGGCTTGGCAGGTCTGGCCTCAACGTTCGGCCACATAGGCGCTTCCAAAAAGGCAGGGGGCGGCGGCGATTCGCCGTAGGCGTCTTCGATCCGCCGCCCCCTGTGGATTCATCGCAGGGGTGCCTGGCGTGCCAGATAATCTCGGTTTTGGATTTGTTCTTTTTCCGAAAGATTCCCCCCTGGGGCTTCGGCCCGTCCCGCCAGCCACCCGGAAGTCCCCCAATTTTCCCAATGTTCCGTTCAAGATGGCCCAAGATGGCGCCAAGATGGCCACGTTGGCCCAAGATGGCCTCCAAGATGGTCCAAGATGGCCTCCAAGTCCGCCCAAGGTCGTCCAAGACGACCTCCCATACGGCCCAAGAGAATCAAAGACGGCCGAAGACGGTCCAAGAGCCCCCCCAGAGGCCTCCCAGACGGCCCAAGAGGCCTCCAAGAGGTCCTCCAGGAGGGCCCGAAGAGGCCAACATCATTGATTTTCCTTAGGTGTTTGAAGAATGTTGGCATTCGCTTCTTCTCTGCTTTCCGACGACCCAAGACGGCCCAAGAGGCCCCCCAGGATCGCCCCCACAGCGCCCAAGAGGCCCCCAAGATGGCCTCAGGACTGCCCAAGAGGCCCCCGAGACGGCCCCAAGAGAACACGAAGACGACCCAAGAGCCTCAAAGACACCCAATATGCCCTCCAAAACAACCCTGAAGCACCCCAAGAGGGCCCCAAGTCGGCCCAGAAAGACCCCCCAAACCGCTTCCGACGGCGTCAGACGGGCCAGGAGCCCACCAAGATGGCCGAAGTTGGCTCGAAGCTAGCCCAAGATGGCCCAAGAGGCCTCCAAGAGGGCCTCCAGGAAGGCATGTTCCTTTGGTTTTGAAGGAAGTTGACATTTGCTTCATTTCGGCTTTCCGACGGCCCAGTACGGCCCAAGAGCCCCCAAAGATCGCCCAAAGATTGCCCAAGAGGCCTCCAAGATGGCCCCAGAAGGACCCAAGAGGCCCCCAAGACGGCCCAGGAGGCCTTCAATACGCCCAAGATGGCCTCCAAGACGGACCTGGAGCACCCCAAGAGGGCCCCAAGTCGGCTCAGAGAGGCCCCCCAAACGGCTTCCGACGGCGTCGGACGGGCCAGGGGCCCACCAAGACGGCCGAAGATGGCACTAAGCTGGCCCACGACGGCCGAAGAGGCCTCCAAGAGGGCCTCCAGGAAGGCCCGAAAAGGCCAACACCATTGACTTCCCATGAGTGTTTGAAGGAGTGTGGCATTTGCATGTGTTCGGCCTTCCGACGGCCCAAGACGGCCCAAGTGCCCCCAAAGATCGCCCAAGAGGCCCAAGACGGCCCCAAGAGGCCCCCAAGATGGCCCAAGAGGCCTCCAAGACGCTCAATATGGCCTCCAAGACGGCCCAAGAGCCCTCCAAGACGTCCTCCAAGAAGGCCCGAAAGGGTCAAAATGGCCTCCAGGCGGCCAAGATGACCTTCAAGATGCCCACGTGTTCTCCGAAGGCTTTCCAAACCGATTCGGGGAACACATGGTCCGATAGCTTGGCAGGCCTGGCCTCAACGTTCGGCCACATAGGCGCTTCCAAAAAGGCAGGGGGCAGTGGTGATTCGCCGTAGGCGTCTTCGATCCGCCGCCCTGTCGATTCATCGCAGGGGTGCCTGGCGTGCTAGATTATTTCGGTTTTGGTTTTGGTTTTTTTTCCAAAGGAACTCCCCCTGGGGCTTCGGCCCGTCCCGCCGGGGTCCCAGGAGGCTCTTCCAGGACCGCAAACGACCTCAACGTCCGGAAAACAATCTCCGAGAGGGCTCAAGATGGCGTCCATGATGGCCATGTTGGCCCAAGATGGCCTCCAAGACAGTTCGCCCAAGATGGTCCAAGACGGCCTCCAAGACGGCCCAAGAGTCCAAGACGGCCCAAGACGGCTGAAGAGGCCTCCAAGACGGCCCTAAAGGCCTCCAAGAGGTCCTCCAGGAGGGCCCGAAGAGGCCAACATACTTGATTTTCCTTAGGTGTTTGAAGGATTTAGGCATTCGCTTCTTCTCGGCTTTCCGACGACCCAAGACGGCCCAAGAGGCCCCCCAGGATCGCCCCCACAGCGCCCAAGAGGCCTGCAAGATTGTTTCAGGACTGCCCAAGAGGCCCCCGAGACGGCCCCAAGAGGGCAGAAAGACGACCCAAGAGGCCTCCAATACGCCCAAGATGGCCTCCAAGACGGCCCAGGAGCACCCCAAGAGGGCCCCAAATCGGCCCAGAAAGACCCCCCAAACCGCTTCCGACGGCGTCAGGCGGGCCAGGAGCCCACCAAGATAGCCGAAGTGGGCTCGAAGCTGGCCCAAGACGGCCCAAGAGGCCTCCAAGAGGGCCTCCAGGAAGGCCAGAAAATGCCAAAAACACTTATTTCACGTCGGTGTTTGAAGTATTTTGACATTTGCTTCGTTTCGGCCTTCCGACGGCCCGATGCGGGCCAAGAGCCCCCAAAGATCGCCCAAAGATTGCCCAAGAGGCCTCCAAGATGGCCCCAGAAGGACCCAAGAGGCCCCCAAGACGGCCCAGGAGTCTTTTAAGACGCCCAAGATGACCTCCAAGACGGCCATGGAGCATTCCAAGAGGACCCCAAGTCGGCTCAGAGAGGCCCCCCCCAAAACGGCTTCCGACGGCGTCGGACGGGCCAGGGGCCCACCAAGACGGCCGAAGATGGCACTAAGCTGGCCCACGACGGACGAAGAGGCCTCCAAGAGGGCCTCCAGGAAGGCCCGAAAAGGCCAACACCATTGACTTCCCATGAGTGTGTGAAGGAGTGTGGCATTTGCATGTGTTCGGCCTTCCGACGGCCCAAGACGGCCCAAGTGCCCCCAAAGATCGCCCAAGAGGCCCAAGACGGCCCCAAGAGGCCCCCAAGATGGCCCAAGAGGCCTCCAAGACGCTCAATATGGCCTCCAAGACGGCCCAAGAGCCCTCCAAGACGTCCTCCAAGAAGGCCCGAAAGGGTCAAAATGGCCTCCAGGCGGCCAAGATGACCTTCAAGATGCCCACGTGTTCTCCGAAGGCTTTCTAAACCGATTCGGGGAACACATGGTCCGATGGCTTGGCAGGTCTGGCCTCAACGTTCGGCCACATAGGCGCTTCCAAAAAGGCAGGGGGCGGCGGTGATTCGCCGTAGGCGTCTTCGATCCGCCGCCCTGTCGATTCATCGCAGGGGTGCCTGGCGTGCTAGATTATTTCGGTTTTGGTTTTGGCTCTTTTTCCAAAGGAACTCCCCCTGGGGCTTCGGCCCGTCCCGCCGGGGTCCCAGGAGGCTCTTCCAGGACCCAGGAGGCTCTTCCAGGACCGCAAACCTCCAGGGTCTGAAGCCTCCTGGGCACATTCCTCCACGAACGCCCCCGCCGTAAGGATAGCAGGCGGAGGAGATCTGGCGCTTCAGAAGTTGATCCCACAGTGACCACCACCATCGCCGAACGGCCAGGCCCTGGCCGAAGGCTCACTCGGCCGCCGCTCGGGCAGCTCGGGGGCCTGGACGTCGTCAGCCGCCAATATCGCGGGCTCGGCACTGCAGAAGTCTCCCGCAAATCCCATTCGCACACCGTGGAGCGGGTCGCACTGTAGGAACAAGGAAGAGCGACACCGTCACCGCCAGGAACCACCAGCGGGAGGAGCCAGGGGGGGGGGGCCCCTGGTGGTGGTGGTCCCCAACTCTCGCTCGAAACATCCCCTACTCCCTCGGCTCGGGGAGGCATCGTGGGCCTCATCGCTAGAGGTGGCCCCCCTGGCGGTGGTGGTGGTGGTGGTGGTGGTGGTGGTGGTGGTGGTGGTGGTGGTGTTGGTGGTGGTGATAATGGTTGTGATGGTGGTAGTGGTGGTGGTGGAGATGGTGGTGGTGGTGGTGGTGATGGTGATGCTGGTGGTGTCACTTCTCCTTCCCTCGACACTGGGGCCCGCTGCGCGGCACAGCGCTGCTGGTGCACCCCCACGGCGGTGTTCGTGAGGAAGCGCTCATCGACTGAGGCTACCATCGCGTGAACGCGCACGGCGCTCTCGGGAGCCTGTGCTCCAAGGCGATAAGGATGCCTCTATTTCTACGCTCCCTTTACCTCCTGACCTGGAGACTGGGGCCTGCACCACTGTGGTGGAGCTCGTCGCGCGCCAGGCGGAGTATTGGCGGCGCTTGCCTAAGGAGCGTGAGCAAGCCAGGATTGCGGAGTTCTTCCCCGGCGCACGGGCGTCAAGCCAGAATACGTCATGGTGAGTTCACAATTCTGAGCTGCTTCCAACATCACCGCACGGTACTGACACTGACGGAGAGCGCGCAGATGCGACGGTCGTCCGGCTCAGGCCGCTGGTCGGGAGTGGTGCGAGCTGCGCGGACATCGGCGGCAACACGGCGCTGCGGCGGCCTTCCAGAACGACGTGCGAGGGAGGCCGGTTCGTCGCCGCGCTCTCGCAGGAGCGAGAGCCGCACAAGACCACCTCGACATCTAGCGGCATGGGCGGAAGTTATCACAGGCGTCACAAACTCTATTCGAAAAGAAAACACGTGTCCGACCCGTACGCTGCGGACAGGCGATCCCGAGTCGTCAAAGGTGCTGGCCAATCACCAGTCGTCCAATCGCCTGTGACGTCCCACAGGCGTCGGAGACGCCATCGCACAGGGCGAACGAGTCGGGGGTCGCCGCACCCTGCCTGCGCTGCAAGTGTCCTTGGCGATCGGCTGCTGGCGGCCGCGAGGGCCAAGACGCCAGCCTGGGGAAAAGCAAGAAGTTACGGTGAGGAAATGCTGCTTACCGTGACGCGGCGGCGGCCCCTGCGACACGCCATGCCATGCAAGCTGATGACATGCAGCCCTGCTTCGTAGGTCGGAAGGCAAAAGCGTGGAAACTCGACGCTTGGGGACTGGGCCGTGCTTAGCATGTCGTGCAGAAGCGTGGTGGCCCAGAACCGGCGGCGCACCACGCTAAGTAAACGTCCCTCCATCTTTGCCTGCCCCCCCTCTCCCCTCCTCTCCCCTCCTCACCCCATCACTTACTTCCCCCCTGCCGATCGCGGCCCTCCCTCTCTCCTCCTCTCCCCTCCTCTCCCCTCCTCTTTCCTCCTCTTCCCTCCTCTCCCCTCCCCTCACTCCCTCAAGGTCCAACATGCTACGTATCGAGAATGCGCGGATGGAGCTCCCAGCCCAATCTCCGTGCCCAACTCTCACGCGGGACCGATCCGTGAGGGCCATGAGGCCGGCACCGGGGCAGCCGAACAAGCCCGTCGCATGAATTTCGTTGCGTCTGGATCTGCGGGCACTCCCATAATAACAGCCGCTATCCCTGGAGCCAGCCTGAGATGTTTAAGGAGGAGGAGGAGGAGGAAGGAGGAGGAGGAGGAGGGAGGAGGAGGAGGGCAACATCCCTCATCGGATCAGCGCCAGCAGCGTCAGGACGAGGAAGAGGAGGAGATTCCCCATCCATCCCTCTATCGTCTCCCCTCCCGTCTCCTCCCCACCCTCGATTCTCTTTTCCTGCCCCCCCACACGCGGGCGACCGTCCTCAGGGCCCCCAGGCCCTTGGCCTGTCCCGGGGCGCCTTCTGGCCACGATTGTAAAGCGGATCCAACCGAGGTTACGAGGCGACCCAATGGAGCCTCAGAAAGGAGAAAGGCATCAAACAAAACTCTATCTTCGAGCCTCCTCGAAGTCCCTCCTCGCCGGCTGGAAGCGGTCCCCCGACCCCTCTTCGCCCTCACCCGCGGCTCCCGTCTGCAGCAGCGGATGGGCAGACGGCCTTCAGCGGCGCCGAGACGCCGCCCGCGGGCGCGCCTGCGCTTCTGGGTTTGGCGCGAGCAAATTGGAAATGCGGAGGAGCGGGGAGTGCCTGAGAAGGTCCGAGATACGAAGAATGATGGGGCTCGATGCGGGAATGGCGGGTGGAAGGTGGGAAAGGAGGGCTGCGGGCAGCTTGGGGGGGGGGAGTGGACGGGAAGGAGGAGGAGGAGGGGGAGGACGATGAGTAGGATGAGGTAGAGGAGGAGGAGAAGGAGGAGGAGGAAGAGGAGGAACAGGAGGAGCAAAAGGACGAGGAACCGCCAGACAACAAAAAAACAGGCGAGGGCAAAGGCGAAGGCAAAGGCGAGGCGGAGGGAGGGACAGGCATCTCCTCTCCTTTTCCTGTGGCTTCGCCCCTCAACTCGCCTCAATCGCCTGCCCCAGCTCAGTCAACCTAAACTGCCAAAGTTCATGCCCCGCGACCCCCCCTTTCCGATTCGATTTCCTAGACAGCCTCTTCATATTCATCCTCATCTTCCACCGAAGCCAATCGAGCCAACAAAAATACGGAGGCACCCAAAGGAATGGAAGCAACAAGAGGAGTCCACGTACCCAGGGTTGTCTGTGGTTTCGTTTCCTCTCATCCCCAAGAAGGGAACAGGATGAGAAGGACCAGAGACCCAAGATGCACCGACGACGCAGCAATACATCCTCCCGTTCCAAGCATCCCTGTCGAAAGTCATTGTTGCAAACTCTGTTTCCCATGCAAAGGCCAGAAACCGATGGGCCAGCCTTTTAAATGAGAGCCACTGTTCGGAGAGAAAACGTTGCATCCTTCCAGCAACAAGTGAGGACCGCGGGCAAAGAGGGTCATACGGTTCAGCGAAGTGTCCACCGACATCCCCGTTCTTAAACGGCCCTCGGAAACGCCCTCCGTGCGCGCAGCTGGTATAATATGTTCGAACTTCTGGCTCTCTTACGCATGGAAATCTCAAACGATAGCCCCAGGTTGAAAAAAGGAGCCGTCTTCCGTTCCTGTATATGTTGCAAACATGAAAAACGAATGTGCGCGGCGCTGAGACGACAGTCCCATTCTGTGTTCCCATAAGAAAAGTAAGCTGCAGCCATGTGACTGCTGCACGCTTGTAAACCCACTGCGCGCAGCGTCAAAGCGAGAACTTGACTTTGAAAACGGCCCCCCCTCTCCATACTTGAAACTGTTGTAAGCTTTGAAAGCGAATGTGGGCGGCGCCAAGACGGAAGCCCCGTTTCCCCCCCTCGATCCTCGCAACTGCTACAACTTCCAAATTCTCAAATTGGCAAGCGTTTAAAGAATATCAGGCGGGGCGCCCAGCCGGACCAACCTGCAAGGCTGAGCCCAGGATATGCGTCGAGGCATGATCTCAGGGCCTTGCTGAAGGACCCCTTGCACGGGTCCAAGCAGACAAGGAACTTCTCTGAACGTTCCCGCGGCGTGTTCCAGGAACGTTCTCGGCGCAGAAGGGCCTGTATAAGTGCGTCCTTCACGAGCTGCTTTTACCTCTCAGCTGCGATTTGCCCTCGATGGGGTTCAGCATCTGGTTGAGTTTCTCGGTCTTGTTTGTTTTTCCCTCGTAGCTGTCGAAAGACGAAATGCCCTGAGCCGCCCATTTAGGACGGTCTGGGTGGCGCCATGAATCTTGCCATATTCAACCAGCCATGCATCGCGCACTGAAGGGAACTCGCCAATGTCACGATTGGGCGCCAAATCCCGGCGAGTTTCTTCATCGCAGGGGCAACGCCTAAGGGGGCAGCGTCGGGGCCATCCCCTAGGCCGCCAGCCCCTGGCGCAGCAAGCTCACGCATCGCCGCGCCAGTCCGGGCCAAGTCCATCTTGCCGCCGATCGCACGCGCCAACATGTCGAGCTCGGACCCATTGGCTCCGCTGCCAGCCGCCGCCGGGCTCTGGGCGAGGGCCGCCACGTCCTGCTGCTCGAGCTTGCAGTCGAGCTCCCTGAGAGCCCTTTGGAGCTCATCGTCGTCATCGTCAATCACCTTGGTCTAAATGTTTGCTCTTGCTGGAGCTCTTCATCTGGCGCATGAGCGCCTTCGACATCTTCGGGTCGATCGTGCAATCATATTGCTCGCGCTTGCTCTGCGTCATCTGGGCCACGGATTTGAACGCATGTCCATGCGCTGCGCTGCTTGCTGAACTGCTGCCCCCTGTCGACCACGCCGCGGAACTCGAGCTATCACATCGCCGCAGGGCGCGACCACCAGCCGTTTTCTACGAAGATAAATTGGCTGCCAATACCCTTTTGCACTCCTTGTTCTTCTACGCATGTTTCTTCGGGGTGGCAAAGCCGAGGAGTTCTCCCGCCGCCGAGGCCGCGTTCTCCCTGATATGGCAAGCGCAGGCCTTCCTCTCCGCGCGGGCTGCGCGCCCGGCCTCCTCCCCCTTGAACATCGCGGTCATCTCGCGAGCGCTGTCGAGTACACCGTGGATGTGCGCATCGCGCTGGGCGCCGCCTTCGGGGCGCTAGCGGCGCTGGCTCGCGCCGGCGTAGCAGCCCTGGTTTTCGCTCCGGCCGCGCGGCGAGCTACCTCGATATGTCTCGGCACGCAACCCCATGGCACTCGATCTTGGGAGCTGCGCTTCTCTGAGATAGGGCAGGGCTGATCTGCGTTCGCGACATGGAAGGGTTCTGCTGCGCCGAGGTGGACATGCCCGCGAGGTCGCGCTAGCTGGCCTGGGGATCTTCTGACCCAGGTCAATCCAAACCCGGGTCAGCACGAAACCAACAAAAACTGCAACGCAGGGAAAAAACTGCAACGCAGGTCTTCGCAAGGCCGGGTCAGCCAATATGCGCGGCCGCCTCGCGGCCGCGAGCGGCTCGCTAACCCGGGTCAGCCAGAGGGGGTCTTCGCAGGATCCTGCAGGACAGGTGCCCTGGCTGACCCCTGTTTGCATTGACCCCCGTCTCTTGAGCCCCGACTGGCTCGCGCCGAGGCTGCTCCGGAACGGGGGAGGTCGAGGTTGGAGGACAACGCTTCGCTAGAACCAGCTCTCTGGACCTCGGAACCCAGATCCGTCAGATCCAGCTCTGGAGCGCTTCTCGCGAGCAGCCCGCCGAGTCCCCGGGCCAACGCGAGGCGCGACGAAGCGCGGCGTCTCGGGGTGGATCGGAGAGCAAGGCCAACGCCCCTGGCAGGCCATCCCAAAATAAAAAGTTCCACGCGCGATGTCAACGGCGGCCCGGCGAGCTCGCTCGGGCGCCCCTTCCCCCGTAGCATTGAAAAGGATGGCTATCTCCCGCGCGCGCGCCATTGGACAGAATGGGGTGCGTTTGGCAGGGGCCGAGGAGTAGCTGGGAAAGTTCGCAAACTTACGTCGTGGGTTCTGTCTAGTTGCAGACTCGCAATTAGCAGAGAATGCGCGGCACGCAAGCCCATGGGGCGACTCGGCGATGTCACGCTGAGGGAAGCGAACTGGAAGGGCCGTTAATCCAACGTCCGATGGGAAGAAGCCCGCGCAGGGATCGAAACAAGCACTGTCCAAATGCTGTCGTCCACGCGTAAGACCCCCTGCAAAACCTGAGAGGCCGGGGCGCTGGGAAATCCAGTCGGCGCAGGCAGTCTCCTAAATCAGCCAACGTCGCGGGCTCTGACAGGCTGGCGCCCATGGCCCACCCTCGCTTGCATTTGAATACCTCCTCTCCGGCTGCAGAAAAACAGTTGCTCTTAACGTGGCGTAGCGCGTTAAATATGCGGCTAATCTGATGAGAATTTGACGCGCATGCATCATGTCACCTGGTCTGTATAAACGTCATGTCGATTGCTTGCCCCCGTGCCCGGCCACTCCCGCGCGCGCGTTGCGCCGTGAGCCCCCCAGCGAGGTCTCGCACGCACCATGCGCCACGGGCGAGACGAGCGCCCGCGAAAAACTTGGAGACGTCTGCTGCGCAAAAACTGAAGAAATTAATGTTTTGCACACGACGTCGACATTTCGTTGGCCAGCGCGGTTCGACTTTCAGCTGGGCCCGGGTAGAATGGGCCCGAATAACACTCGGCAGCTCATTCGGTTTCCACAGTGCCCATGCAGTATATGATGTGCTAAGCGAATCGCACGAGCGACATTTCCCAGGGCACGCTGTTGGGCGGCATACTATGCAGGCGCGATTTCTCGCACGCGCGCGCTCCTCCTTGCGCGCGAGGCTGCCGCCCGCGCGGGACAGACACTCACCTTTGTAATTGATATATGCACGCGCTATGTGGTCGGGCTGCGCTGGCACGAGATCCCCCTAACGCGCGGGAAAGCGTTGGTCGTCGAATGCGCGCCGCCGCTTCGCAGCGCTCCTGCGCGCAAGATCTAGCGCGCGCTGGCGGCGGGCGGGGCCCTCGAGGAATATTTTCCAAAATGGCAGAGGCACTGGCGCCAAGGTCCGCCCGCGCGCGCGCCAGATGCCTGCAGTCCTCCACCAGTGCGTTCCTAAACGTGACCCGGCGGAGATTCTCTCGCGCAACACGGTTTGGCTTGTCTCGAGTTGCGAACGCCGGATACGCAAGCCCAGGGAAGTAATGCGCGGAAGCGTCGCGAGAGCGCGCGCGTCCAGCGATGCCGTCGCAGCTGTTCTTCTGCCCGCTGTCAAAGCTTAGCTGGGGAGGCGCCCGCCGGCGCGCCCCGGCATTGGCCGCGCCGAAACGCGCCGCAGCAGAGAAGGGGAGCACATTTAACGCGTCGGCTAATGTCATGAATCACCTGGGTGCCAAAGAAGACTGACGCTGCACGTTGATGACCGATGCTATCGCTGACTCGATCCAACTTCGAAGAGAGCACCCGTGCCTTCGCGCGCAGGTGTGACAACATGTATGTGCTATGATTGCTGACATGCATGAGCCACGATGCAACCGCGCATCGCTAGATCCCAAAAACCTGGGCACACATGTGGAAACGTGGATATGAACCATGCGTTTCGGAAAGATGCTACCTGACTGCAGAAAAGCTCTCGCGATTACTCTAGACATTCTATTCCTGCTCCTCTTCTAGGAACGATGCGCGACACCATGCTGCAATCATGCATTCTGCAACTTGCGCGCGCCCCCAAGCTCTTGCATAGTCGATGGCTATACTCTGAGAATCATATGGCGCACCAAGCTTCATGCCCTCCTACATCAAGCAACATCCCAACGTCCTCAGTGACAACGAAAAAAACGCTCTTTTCGAGGAAAGGAGGTCCTGCGAGGGGCATGATTGTCGAAAGAAACGGGCGCCCAACTCCGGGTCACACCGAAGCTATATCAGAACGTTGAGTGACAGCGCGCGTGAGAAGGACGGAGAATCACGCAAGCGGGGAAAATCACGCAACCTGTCATGCTCTCCGCGAGCGCGCTGACGCGCTGCTTTCTGGGCAGGGGGCTGGATGGCACCATGAACCAAGCTTGCTCTATATCGCAGAACGTGCGCTGTCGATCTACAGGCAATTATCAAAACGCCTAGGCTCCACCACGAATTTGCGGCCCGCGATTTGCACCGCGGGCGGTGGATTTGGTCACCTGTTTTTCTATGCGTTGAATCGCAGTGCCCCTTGAACCGCGCGACGCCCCAATGCCGCAAAAGGTCGTTGCGCCTCCGCGCAGACGGGGCTTGCTGAGTGCACCTCTGCCCACTGTCAGTCATCATAGCAACGCGCAGAAGTGACGCATCGGGCTAGCAGTCTTGGGGGCACCAGAAGATGGTGGAGGTGGCAGAGGTAGCCTTACCCAAACTGAAAGCGAAACGTTCTAGCAAATATGGCGGCCTCAAGGGGTGGCTTCGCCGCGCGCAAGACAATTCGGATGGGCGGTTTTCTGTTCATGTTTTCAACCATGATGGACGGCGCACGCGCTGCACTGAGGCCACGAAGCGAGGCCCAGACATCACTGTTGCCGCTCCCGCGCTGCAGCCATAACACGACGATGAATCCGGCACTTCGCATTGCGGCACTTTGCCGTCTGTCAGGGAAACCTTGCGCGCAGGCCATTCGCGCGCATGTTCCCACAGTCCTTCCTCGCACCTATATTCGCCACTCGGGCCAAGAGCTTTCGGTTGGAAGGCGATGGACAAATTCTCACCAACTCTCTCGGGACCCCGGGATAGAATTTACAAGTGTAGGCACGTGCTGAGCGCGCGCTGTCCAACCTATGGGTTTTGCCCAAACAAACGCGCACGGTATACATATATATATATATATATATGTGTATATATATGTATATGTATATATACACATCGCTGCGGCCAGAAAGATTTCATTTCTGACAGCGCGGGCGGCGCCGGGAGCTCTGCCGGCGCAGACTGTCGAGGAAACGGCGCTGCTGCACTGGCGATCGCGGCTCTGCCGATCCCGCCCCTGGAAACAGGGATGAGCCAAGGAGGGCGAGGCGGGGCGCGAAGCGATGGGATAGATGCGGCCATTGACGCTTGCGACCGCCAGATTATAGACGCGAAAGCACAAACATCATCCCGCCCCCTGCGCCGCGGCCAGAAAGACTTCATTTCTGACTGCGCGGGCGGCGCCGGGAGCTCTGGCAGCGCAGACTGTCGAGGGAACGGCGCTGCTGCACTGGCGATCGCGGCGTTGCCGATCCTGCCCCCGAAACAACGATCCCCAAGGAGTGCAACAAGCCCCTGCGGGCCGTCAAAAAACAAATACAGCTTGGAACTTCACCGAGCGTCTAAACCTTCTGGGAGGAGCTCTGACATACACGAAGAGCGAGAGCCTGCCTGAAACATGTCACGATGTCTTTGCACAGGGATCTAGGGCATGGTGCAGCTACTTTGGTCATGAACTGCAAGGGCGCTGTCAGAGATGTTCGACATTTTCCTGTCAACGCGACATGTGGATGATTTGCACGCGCAGATACCCTTTGGCGACTGGCACAGGCCACAGAGGATATAAATATCCACCCATAACGAGAGCAATCTGGCGCGCTTCCTCCACGGGGCTCCATGCATGCAAAAATCTACTATTGTCTGTCTAGCATTGGCATGTTGCAAGATTCGCGAGATTGGCGGCGCACTCCAGACACGAGAATCCACAGGGACTCTCTAGAACGATGGGCACTCGAAGCTGCGTGCATAACTGAGGCAAACTCATTAGCTGATTACCTGCAACCATTTCCTGGGCATCTGGAGGGGAGAGGCTTGGGAGACCCATCGCACACTCTCTATGTTTCAAAAGCGGCGGCCCTGTCGCTCCGCCTCGCCGCGCTGTCGACCACGAGGGGCACAACATGCCCATCCACACGGCGCAGATGTGGCCACCTCGATGCCATTATCTGATCAGCTTCTGGTTGCGCGGCCGCGTCAGGTCGCACTCACCCCAACGCATCAAGTCCCACTCGAAGACAGGGATGCCCTGGAGCCCTGCGTCGCAACGCCAAGCTTGCGACCAGCGCCTCGCGCCGCTGAAAAGCTCAAGGGCGACCTGGCCCCGTGGGGCCCGGGCGGCGGCGGCTGACAGGTCCTGCCGAGGAGCTGTCCAGCACGGCCGCGGCAAGCCTTGGCGTGCTCGCGCGCGACCTTCTACAGGCGCCCCAAGACCTGGTTGAGCCTGCCCCCCTTCTCGCAGCGGCGCAGCGTCTTCATGCTCGCCCAGCGCCCGCGGCGAAGCACCCCGCGCAGGTCCCGCCGCCCGCTGGCGATCTCGTGCGACGCGCCTCCGTGCCGGCACTGGTGCAGGTGGTTGATCCCGATCCCCTCCAGGTCCAGCAGCTGCACTGCTCTGCTGAAGTGCTTCGCCGGCTCCGCGCACTCGAAGGGGAACAGGCCCGGCCCCGCTCCGCGGCGCAGCAGCAGCAGCCCCGGCATCAGGTCGAAGTACTCCGAGCTGTCCAGTACCAGCGCCACGCCGTGCGGCCCCGTCTTGGAGGGCTGCGCCCCCTCCTCGGGGCGCAGCGCCACGCCCCGCAGCGCGCGGTCCGAGCCGGCGCCCGACTGCGGCGCCACGAGGCCCTCCGCCCGCACCCCGATCACGCCCACGGGCCCGAGGCACAGCGCGCGCCAGGGCGACGCGCGCACATCTCCCAAGGGCTGCCGAGGAACATCATGGCATTCAGGATCACGTGCACGACCGCGAACGGCATCGGCAACCCCGTCATCGCGGGGGCCAGCTTGTCGCATCCCGCCCGGGCCCGGACGGCCCGCCCCAAGTCCGCCCCCGCGCGCCCCTGCCGCCAGTGGAAGGCCGCGGCCGCCCTCGGCTTGCTGAAGTCGCCCGCGGCCCCGCCCTCGAAGTGCATCGCGTCGCCCCGCATCGCCAGAGCCTCGCCCATCTCGGCCAGCGTCTCCAGCGGCAGCTGATGGGCGGCCGCCCACGCCAGGAAGCCCGCCATCAGCTCGCGGCAGAGCATCTCCTGCCCCACGGTCGCCGACCTGGTCTCGAGGGGGGTATTCCCGCGATCCCAGCTCTCCTGCGCCTCCGCCAACCGCCTCTGCCTCCCCTGCGCGCGCCCCTCGCGGCGGGGCGCCTCGGCGATCGGCAGCGCGGCCGCCCGCCTCAGCTTCGCCGACGGCGCCGCTGACGCCCTGGCGCGGGACGACACCCCCGTCGTGGCCGAGGCGCCCGCAGCCGCGCCGCGGCTCCGCGCGCGGCTCCGGGCGAGCATCGCCTCGGCTGGGGGCGGGCGGTCGGCTTCCCAGGAAGGCCCGACGATGCTCGGGCCCAGGCGGCTGGAAGATGCGGGGGGGCTCATCGGCAGGATTATCTTCGGACATCACCCATCTCACCGTCGCTGTCACTCCTGTCCCCCAGCAATAAACACCCCACTGTCTGCAGATACGATTCGCCCCCTTGACCGATGACATCCCCTTGCTCATCATCATCGCCACCAACGCCGCATCGACGACGAAGAGGAGACGGCGGCCATGATTACAAAGGCGACGGGGCTGGCGTTCCAGCGCCCAGAGGACGCCCCTCGTTTCAAGCATTGGCATGGACTCGAGCTGCCGCCGCCAGGCCGCGCTGGCCGCGCGCCAGGGCCCCGCCATCAGCCCGGTCGGTACCTCATCGAAGTCAGCCTCCGAAGGTGCCCGAGCAGGCCCAGGATCCTGAGTGACATCCACCAGATGCTCTCCTTCGGGGCGGCACCGCGCGTGAAGTCGGGCTCGGGCACTGAGCTCGCCGCGCTTGCTGAAGCGCCACCTCTCATTCGCGCGACCCGCCCGCCGAACCAGCGCCTGGGCTTCTCGCCCTCGACCGCGCCTCGGCCCCGCGTCAGACGCCATCGCGGTCGCGCCCCACTCGGCAGCTAGGTCGCGCAGCGCCAGCGGGAGCAGGCTCGCCGCCCACCACAGGTCGCGTCGCGCAGCTGGCCAAAGCACTACTCGCTCATCGCGAGGAGCGGGCATGAATCCGCACGCGGACCGAAGCAGGACATCATTTCCATGCGCAGCAAGGCAGGGAACGCGAGGCGCCCCCCCACGACCTCGACCTGCCACCGACGAAGCAACACCTGCACTCCCAGCCGCAGCCTCCAGACTCGAACGGGGCTGATCGCCACCTCCGCCACCTCCGCGTCGAAGCGCCAGCCCAGGCAGACGCCCCCCACGCTGGCCTCCACGCAGTGCGCTGGGGGCCCCACAACCCGCGCGCCAGCGTCCGCGGCCGCCGCAGCTGCCTCCGCCGCCGCGAAGTCCTGCGAAAACGCCGCGAAGTTGTCCACGTACTGCGCGTGGCTCACCGGCTCGAGCGGCGGCGGCGGTCGGCCATCTGCCATCCGCTGCGAGTCGGGCAGCCCTGCACCCTCCCACGATCTCCTCGCGCACACCCTGGCAGACTCCCAGCGCCAGCGACCGGCCCATCGGGACCGCCGCGAAGCACGGCACCACGACATCGTTGACGCCCACTGGCTGACCGCCACAGCGCGAGATCCCAGCCCCCCCAGCCGCCAGGGCCCTCAGGCCGAAGAAGCGGACGAGATCCGACGGCAGCGCCAGCGCGCAGAAGGCGCCCGCGACGTCCACCTGGCCCAGCGCGACTGGCGCGGACGAGTCCACCTCAATAACCCCCATGCTCGCGCCCGTCGCCAGGCTCGCGTCTTCGGGCTCGCTGAAGTGGGCGTTCGCCAAGCGGCCTTCTATGACGAGGCGCACCTTGCCACTCTTCTCCCATGCCGAGACGACCCCGCCCTGCTCGGCACAGGTCCGTCTGAACTCAATGGGCCCCCAGCCAGCGAGGTGCCCGACTGGGCGCGCTTAGTGGCGTCGGTCTCGTAGCAGAGGGTCGTTGTAACATCGCTCCACTCCGCATTCCCCACGCTTCCTTCCTGCCTCCTCTTTAGGCAAGATCTCCCCCTTCAACCCCTCGGCGGTTCGCACGCCAGCATCTCCGGCAACCTCCTCGAGGCCGCGCGGCCCGTGGCCCTCCAGAGGCACGGAGAGGAGGTCAAGCTCGAGGGGCGCGAGGGCGGCGGGCCCCCCGCGGCACCCTCGCACGGCGAAGAGCTCGCTCAGGGCCCCCCCTGCCGCGCATGCCATCTGGAGGAGGCCCCGCAGCACGCGCGGCGGCTCGCTGGCGCCCAGGACAGCGCGCGCCTGGCCAGCCGAAGGCGCCTCTGGTCCAGCGCCAGGCGGCACTGACCCGCCCGCCATCTCGTCCAGGGCGTCGATCATGCAGTTCGCCCAGTAGGCATCGCGATCCCGCCGCTCTGCACGTCGCCGCGCTGCTCGACGCGGACGGGCCCCAGCATGCGATCCTAATCTCAGCGCCCCAGCGGTCTCCTCGGTCAGACGAGAAAGCGGCAACACGTCGCGCTGCCGACCATCTCGCGGCACCCGCCAATCCTCTTCGGGTTTTCTCCGAAGCTGCAAGCGCCCCGGCCCTCGGCAGACGCTGCCCCCCCCCTTCCCATCGCGGTGGCCCCAGGGACTGACCGCCGCGGAGGCTGCTCAGGCATCGGCCTTGCGCGCGAGGATTCTCTCCTCGCGCGCCGCACTTCTCTCCTCGCGCGCCGCCCTCACCTGCTTCGTGGCCCGCGCATCCCTCTCCACCTCCTTCGCCGCGTAGTCCGGGAGCTGCGGGTCCAGAAGCAGGTCCCCGAACTCCTTGTGATCTCCCATGAAGAGGGAGGACTCGTCGTAGACTCCTGCCACGCGGCCGCCCTTGCCGCGGTCCTTGTTCTTCTTGGCGCCATTGCCGCCGTCGCCGCCATCAGAGCCTCCGAGAGAGACGGGGCCCGCCTCTGAGCACGAGAACTCTGTCATCTGGGCCTTGCGGACCAGCAGCTCGGCACCCGCTAGATTCGCGATGTCCGCGCCGCCGCGCGCGAGCAGCAACTCCAGCACATGCACGATGAACTCGCGCTCCTGGGCGCCACGCATGTCATTGTAAAGCCTCGAAACGTTCACCCACCACTTGTGATGCCCCCGAAGCCCCGTCTTCCTGTTCAGAAGTTCGGCGGCCCATTTCATGGCCCGAGGCCCTGGAACCGGGAAGTCGGGGAAGGCCGCCTCCCGCAGCTTCTCGACCCTGTCGCGCCAGAGCCTCCTGCGTCGCCCGCCGTCGGAGTTTGTCACCTCCAGCAGCCTGGCGTCCGAGGCGATCTCCTTCCCTTTGCACTCGGCGGCGCTCGCGATGGCGACCTGGGCGAGGCAGATCCAGACGTCTCCACCAATAGGGAACTCCATCAGCGCCCTCTCGCCCCGTACGATTTCCGAGCCGTTGAACTGGACCACGTCGCCTCGCGCGAGACCCGCTCGCGTCTCCACGCTCACCCAATGGTGGGTCGCCAGCGCCGCGCCAGCCGCCGCCGCCAGCGCCCCCGCCAGCACGCCCACGCCCGCGGCAGCAGCGGGCACTCCCGCGCCGCCCGCGCCTGCTGCCACCAGGGCGCCGACACCAGCTGCTGCGGGCCACGCCGCCTCTGGCCCCGCGCCGCCCGCGTGCGGCATCGGCAGCAACGCAGGAGCGCCCAGCGCCAGCACCGCCAGCCCGCGCCCGGCCGCATTCGCCGCCTTGTATGTGCGTGCCGCCGCCTCGGCCTCGCCTCGCCACTGCACCAATTCCGCTGGCGTCGGCTCAGCGCGGAAACGGTAGCACTGGCCGCGAGGGAAGCCCTCCGGTGGCGGCCAGCGCACCGCGGCCCGGCGGAAGGCGACCACGTCCCCCGTCGTCATCCAGTAGTCCTCGACATACGTGTCGCCTTCGGGAGATGTGATCACTACCTCCTCGTCAGTCCCCAATGACCCCACCACCCCGTGGCACGAGCGTTGATGCCAGAGCAGCGGGGCCGGAGCGGCAGGGTCGTTGTACAGCGCATGCCCCCACGCCAGGGGCTGACCCGCCATCTTTGGACGTCGTGTCGCGCGTGCTCGTCTCGACGACAACTCCACCACGCGCGTGCCACGACGCCAAACCCCGCGGCCACGCCCAAGGCAGCCCAACTCCAGCCGACCCTGACGGCGGGTTCCGCCTGGAACCGCCAGGCAGGCCCTGGGTCGGGGGCGCCTGGACAAGCGGAGCAGCCAGGGCAGGCTGGACGCTGCGGGCACGACGGAGGACGCCCCGTCCAGAGCACGGCTGCCAGCCCAGCCTGGTGCACCACATCCCCCCACCACGCCGAGCGCGAAGGGCAGCACACTGGCCATTCGCGCCGGCGGTACGCCTGGCGAAACTATGGAACAGATGCGGCCATGGACGCTTACGATCGCCAGACGATAGCTGTGCAAGCACAAACACATGTATCGTAGATTGTGGGTCAAATCGCAGTGGAACGGATACCCCCAATCGGGAAATCGTTTCGTTTCGTTCGTGTCGTGCGTGCGGGTGAGGTGAAGCTGCGTGGGCGCGCGAAAGGAATGAACCCACCGCTGCTAAGGCGAGGTCAAAACAAATGTTTTTTCCCCGTCCGTCCGGCGGTGGCTTGAGCGGTGTCCCGCGCTGTCCCGTGGTGTCCCGTGGTGTCCTGTGGCGTCCGCCGTTGCTAGGGTGAAATCAATACAAATGTTTCTCCCCCGTCCGTCCGGCGGTGGCTTGAGCGGTGTCCCGCGCTGTCCCGTGATGTCCCGTGGTGTCCGCCGCTGCTAGGGCGAAATCAAAACAAATGTGTCTCCCCCGTCCGTCCGGCGTTGGCTTGAGCGGTGTCACGCGGTGTCCTGTGGTGTCCAGTGGTGGTGTCCGCCGCTGCTAGGGCGAAATCAAAACAAATGTGTCTCCCCCGTCCGTCCGGCGGTGGCTCGCGGTGTCCCGCGGTGTCCCGTGGTGTCCCGTGGTTTCCCGTGGTGTCCGCAGTTGCGAAGGCGAAATCAAGACAAATGTTTCTCCCCCGTCCGTCCGGCGGTGGCTCGCGGTGTCCCGCGGTGTCCCGTGGTGTCCGCCGCTGCTAGGGCGAAGTCAAGACAAATGATTATCCTCCGTCCGTCCACCCGGCGGTGGCTCTAGCGGTGTCCCGTGGTGTCCCGTGGTGTCCCGTGGTGTCCCGTGGTGTCCCGTGGTGCCCCGTGGTGTCCCGTTGAGTGTGATCGATAGTGTAATCGATAGTGAGATTGATACTGAGATCGATGTGGTGCCCCGAAGTGTCCCGTGGTGTCCAGTGGTGTCCCAAAAAGGGAGATCGATAATGAGATCGATAGTGAGATCGACAAGTGTCCCGTGGGGTCCCGTGGTGTCCCGTGGTGTTCCGTTGAGTGAGATCGATAGTGAAATCGATACGGAGATCGATGCGGTGCCCCGAGGTGTCCCGTGGTGTCCCGTGGTGTCCCAAAAAGTGAAATCGTTAGTGAGATCGTTTGTGAGATCGACAGGTGTCCCGTGGTGTCCCGCAGTGTCCCTTTGAGTGAGAAAGATCGTGAGATCAATACTGAGATCTATCGTGAGATCGATGTGGTGTCCCGTGGTGTTTCGTGGTGTCCCGTTGAGTGTGATCGATAGTGTAATCGATAGTGACACCGATAGTGAGATCGAGAGGTGTCCCGCGGTGTCCCGTGGTGTCCCGTGGTGGCCCGTGTTGTCCCGTGGTGTCTCGCTGAGTGAGATCGATAATGAGATCGATAGTGAGATCGACAAATGTCCCGTGGTGTCCCGTGGTGTCCCGTGGTGTCCCGTGGTGTCCAGTTGAGTGAGATCGATAGTGAGATCGATTGAGTCAGATGTTGGTTCCCCCCCTCGCGCGTGGCCGCATGTTGGTTCCCCACATCTCTCCCACCCACAGAACCTCCTTATCACCCGAAGGGTGGTCGTGTATATATCTATATATATATATGAATACATCCACACGCCCTGCAGAAGAGCTGCTGGTCGAGATCTAAAGAAGCTAGATGACGAGAATCAAAGATAGAGGCGAAGCCGAGGGAGGCAAGCACCCGTGTCTCCTCCGCCATCACTCCCCTTGTCCCTCGGCGAACCCGTCGGCCCAGGCTCGGAACTGGTACAGGGTGTCATGTGGCTGCTTTGCGCCCTCAGCATTCCGATTCTCGGGCCTAAAGGAGACCCGTCAAATGAAGAGCAAAAAAGAAGGCGGACATCTATGGGAAAACATATCACTACTCTGCCTACGACGACCCTCGCACACACTGCCAGCACGACATTGCTCAGCACTCCGAGCGTCACGCTATGTTATAAGGCTTCGCACGCGCTCGCGCTCTGGAAGTTCAAGTTCGCACTCACATAGTCTCGAAACTTCTGCTGCTGCTGACGCGGCTTGGCTCCTTGTTCCTGCGAGCCCTCTGGGCGCCCGAACGCCTGGCCTGCCTGGCATGAGCCTCTGCAGGGCCTTCCTCGCAGGCGACCTGGCCAGACATGAGAAAGCTCCCCCAACCGGACGACGGCCAGCGTGCTGTGTCAACCCCTCGTTGCTGCAGTTCCTGGCCGGAGGGATCGGCAACAACAACCTGCACGCCTCGTGGGCTGCGGTGTTGAGGCCGCCCGCACTCCGTACTCCAACGCCCCGGAAGTTCTGGATGCCAGGCAATCGCGCGCGCCCCTCGCTGGCGCCGGCCCGGGGCGATCGATGATCGTGGAACGGCCCAGGCAAGACCATTTCCCGAGGCGCCAGCGGGATCGGGATCGGGATCGAGATTCGGAGGAGTTCTGTGCGCTTGCGCTTGAACCAACATGGCTTGAGCCAAGCTGCCAATGGGGAATGAGCGAAAGCAGATCAACAAGGACCGAGGGGTCTTGCCGCAGATGTTTGTGAACCAGAACGGAAGTTCCACTGTGACCTCCTGCCGTGCCGACTCCTGGTGTTGAGTTCAGAGTCAATCCAATGTTGGCCATTCGCTTGGCTGTCTCTGTGAGCTGGGTGTTCCGACGATGGGTTGCAAACAACGTTACGATCGTGACTGTCTCGCTCCCCCTGACGAGTTCAGGGAGTCATAGGTGCCCCCCCCCAGCATGACGTGTTGTTCGCGAATAAGGATTCAATCCAGTGAAGATCTTCTCGTAAGCCTCTCCACCACTCCAGACAAATCATTTGGGACAATTATGTGGGTGTCTGCAACGCCTGTCCCACCACGAAAAGTTCCACGAGACGGGTTTCTTGTGTCGCGCTCTGCCCAACCTCCAGCAGATTCCTCGTCGCGGGTACAAGGCGACAGGGTCTCAATCTTCGCTGGCCAAGTGAGAGTATCCCTCTCCCTCCTCCTAAAAATTGATGCGGTGCCCTGGCTGCGGGCGCTCGCACCGTCGCAGAATTCGGGGTGGGTTCACCCTCGTCAGAAAAGTTGCCGAACCCGGTCATGGCTAAACTCGCCCTGAATTCGGGGGTGAACGGCTGCGTCCGTCACGTCCGAGTCGGGCCATCCCTGGTGCGATGAACTGCCGCGAACTGCTGCATCACCAACAGCAGCAGCACCCATGTCCGTATCCCGTAGGGAAACACCCAGGCCAGAAGCCGACGTGGCCGCCGCGCTGGTTCGGCAAAAGCAGCAACAAAGAAGTAACCGTCGCTGGTTCTTCTTTGTTCTCGATGAGAGCAAGCGCTTCGTTGGTTCTCTCGCTTGTTCTCGTTGAGAACAACAATCCTGTGGGCCGCCGCGAGGAGAACAAGCGAGCCAGGAGACGGCGTGGCAAGCGGACGAGAAGGGGGTAGGGGGAGGAGTCGACGAGGAGGAGGAGGAGGAAAAGGAGGGGAACCGTGTGACCGTTTGGCTTACAGCAGTCCGAAGATGACACCTGATTGTAACTGCATGCTCTGGCCAGGCTAAGCTCCACGACCTGCCCTGGCCGAGCCGCCATCCCTTGGCCCGAACACCCTGCGCAGCCGGGAGGACCGCCGGCAGAAGGGACGGGACAGGAGACTGACGACGACGACGACGACGATGACGACGACGAGGACGGCGGCGGCGACGGCGGCCGCGGCGGCGGCGGCGGAGGCGGCCTCCGTTGCCTCGCTTCTCCAGCTCCCGCTTCCGCGCGCGGCACTCCTCCTGGCCTCTCTGCGGGGGCGGACGTGGGGCGGGGGGCGAGGCGCGAGGCGCCGAAGGGCGGCGCGGGCTCCGGGAGTGGCCTCGTGTCCGAAGGACCACGGTGGCCGATACCGCTCCCTCGGCGGAAGGCGGCGGACGGGCGGCGGAGGCGGGCGGAAGCAAAATGGTGACGGGACCGCCGGCGAGAGCGGGCGGAAAGGCGGCGGAAGCCGGCGGAAATCGAGATCGCCCCCAAGACATGTCAGGTTTTCTGGGTTCGGCGTCTCCGGAACGGGCCATGTGACCGCACGACCACTGAAGGCTCATCGTCAACCACACACAGTTTCAGCGATGAACGGCAAGCACCATGCAAGACACTGTCTTGTGCAACCAGGAGAAAAAAAAGGGGGAGCGGAAGGGGGAGGGAAAGGGAAGGGGCGAGGGGAGGCACAAGGGGGAATCGGCGGGGACATGAAGAGCTGAAGGAAGAGGGGGAGGAGGGAGAGGAGGGGGAGGAGGGGGAGGACACGGTAGAGTAGGGAGGAGGGACGAATTCACGGAAGACATCAGGGCCGTCATGCCTCATCAGGATTCGGCGAGGCCCCTGGCACGACGATCGTATACCATTCCTACTTAGTCTGCCGCGCCCTGAGCGGCCCAGCTTCTGTAACGCGGGTGGCCCACCATTATGGTGAGGGCTTTGGATAAGGAATCCTTGGATAAGGAACCCAGGGCCCAGAAGCCAGTGGCACGCCAATTCTAGCTTGGCCATGGAAACTACTGCCGCCCTCATCAGATGTGGAATCCTCAAGGGTCTGAAACCTCATGCTTCTCCTCCTCCTCCTCCTCCTCCTCCTCTTCGTCCTTATCATTGTGGTCATCATCCTTCTTTTTTTTCTCATCCTATGTTTCCTCCTCTCCCTCCGCCTCTGCCATGCTCCGCCTCCGCCTCCATATCCTCCTCTTCCGCCTCTTCATCCTCCGCCTTCGCCTTCCCACGGCTTGGTTGTAGCCTGGATCCCACCGTCGCTTTGCCCCCGCACCCCCAGCACCTTGCAAGATCAACTCGTCGATCTTGCTGGTCAGATGGTCCCAGATGGCCTGGGTGTCAGTCCGCAGCAGGCCGGAGTCCGAAAGCGAAACCTCGCCTGAAGGTCGGAGCGACAGACAAGGGAGCGAAGGAGGAGAAGTAAGAAAAAACCTGTGCACCGGCCTCTCTGGGGCTTCTTCCGCGGGCCAGCTCTTCGAAAGACGAAGACGCGCGGGAAGCAGAGAGCCAATGGAGAAACTCTGAAGTCCCTCCCGATAAACACTGGGAAACCCTTACAAGGACAAACGCTCCAGAGGTGCTGGCGATCTGGGCTGGGTTAGAGCGGTTCCTCGAAAGGAAAATCCCGAACCAACCCTAGGAACCACCTTCCTTCTTGGTCTGGTTAGGGTTTCCTACCCCCTCAATCACGAATGCGGAAAAGGGGGGCGGACGGATTAAACAAGAAAGTGGCAAGAGAGCAAATGCGGTCTTGACACCACCTCCATCTTCCCCTCCTCCGTCCTTCCCCTCCTCCTCCAATCCTCCTCCCTCCTTGTTCATGCCTTCTCCTCCTGTTAATACAACAGTCCTTCCCGCCTCCACCATCCTATCTCTCTGCCCCTTTCTCCCTATCCCTCCTCTCTCTCTCTCTCTCTCTCCCCCTCTGCCTCCCTTCGTCCCTCCTCCCTCTTCGTCCTGCTCCTTCTCCTCCTCTTCCTCATCCTCCTCCAACGCGCTCGTTCCCCAGCAAAGCGCACAGGAGCCGGTATCCCAAGCTCGGCACTGGAGACAATCACAAAGACATCGTGCCGAGTCGGATGGCTGGGTCGTCTACATCATACTGGTCCGCATTTTCATTATCCGCCTCCTCCTTCTCCTCCTCCGTCTGTTGCTCTTCCTCCTGCAGTTCCAACTTCTTGACCACTCCCCCTGCTTCCACTTCACTCCCATCCCAATTCCCAATTCCCACTTCCCATCGCCTCACAGCAGCATCCACACAAATTCCCGACCTGGACTCAGAAATTGTCCAGCGGATGCTCAGGCGTACCACTTATCCCTTCCCCATCATAATTTGTTATGTATGTCCCTCCATGCTTATATGTATACTCATTTGTCTATATACAAACATACATATATCGGAATGTGTATATATCTCAAACAAGCATGTAGCCCATGCAAATGTGGTACAAGCTATGTGGCGCAAGCTGTGTCGTGTAAGCTGTATCGTGCAGGGTATGTGGTGATATCTACGTGGTGCAAGCTATGTGTTGCAAGCTAGGCGGTACAGGCTAAACGGTGCAATCTATGTGGTGCAGGCTTTGTGGTGCAGCGCACGATGCGCCATCGGGCGAGCACCCAGCGAAAACCTGGAAACGGATGCCATCGCACGGAGGGCCCACGAGGCGCCCACGGGCGGCCAGCAGGCGAAAGCCGGGCAACCAGGCTGTCGCACGAGGAGCCCGCGAGGCGCCCGCGGGCGGCCACGGAGCGAAAGCTCGGAAATCTTGCCAGCATACGAGGAGCACACAAGCGCCCTCGGGCGGCCACTGGGAGAAAACCCTGGAAACCCTGCCATTTAGCTGGAGCACAAGAGGGCAATCCTCAGTGCAAGCACAGACTGGGAGCACCTGGCTGGAGGATGAAGAGAAGGACTGCGATGCGATGCGATGCGATGCGATGCGACCCCCGTTGCGGACAGCGCCCGGGCCTACTCAAGACTGGGTGGGCGAGGCCGTGGCCTCGGGAATCTGGCGTGTCTGGATAACATGCAATGCGAGACACATGCGCAAACCAAAATGGGAGGAGGGACGGGGGGAGGATGGTCCTTGGGGTCGGTCGCGTCAGCCTGTGTAAGAAGAAAGAAGGGGGGAGGAAGAGGGGGAAGTCCTTGGTGTCGGCGTCGACGCGGGATGGGCGTGTCGTCTCGACTCTCGCTGGGCGTTCGCGTCATTGGTTTCGGTTCTGGGTGTCTGCTGGTGTGGGGTCGACGTAGTGGTGCTCGAACGCCGTCGATGTTTCGGTGTCCTGTGCTGCAAGTATCCATGTGATGTCGTTTGGTTCTCCTGTCTTTTGATTTCGTCGTCCCAACGCTTGCGTTGACGACCGTGCTGCCTCTGTCCTCGATGCCGTGAGTTGAGGTCCGGTCACCATTGCCACAGTGTTGTGTCCAACGTGTTTGGGTGTGGTTTGCGACTCTTGAATCCATTCGCCATACTGTTTGCTTGCGAGCCGTCTCCCAGGTTGCCGATGCAACGGAGCTTCGTGAGGTGTTGTGCACGTCGTGTCGCTCGCTCTATATACTCGACCCAGGGTGCCTCCAGGTCTGTTGTAGTGCTGACTTCGCCATCTTCGCTGTGCACGTCAGGTGTGGCAGGTGTGTCGCGCTGGGGTGGGTTGCTGTCTGCGTCGTCGCTAGTGTTGTTGTTGCAGTGGTCGTTGTTTGGTGCGTCGTTGTCTGGTGTTTCGTTGTCTGGTGGTAACTGGCTGCTGCGAGAGTCAGTTGGCGCTCTGATGATCATGCGAAACATGCGTCGTTGTGTCCGTCGTAGGTGCTACAATCAGAGTTCCGTGAGTGCCCATGTCTCTGCATCGTATAGTGCTGTCGGTGTTACTGTGCTGTTGAACAGGCGGAGTCGGTGAACCAGTGGGTAGTACTTGCTAATCGGCTCTTGTTTGCGAGAAGTAAACGATGCCCATGCAGCTCCCATACGGTGCTGAATATCCGTGTCCATCGGTTCGCGGAAGCTGATCAGTTGGCCGAGGTACCTGAGATTGCCCTCGTATGGGAGATTTCTATAATCATGTCTTGGACACGTGCTGTGCGTGAGCTCACCCTTCCAGTCCTTCTCGTCTGATCGCTGAATATGTTGGTTTTGCGCGGGTGCAGTTCGAGCCCACGTAGCTTTGCCGCGCGCGCAATGTCGTCGAGCATCGAGGTCAGACGCGGGAGAGTTTGGCTGGTCAAGAGCACGTCGTCGGCGAAACGTGGGTTGGTCAGCGTTGCGGCGCTCGCGGATCCCAATTCAATTCCCTTCTTTTATTGCACTTCGGAGATAAGCGGACCAAGGATGCGCTGGAGAAGCGCGTTGAAAAGTAGGGAGCTTAGCGGGTCGCCCTGCTTCGTGCCCCGCAAAAAGTTGAAGGGTCTGATGCTGACGTCTGTCGTCGCCGTGGCAGTCTGCCCCATCATAGAGCTGTTGGAGTAGAGCAATGTATCCTGGTTGGATTCGCTGCGCCTTCAGTGCTGCTCAGCTGCTCTCGTGCTCAACTGAATCAAAAGTTTTTGTTTCGAAATCGAGGGCTGCGACCCACATGTTTGATCCCGTTCGTTTGCTCGCTCGCGTAACACATGGATGGTGAAAAGGCGGTCAGTAGTCGAATGACCTGGTCTGAAGCCCGCCTGGTCGTCAGTCTGGTGGGAGTCGCGCGTTGGTTGTAGTCTGTTGTATAGCAGTCGGCTGAACAACTTGTACAGCAGTGGTATCGTGCACATGGGACGGTAATTCTGTGGAAGCGCGAAGTCTCCACCTTTCGGGTATGCCTGTGATGACTGTACTATTCCAGCTTGCCGGCGGCGGGGCTTCGCGCTGCAAGATGGTGTGTTGTAGAGGTGGAGAAGTGCACGTCTGAGTTCCTCCGTGCCTTCTTTAAGATTTTCTGCGCGGATGCCTTTCGTGTCTGGGGCTTTACGAAGGCGGGGACCTTTGATTGCCTTGTGAAGCTCTGTCGGCGTGAAGGGTGGGAGTCGGTGGGTCTGCTGGTCGCTGGTCGGCGGTGAGTCTGCTGGTCTGCTTGTCGGCGGTCGGGGGTTGGTGTGCTGGTCTGCTGGTCGGTCGGTCGGTCTGGTATGTGGTCTGCTGGTTTGCTGGTCTGCTGGTCGGTCTGCTGGTCGGTGGTCGGCGGGGTCGTCGTTTGGTCGCTGCGGCAGTCGGTGGGTCTGCTGGTCTGCCAAACGTCGGTCGGAGGTCCGTCGGCTGTTTTGCCGGTCGGTCGGTCGGTCTGGCGCGTGGTCTGCTGGCGTGCTGGTCTGCTGGTCGGTTTGCTGGTCGGTGGTCGGTGGGGTCGTCGTTCGGTCGCTGTGGTAATCGGTGGGTCTGCTGGCCGCTGGTCGTGAGTGGGTCTGCTGGTCTGCTGGCCGGCGTTCGGAAGTCGGTCTGCTGGTCTGCTGGTCGGTCGGTTGTCCTGACGCGTGGTCTGCTGGTTTGCCAGTCTGCTGGTCGGTCTGCTGGTCGGCGGTCAGCGGGGTCGTCGTTTGGTCGCTGTCGTAGTCGGTGGGTCTGCTGATTGCTGGTCGGCGTTGGGTCTGTTGGTCCGCTAGCTGGCAGTCGGAGGTCGGTCTGCTGGTCTGCTGGTCGGTCGGTCGGTCTGGCGCGCGGTCTGCTGGCGCGCTGGTCTGCTGGTCGGTCTGCTGCTTGGTCTGAAGGGAGAGAAAGAGGAGGAGGAGGAGGAGGAGGAATTGGTCGGTTTGTCGGTCGGTGGCTCTGCCTGCGTCGTCTCTATTGTCGAGCTGTACTTACGTCTTGGAACTGCTCAAATATGTTTGCTATGTGGGCCCGTCGTGTCGTCCGCTTCTGCGCGCGGATCTCTTGCTGCGTAAGTTTACTCAGCTGCTTGCGGGCGTGGTGGTCGTCATTTGGCGTCTTCTGTCGCTGTGTGATCATCAGACTGTCTATTCGTGCTGGTCCTTGGTCGGGTTGTGGTTTCGCTTGCGGTTTGATTGGGGTCGCTCCGTCTCTGCCGTTCCAAGAAAAAATCCTGGGGCACTGCTGGCGGCAGCGGCGTCCAGGATGACTTGTTGGATGTGCTCGCATAGCGCTTCCGGGTCGGAAGGTAGATTGTACTGGTGAAGTTTCAGCCGTTGGTGGTCATGGTAAACTCGCGCATTGGTGATCTTTCCCATCAGAGATTTGGGCTGAAGGCGCGGTGCTGGTGACGTCGTTCGTCATCGTGTCGTGGCCGTGTGGACATCATTGTTGCTTGAATGTGCAACTCGGCAGTAACAGCCTTATGGTCGGAGCCACAACGTGCGGTCCAGCAGTACGTAATCGAGTTGCTTGTGCTCGTCGCCGTTGGTGTAGGTGATTTGTTTGTGCACAGGTTTGCGAAACAAAAAATATTTGCACTGACGAGCCCCTCTTGGATTGCCCAATGACGCAGCCAAGTACCTCTCGAGTTTGGGTCCCCACATCCGTTGCGGCCAACATACTTGGAAGTGGTAGTATCGAAATTGTCGGCGTTGTAGTCTTCCTCTATGGGAACGATGGAAGCTCCAACCTGTGCGTTGAAATCGATTGCGAGTATCATATGATGTCGTGTCTTGGCGCTCTCTCTTCGCAGCTCGTGGATCATGCCGTACATGCGCTGGACGTGCGGGTCGCTGTATCCTGAATGTGGAAAGTATGCCGCCACGAGTTGTTATCTCAATCGCCCTCTTTTCAACGATACCGAGGCGAGTCTGGGCGAAAGCGCTTGGAACCGCTGGATATGTTTGGTCCACCGTCGATTTATGATCAAGGCAACTCCATGACACGTTTTGTCATTGCCAGATCCTGCGAAGGCGTGCCCTTTCGAAGTCCTTCAGAACTCCTCTGTCGTCATTCTCCAGGTTTCGTTGATAAGGGCAAAATCCCAGCGATCCGCTTCAAGCTCTTCGATTCATTCGCTGACGCGGTCATCTGTTGAAATTGACCGGGCGTTGTTGTGAATGACTGTTACTCGTGTGCAGTCGTTCTGCTCTGTCTGGTGGTTCTGGTTGGTGGTGGCTGTTGGTGTTGGTGGTCGCTGGTGGGTTGCTGTCGATGCTTCTGGTCCGACGGTCGATGACTGTTGGTTGTGCTGTGGGTCTGTGGTGGTCGGTGGTTGTGCTGCTAGCTGCTGCTCAGTGGTGGTCGGTGGTGCTGGTCGGTGGTGGTCGGTGGTGTGCGCTTGTTAGCGCTGCTGGTCAGTTGGGGTCGAGGCTGCTTGTGGTGGTGGTCGGTCGTGGTCGGCGGCGGGTGCTGGTGGGTGCCGATGGTTGGTTGCGGTCAGTGCTGCTTGAGGTGGCGCTGGTCGGTCATGGTCGGTGGTGGGTGCTGGTGGGTGCGTCTGGTCGTTTGGAGTCGGCGCTGCTTGCGGTGGTGGTGTCGGTCGGTCGTGGTCGGATGTGGGTGCTGGTGGATGCTGCTGGTTGGTTGTGGTCAGTGCTGCTCGTGGTGGTGCTGGTCGTCGTCGGCGGTGGTCGGTGGCCGGCGTTGGCGGGTGTTGCTGGTCTGCTGGGGTCGGTTCTGCTTGTGGTGGTGTCGGTCGGCCTTGGTCGATGATGGGTGTTGGTGGGTGCTGCTGGTCTCTTGGGTTTTGCTCCGTTTGTGGTCGTGCTGGTCGGTCGTAGTCGGCTGTGGGGGTTGGTGGTGCTGCTGGTTGGTTGGGGTCGGTGTCGCTTGTGCTGGTGCTGGTCGCTCGTGGTCGGCGGCGGGTGTAGGTGGGTGCTGCTGGTTGGTCGAGACTGGCGCTGCTTGTGGTGGTGGGAGGTCGTGGTCGGCATTGTCGGTTGGGCGTGGTTCTTCGGCGGGTGTCGGTCAACACGCGCATGCACGCGATTAGAAACACGTGGCGACATCCCAGCTGCAGGGATGAGCACACTAGTCCTCGAGAAAGCACCATTCGCAGGCTCAACACGGCGCATGCAGTGAATGACTGTGCCCCGACATCGCGAGATAGCGCGCTTGTTGCAGAACGCAGAGCCCGCATGCCAGAACACTGCATGATGGCTGAGGAGTCCGCGCACGTGAGACGCCACGAGCACGCAGCGCCCCGCAGGCGCCACGCGCACCTCCTGGCCGCCGCGCCGCGGCCGCGGCGCCCGCGCGGGCCAGGCTGCCTGCCGCGGTGCTCCCGGCGGGCCGCCAGAGGCCCCCCCGCGGCCCGGGCACCCGCCGTGGCCGCCCCCCAGAGGGGCACGGCGGCCCACGAGGGCGGGGCCCGACCCTGAGAGCCTGACGTTGCTGACGAGCTGGCATGCAGCCACGTGGGATCCGTCGCGCCACCACGCGGGTCCTGGAAAGGCTGTGCTGCCTGGCGAGGGGGGAAGGGAAGGGGAAGGCAGCAGGCAGACGACGACGAAAAAAGCAGGCGGGAGGCCGGGGCCGGCGGGGCGAGCGGGCAGGCGGGAGGAGATCCGGGCGCTGCAATGCTACCCAGCAGGTTCGCCCAGTGCCGAGCCCTGGGAGCTGTCACGGGTCGATCCTGCCAGAAACATGCCGCGTGCATGAGGGCGCAGAGGGCGCTTGATCTGACCCTGAAGTCATTGGCTTCGTTTGCTCTGGCGACCGCCAGTCACGTATTACCTGTTCCACGCCTGCAGGCGCCTGAGCATCTGGCAAGCGCACCCCAGCCATCGAAGACACACTAGCGTCAAACTGCGCTCATGTCGCCGCAAAGCGGAAGAACGTCATAATCATATGGGACCGTCCTACCCGCTCTGGCGAAGCTACTTCGCAGTGGGGGCAGGTGAAAAAGGCAGGGACTCACGCGCCCTTCAGGCTGCCCGCAAGGCGCACCATGGTCATTTCGCCAGCCGCCCGAAGGCCTCGTAGGGGCGACCGCGGTCCTTGTAATAGGCCCTCACCTCGGGCTCGTTCGCCACACGGACCCTGAGCGCTGTGATGTTCGGGTACGGCGGGGAAGCCGTCGTAGAAGCCGGAGACAAAGGTACTCGTCTCGTTTAAAAAATCAAATGTCCCATGTTCAGTGGCTGGTCGACCGTTGGCGTGAGAGCGCTATCGAGCCGCCCTGGCAACTTGTGAAAGGTCCTATTGGTGTCTGTCGCCGCTGCCTGTCGGGCCTCACGCTTCTCCTCGCCCTAAAGGTGACCCAGCAAGGCCGCGGACTCCAAGTCCTGGTGACAAAATCGACCGGCGTCACCCCACACAGCCTAGCCGCACACCGCATAATCGCAGCCGACTGGGCGATGGCCTTGCTGCCAATCTCCAGGACCCGGCATCTGGCCGAACGAGGTCATCTCCCGCGCGGCCTGCGCCCGCGCCCGCTCGCCGAGGGGGATCCTCGCGTCCTCGAAGTGCACCTGCCTGATGGTGAACGCGAGCTTCGTGGGCTCGGCCCCCAGCCAGGCGCATGCCACCAGTGCACCCGGAGCCTGGGCGGAGAGGCCGCTCCGCCATCGGCCACCTCTGTCACGATGCTCGGAGACGCACGGCACGCGCGCCCCCTTCCCGTCACGAGCGGCATACCCGCATCCGCGCCCTCGCGGTCTGGATTCCGGAGCGCGATCCCGCGGATACGCGGTCGCACGGATGCGTTCCGCGCGGGGTCGCGGCCCAGAGGCCCGGCCCGCGAGGCCGCGGATACGGATATGTTTTCGCCCACGGTCCAGCTCCTCCCCCAAGGGACGCGGGCGCCACACTGGAGCCGAAGGCTAGAGGCAGGCCGTGGTCAAAGGCGGGTCCCGAGAGACTGAAGTCCGCAACGGGTGGCGGACGGGCATGGGATCACGAAGGGGCGGCGAAGCGGCAGGCCAGCTGGGCGAGTGGGCTGAAAGACGACGAGCCCCTCTCGCGCACAAACGCCACTGGTCCTCCGCCCAGGGGGGGGGCGGGATCAGTCAGCATCGAGGCGGGAAGTCGGATCGGATATGATCGGAATCGGACCAGATCGTCTTCGCCAGCATGCACAACAGCGCCATGCAATCATCGAGCTGCATCGATCCTCACAATATCGGAATAAGCTCGGATCGGGCAAGCCGAAATCGATATCGAATCAGATCTATCGGCTCAGAATGGACCCGGGAAGGGGAGCGGGGAGGGCAGAGGCGTTTCTGCATGCGGCGCGTCCCAGAAAGGGCCTCGCATCTGGCGCATCGTATCCTTGGCAGAAGCTGGCCGACATGAAACGGCCGCGCACGGCAGCCGCGCCGCCAAGGACGTAGAGCGGTTGGCGTTCCGTTCGGGACGGGGGAAGGGGGATCAAGGCGAAGAAGAAGGCTCGCAAATAGGCGCGGGCACCAGCTCACATAAAGACGGCTCGCCTGGAGCCGGCCCCCCCCCTCCCCCCCCCACGGTCACTCGGCCCTGCCCCCAGACGCCGTGCAACGAGGTCGAACCAGGAGTAGGGGATCCGATCAGCACTTCATCTCTGAATTTGTTCACTCGAGTTCAGATGGCCAGTGAGTGTATGGAGCGGCGCTCGCACTTGTACCTAGTCCCTTCGCCCTCCCAGGATCCAGGGAGCTACCCTCGCTGTGCCACCCTCACGGGGGCGGGGGTGCGAGGGGGCAGGATGTTAGGCTCTTCCTTCCAGCACTTTTACAGCAGAAGCTCGCCTGTCGTGAGCCTCGCGCGTCTCCGTGTGATCGCACATCGATTACAAATCCGATGGCGCCGCGATCGCGGTAGGCCTTCAGCTAGCCCCTCACGAGACCTCCAGAGCCTCACGCAACACGGGGCAGCGCGACCAGAAAGGACATGAAACGGGGGCGGCTCTGCCGTCGGAGGCAGGCGGAGGTAAAAGGGAGACGTCAACATTGTTGAATTAGCGTTTTCTTATTCGGCGTTTCGACATTGGGCGGAAGGGGGGGGAGGGAGGGGGTCTGGCTTTGGACCTCTGTTTAATGCGACTGTTGACAGCAGTGCGTCCTATGGGAGAGACTCCACATGCTCGAAAGCGCCAAAAACAGCCAAGATCTACTCCATGGGAGGGGAAGGGGCGGGGGGCGAGGGCCCGCGCCGATCGGCAAAACAACGAACAAGAAAACGATCACGAGTTGGCCGCGTGCTTGTGCCCCAGATCTACCGCGGCTCAGGGGGGCGCCCGTGGCGGCACAGCGGATCACGCGTTGGCAGCCCCTGCGCTCGGGCAGGCTGTCGAACCATGTTTCGTGCTGCCGAGCAGGGGTGGTGTTCACGAAGCGCTGCGTCGCTGGCCTTGGCAGCGCGGGTGCTCGCTGAGGCCAGCGGACCATAGACACCCGATGAAGAAGGAGGAGGAGCAGGACGAGGGGGAGGAGGAAAAGGAGAAGGAGGAGGAAGTGATTTCAGAGATCGTGAGCGCCTGAACCGCTAATGAGATGGCTCAAGCCGCCGAGGCTCGAATCTAGAAGTCACTGCTTCACATAAACTAGAGCGGCATTAAAAAATTGATCATCCACAACTTGAGAGCTCGTTGGTTTCATCGAACCGTCTGAACCGCTAATGGGGAATCACCGTGTGCATTATGGGTGTAGGCCTTCGTTGGTTGTGGCCATGTTGGGGAACGCAAGTCTCTTCAACGCAATACAAGGTGGAATGTGTTCGTGGAACATGGACCTTTGAAGGAGGCGTTTTCGTTTCCATCCGAAATTGCAAAATGATTGAATGCGGAACAATGGGGTGGTTACTCCACCGCCGTATTACTAGATTGCGGGTTAGCCGATACTGCCTAGGCTGGTTTAGATCAGATGTTTCTGCGTGGACATGTCGATGATGTACCTGTATATGCGATCATTGAGTGCCATGAGCTTCAGACTGTGTTCGGCTGCATCCTGCATCCAGGTCATGTATGCACCTCTGGCTCGGTACCAATGTGAAGGGCAGCTACATTCGAAGCAGGCCTCTGAACTATGATCCTCCGCCTCCTCCTCCTCCTCCTCCTCCCCCTCCCCCTTACGCTGTTTCCCTGCCGCTCTCTCCTCCTCATCATCATCTTCCTCTTCCTTCTCCACTCATCCAACAGTTTGCCAACAACAGCAATGCGTCCATCGAAAATATCCTCAACATCCCTCTCCCCCCGACTCTACTTCCCGCATGTCCCCTTGCTTGCAAAACGGCCGTGTCGCCGAACATCAGTGGCCGCGTGGTCCACAGCGGCGTTGGAACACACTGGAACGCGCCGCCCTTCACGTCTACCCGCGGGCGCCCCACTCTGGGACACAGCACTGGCATCACAGGCGACCCGCTTGCCCTGCATTTCTTGTTCGTGCTCCTGGTCAAGATCCTCCTCCTCATCATTAGCATCATCAGCATCAGCAGCATCATCATCATAAGCATCATCATCGCCACCTTCATCATACAGACCAACATCTTTCTCCGAATCCAGCTACGACATCAACGAGGGCGAGGGCGAGAAGAGGAAAAGGACGAGAAAGGTGAAGAAGAATAAGAGGAATAATAAAAAGAGGGCGAGGGATAGGAAGACGAAAAAGGGGAGGACCCAGCATTGGTGTAAGGATGGGGCATCAGCAACATGAGAGGTACAATGAGACGACGGGAGTGACGACGAGGAACGGGAGGAAGAAGAGAGGTGACATTCGAAGGAAGATAAGGTCCCCTGGCCAGTAGAGGTAATTCAAGAAAGACTCCTGAGAAGGTGTGCACTCGCACTCGCTGCGCAGTCAATGACCATGCGAAGTCCCACCAGCCCTTTGGGCGTGAGTGGTTTAGAGAGCCCTCTCTGTTCTCAACCACCCTTCTTCCCCTTCGGGGAGGGGTTTACCCCTCCCCTACCCCCTCCCCCTGGGCCTGGAGAGGGCGCCTCGCGGGTCGTTGGAGGGGTCTTTTTCGACTCCTGGGAGGGCTAAAAAACGACACCCCTCACGAGGATTCTGGCCCCGACGGGGGGAGGGAGAAAAAACCCTCTCCTCTTCTTAAAAGCCAAAATCATTGATTTTACTACGGTTTTGGCCCCATTTTGGCCTTCTGAGGGGGCAGCGCTCATTAAAGCTCCTCTCTTCCTTCAAGGCAAAATCATTGATTTTACGAAGGTTTGGGGCCCATTTTGCCCTTCTGAGGGGGCAGCGCTCATTAAAGCTCCCTTCTTCTTTGATCGATTTCCTCCAAGGTGGCCCCAAGAAGCGCCCAGGAGGCACCAAGAGGCCCCAAGATGGCCCCAAGAGGCCCCCAGGAGGCTCCCAAGAGGCCACCAAGAGGCCCCCAAGAGGCCCCAAGAGGCCCCCAGAGGCCCCAAGAGGCCCCCAAGAGGCCCCCAAGAGGCCCCAAGAGGCTCCAAGAGGCCCCCAAGAGGCCCCCAAGAGGCCCCCAAGAGGCCCCCAAGAGGCCCCAAGAGGCTCCAAGAGGCCCCCAAGAGGCCCCACGAGGAGCCCGAACGACTCACACCAGGACGAGGGGCCCGAACGACTCACACCACGAAGAGCCCGAACGACTCACACCAGAAGGAGGGGCCCGAACGACTCACACCAGGACGAGGCGCCCGAACGACTCACACCACGAGGAGCCCGAACGACTCACACCACGACGCGGGCCCCGAACGACTCACACCACGAGGAGCCCGAACGAGTCACACCAGGAGGAGGGGCCCGAACGACTCACACCAGGATGAGGGGCCCGAACAACTCACACCACGAGAAGCCCGAACGACTCACACCAGGACGAAGAGCCCGAACGACTCACACCACGAAGAGCCCGAACGACTCACACCAGGAAGAAGGGCCCGAACGACTCACACCAGGACGAGAAACCCCAAACGACTCAAATCACGAGGAGCGCTTTCTCTCCCTCCTCCTCCGCCTCGTCCTTCTCCCGCTCCCCCCACAAGGAGGATGTACAAGGAGGCGGGAGGAAGGAGGAACAGGGGAGATATGCGGGGGCAAGCGGACACACGCCTGAAAAACACGACTGTCGGCATGCTTCGCAAGAGTTGCTGTTGTGAGATGGGCTGGTGGGGATACGCGAAGCGTAAAGAATTTCAAATGTGTGGTTTCCCTCCACCTCGTGACCCTTCTCCCCCTCCTTCCCCCCCTTCTGAACCCATCTCCCTTACAAAGAACTCCTCCTCCTTGCACCAATAGACGTGTCGGCAGGGCGCTTCCTGCGTTCCCCATGAGACATCCTCTCAACTGACGATTCTGAGGCTTCAGCATTCCACCAGCTGCACGGATAGAGGGCGGCCCATGCGCTGAGCGCACTGAGCACTGAGCAGACTCGTCGCAGCAGTGCCCGACAGTGGCACATATGGAGAGCAGAAAATACGAGTATCTGCGGCTGTCGCATGAGCGCTGCGCATCCTCGCTAGCAGAAGCCAGTTGTACGGATTGACAAAGGGCAGTTTTCGAAGCGGTTCTCGCCGAATTGTGGCGCACGTGTGCCCCAACAGCTTCCAATAGCTACACGGACGGGGGGCGGCTTTTTTTCAAACTGTGTCTCTCGCTTGATCTTCCCTCGACTCATGAGGGGCAAGGACGGAGGGTGGTCCGAGCCATCGGGGCGTTCGTCTGTGCAGAGCGGGCGCCCCCTCCACAGCAGCAAAAGAGGAGCGCGCGCAGAGGCTCACTACTGAGGTGCGGTGGAACGGGAGGGTGCACTGCAGCATCGCGGATGCACTCTGCGTGTACTCTGATCCTCCTCCTCATCCTCCGTCCTCCAGAGGTACAGGAAGGCTCTTCCAAGGGTGCGTTTTCGGATCGGTAAGATGTACACCGGCTAAAGTCAAGAGGGCCCTGAATTTGGGAAACACGTTCGTGGGGATGACCGACGGGGACCCGGAGCTGAAGCGTACGCGAAGCGATTGATATCTTTCCAGGCCCCCCACCGCGCAGGAGTTTCGACGGGAGCCAAAACCGTCGTGCAGGGGAAACCGATGTGGCGAAGCATGATGGCGCCAGCTTGGGCATAAGTGCACTCGGTATGGCCCCAACTGAGCATTGGCGCAGCGTCGACTAGACAGGACTGACCTGGTTCAACAATGAGGGGCCCATACATCGGATGTTACTATCCCTCCAGCGTGAAGGATGGACGGCCACCTCCCACACATGTTGGAAGGATGGCGGAGGTAATGAACTCTCCCTCTTGCAAAACACTCCTTCGATGATGGAGCGTTTGTTTAGATTGGGGGTCCAACGCTATCATGGAAGTAAGCTGGCTGAAAAGTTGAGTTGGAGTAGAGTCCTGGGGCCCCCGTCTGCGTCGAGCCCATTCGGAGGATCACCAAAGCCGGCACCAGCAGGGTTGGCCTCGATGCTCGAGAGAAGTATCTTGGTACTTCCTATTTCTGCGAAGAGCTCTGGACAGAGGATCGGGCTAAAGCTGCTGGATACCTCACCAATGTTTTGTGCCCCCTCTGCCAGCAGCCTGGCTCAGTGATTCATAGGCTCTGCAAGTGTGCCCACGAACAAGAGAAGAAAGTTAGAGAGACTGTCGACGCCCCCGAGGGCTTCCTTCAGACGGCTGAAGAATGCGACGAAGCCTTCTACACGGCGCGAAAGGTTGAGCACCGAGTCGACTGGTGGCCCAGCCTATCAAAATGTGTACGAGCCAGTGCTGTATGACAAGGAAGGGG
>CAUYUJ010000869.1:377500-379871 GCA_963575745.1 Prorocentrum cordatum
CAGCAGGAACAACGAGAATGTAGGCGATTTGAATTGCCGTGCAAACTACATGGGATGCGCACGCATTGCACGGCTCACAGGACGACGATCGAAAGAACGAGGATTAAAGCCCCAGGCTCGCGTATGACGTCACTCCGCTGGGCCGCCGAGCAGCCCTCGAAAGTGGTGACAGTTTCGCAGATCGCAGCACCCCAAGGATGGCGAGGTCTAATCTGAATCCGAATATGTCCCCACTCCGCTGGGCCCTCCAGCAGCCCTCGAAAGCGGCGACAGTTTCGCGGATTGCAGCCCTTCGGGGATGGCGAAGTCGAGCCTGGGTCTGCGTAGGACCCACTCCGCTGGCCCCCCAGCAGCCATCGAAAATGGCGACGGTTTCGCAAATCGCAGTCCCCCAGGAATGGCGAGGTCGAATCTGACTACCCCACTCCGCTGCCCCCCCCCCCCCAGCAGCCCTCGAAAGCGGCGACAGTTTCGCAAATCGCAGCACCCCCCAGCGATGGCGAGGTCTAGTCTGAGTCCCCGTGGGGGCTCACTCCGCCGGTCACCCCAGCAGCCCTCGGAAGTGGCGACAATTTCGCAGATCGCAGCCCCACCCCCCAGAGATGGCGAGGTCTAATATGAGCCCCCGTGGGGCCTCACTCCGCTGGGCCCCCCAGCAGCCCTCGAAAGTGGCGACAGTTTCACATCGCAGATCGCAGCCCCCCAGGGATGGCGAGATCTAATCTGGGTCCCCGTGGTGCCTCACTCCGCTGGCCCCCCCCCAGCAGCCCGCGAAAGCGGCGACCGTTTATTCACAAATCGCAGCCCCCCCCAGGGATGGCGAGGTCTAATCGGATCCCCGTCCCGCGGTGCCTCACACCCGCTGGACCCACCCCCCCACAGTCCTCGAAAGTGGCGACAATCTTACAGATCGCCGCCACCCCACAGGATTGGCGAGGTCTAATATGAATCCACCGCGGTGCCTCACTCCGCTGGACCCACCACAGCTGCCAGCAGCCCACGAAAGTTTGCGCGAACAGTTTCACGATCGCATAGCCCCCCAGAGATGCGACAGGTCAAATCTGAATCCGCGTGGTGCCTCACTCCGCTGAACCCACCAGCAGCCCTCGAAAGTGGTGATAGTTTCACAGATCGCAGCCACCCCCAGAGATGGCGAGGTCTAATCTGAGTCTCCGTGGTGCCTCACTCCGCTGGACCCACCAGCAGCCCTCGAAGGTGGCGACAGATTCACAGATCGCAGCCCCCACAGATGGCGAGGTCTAATCTGAATCCCCGTGGTGCCTCACTCCCTTTCGTCCGCTGGACACACGCAGCCCTCTGAATCGGCCGACGAACCCATCTTCAGAGATCGCAGCCATCCCCCCCCCACCCCACGGAGCAAGGGACAATCTGAATCCCCCCGAGCAGGCTGCACACCTGGACCCACCAGCAGCCCTCGAAAGTGGCGACAGTTTCACAGACCGCAGCCCCCCACAGATGGCGAGGTCTAATCTGAATTCCCGTGGTGCCTTACTCCGCTGGACCCACCAGCAGCCCTCGAAAGTGGCGACAGTTCCACAGATCACAGCCCCCCCCCCCAGAGATGGCGGTGTCTAATCTGAATCCCCGTGGTGCCTCACTCCACTGGACCCACCAGCAGCCCTCAAAAGTGGCGACAGTTTCACATATCGCAGCCCCCCAGCCCCCAGGGATGGCGAGGTCTAATCTGAATCCCCGTGGTGCCTCACTCCGCTGGACCCACCAGCAGCCCTCGAAAGTGGCGACAGTTTCACAGATCGCAGCCACCCCACAGATGGCGAGGTCTAATCTGAATCCCCGTGGTGCCTTACTCCGCTGGGCCCACCAGCAGCCCTCGAAAGTAGCGACAGTTTCACAGATCGCAGCCCCCAGAAATGGCGAGGTCCAATCTGAGTCCCCGTAAGACGTCACTCCGCTGCCCCCCCCCCAGCAGCCTTCGAAAGTGGCGACAGTTCCACGGATCGCAGCCACCCAGCGATGGCGAGGTCTAATCTGAGTCCCCGTAAGACGTCACTGTGCTGGGCTCCCCAGCAGCCCTCGAAAGTGGCGACAGTTTCACAGATCGGGAGAAGGGAGGAGAGGAGGGGGACGGGGAGGAGGAGAAGGGAAGACGCGACCGCAGTGCCTATTCAAAACGAGTACCCAACACAGGAGGGTTGGGAATACTGATGCTACTGCTACTGCTGCTGCTACTGCTACTGCTACTGCTACTACTACTACTACTACTACTACTACTACTACTACTACTACTACTACTACCACTACTACACTAGTACTACTTCTACTACTACTACTACTACTACTACTACTACTACTACTACTACTACTACTACTACTACTACTCTGCTACTAC
>CAUYUJ010000869.1:390052-392552 GCA_963575745.1 Prorocentrum cordatum
TTTGGGTTTGGGATTGGGATTGGGTTTGGGTTAAACCAGAAACCTTGTTATTGGAATTCAATCGGCACTGCAATGTAAATTAGCCGGGCGAAAGACCCAACCATATGCAATTGTGAGTACCGTCTTTGTGAGCAACACATTCGGTGGGGTTCCCTATGGGGCCACGAAATGCTGTCCTGGGCAGGTAAACGCATGCGAATGCAGCCACTGGGGCCGTCGGTGGAACCCCCCATGGGGCCACGAAGCGCTGTACTGGGTGGCGCGGACGCATGCGAACCCTGCCATTGGGGCTTTCGGCGGAGCTCCCTATGAGGCATGCGAACACCCCGATTGAGGCCTTCGGTGGAGCCCCCCATGGGGCCACGAAGCGCTGTCCCGGGCGGGGGAGACGCATGCAAACAGCCTCAATGGGGCCTTCGGTGGAGCTCCCTCTGGGGCCACGAAACGCTGTCCACGCATGCGAACACCTCCACTGTGGTTTTTGGTGGAGCTCCCCATGGGGCCACGAAGCGCTGTCCTGGGTGGGGGAGACGCATGCGAACACCCCGATTGAAGTTTTCGGTGAAGCTCCATGGGGCCGCGAAATACTGTCGTGGGCGGGGGAGACGCATGCGAACACCCCTACTGCGGCCTTCGGTGCAGCGTACAATGGGACCACGAAGCGTTGTCCTGGGTGAGGGGGACGCATGCGAACACCCCCAATGGGGCCTTCGGTGAAACTCCCTATGGGGCCACGAAACGCTGTCCTGGATGGGAGAGACGCATACGAAAAAAACGATTCTGGCCTTCGGTGAAACTCCCTATGGGGCCACGAAGCGTTGTCTTGGGCGGGGGAGACGCATGCGAACGCCCCCGGTGGGGCCTTCGGTGGAGCTCCCTATGGGGCCACGAAACGCTGTCCTGGGTGGGGGAGACGCATGCGAACACCTCCACTGGGGCCTTCGGTGGAGCTCCCTATGGGGCCACGAAACGCTGCCCTGGGTAGGGGAGACGCATGCGAACACCCCGATTGAAGTCTTCGGTGAAGCTCCCTGGGGCCGCGAAAAATCTTGTCCTGGGTGGGGGAGGCGCATGCGAACACCCCTACTGGGGCCTTCGGTGAAGCTCACAATGGGACCACGAAGCGCTGTCCTGGGCGGGGGAGACGCATGCGAACACCCCCAGTGGGGCCTTCGGTGGAGCTCCCTCTCGGGCCACGAAACGCTGTCCTGGGTGGGGGAGACGCATGCGAACACCCCGATTCTGGCCCTTCGGTGGAGCTCCCTATGGGGCCACGAAGCGCTGTCCTGGGCGGGGGAGACGCATGCGAACGCCCCCAGTGGGGCCTTCGGTGGAGCTCCATATGGGGCTACGAAACGCTGTCCTGGGTGGGGGAGACGCGCGCGAACACCCCTACTGGGGCCTTCGGTGGAGCCCCCCGTGGGGCCATGTAACGCTGTCCTGGGCGGGGGAGGCGCATGCGAATACCGCCACTGTGGCCTTAAGTGGGGCTCCCTGTGGAGCCACGAAACGTGTGAGGGGTGTGACGACATGGGCGGCGGTGACGATGATGGTGACGATGATGAGGAGGATGTGGATGAGGATGATGCTGCAGATGATGATGCTGATGGATGATGGGTGACGGTGATGATGGTGACGATGGTGCAGGGAGAGGAGGGGGATGATGATGATGATGATGGTGATGGGAGGGGAGGAGGAGGAGGAGGAGGAGGAGGAGGAGGAGGAAAAGGAGGAGGAGGACGAGGAGGAGGAGAGGAGAGGAGAGGAAAGGAACGCGGGACGCTGCCTCTTCAAAACGAAGACCCAACGCTACAGGATGGTTGGGACAAATTCCTAGGAATTCAATAGACATGCAATGCAATAAGGATCTAATAGAGTGTAGTTAGAACGCAATCGGCTTCCAATAAGATGACTTCTCAGCGACATTCAATGGGAATCCCATGGATTCCTCGAAGACTTATGGGGATCCAATAGGAAACCACAGATCCGATATTGAAGGCCCAGCCAAAGCACCGGCCATAAATGCGCGGAGCTACTGCTACGCTCTGCTGAGCCTCGCGCAGCCCCGTGAAGCCCTGCGAGGCTCTGCCAAAGTCTGCCAAGCCCTGCTAAGTCCTGCTGACACGTGCTGAGCGTTGGTAAGCCCTGCTATAGGCGCTGGTAAGCCCTGGTATGCCCTCCTACGCCCTGCTACGCCCTGCTCGGCTATGCGAAGCCCTGCAGCGCCCTGCTGGGCTCTGCTAGGCCCTGTAACCTCTGGTAAGCCACGCATCGCCCCGCTGAGCTCTGCTAAGCTCTGCTAAACAGGACGAGGCCCTGCTGGCCCTTGATGCGTTGTGTACGGTTTGTTGTGTCTTGTGTGTTGTGTGTAAGATTGTGTGTTGTGTGGTGTCTTGTGTTGGTTGTGTTGTGTGGTGTGTTGTGTATTGTGTGACATGCGCGTGTGTTGTGTGTATGCGCGCGTTTTGTATATGCGTGTGTTGTGTGTGTCGTGTGTTGT
>CAUYUJ010000869.1:397552-400052 GCA_963575745.1 Prorocentrum cordatum
GATGTTGATCATGATGACGATGGTATGACGTTGATGATGATGGTGGTGTTCCGAAGATGATGATGGTGATGATTATGGTGTCCCGATGATGATGATGATGATGTTAACGATGATGATGGTGACGGTGATGGTGTCCAGATGGTGATGATGATGGTGCTGATAATGTTGATGATCCACATGATGGTGTCCCGGTGATGGTGATGTTAATGATGAGGATGATGATGAGGTGATGATGACGATTTTGACGATGATGGCCCGATGATGGTAATGATGACGACGCTGGTATTGATGATGCTGGTGTCCAGATGGTAATGATGATGATGATGGTGATGATGATGGTGACGATGACGATGGCGTCCCGATGATGATGTTGATGTTGATGCTGATGAGGATGAGGATGGTGCCCCGATGATGATGATGTGGTGTTCCGATGATGATGATGATGTTGTCCATGTGATGAAGTTGATGATGATGATGACGACGGCGATGTCCCGATGATGATGATGGCGGTGATGATGATGTTGATGATGATGGTGATGAGGTGATGATGATGGTGCCCCGATGATGTTCACGATGTCGATGACGTTGATGACGACGATGTTGATGATGATGATGAAGACGTGGATTGTGATATCGATTGTGATTTCGATGGTGACATTGATAGTGAAACCGAATGTGCGATTGATTGTGAGATCGATACTGATATCGATAGCGAAATCGACTGCGATATCGATAGTCAGATCGATTGTGAGATCGATCGAATGAAATAGATCGAATGAGATCGATTGTGAAATCGATCGAATGAAATCGATCGAACGAGACCGATAGTGAGATCGATAGTGAGATCGATACTGAGACCGATCGAGTGAGACGTTGGTTCCTCCCCCCCCCCCGAACCTCCGCATCACCCGAAGGGTGGGCGCATAGATACAAATTTAAAATGAAATCGGAGGTGAGGGGGTGAGATCGAAGTGGAACGGAGAGCCCCCTAGCGGGAAATCGGTTTCGGTTTCGTTTTCGTGCGTGCCGTGCGTGCGGGCGCGGCGAAGCTGCGTGGGCGGGCCAAAAGAAAGTCTCCTCCGGCTGAGGCGCGGTCGGACCAAATCAATCCTCTCCGGGGGCCAGTGCCGCGCGGTGTTTCGCCGGTGACCCGCTTCCAGCTGAGGCGCGGCGGGACCAAATGTTTCCTTTCCGGGGGCCGGTGCCGCGCGGTGTCCCGCCAGTGTCCCGTCGGTGTTCCGATGGTGATGATGATGATGATGATGATGATGATGATAGTGATGATGATGATGATGATGTCGATGATGTTGATGATGATGGTGATTGTGGTGATGATGATGGTGTCCCGATGATAATGATGACGATGATGATGTTGACGATGTTGATGATGATGACGATGATGGTGGTGATGATGGTGTCCCAATGATGATGATGTTATTGATGATGATGTTACTAATGCAGATGGTGACCCGATAATGGTGATGATGACGATTGTGATGATCTTGACGGTGCTGACGATGATGGGGTAATGACACGACGATGCAGATGGTAAAGATGATGATGATGTCAGGATGGTGATGATGATGAGGTTGATGATGATGCTATTGGTGATGATGGTGTCCCGATGAGGATGACGGTGTTGATGATGATGATGACGATGATGGTGTCCCGATGATGATGTAATTGATGATGATGACGAGGATGATGTGATGATGATGATGATGATTCTGATGATGGTAGCCCGATGATGTTGATGATATTGATGATGTTGATGATGGTGGTGTCCCGAGGGTAATGCTGATGATGGTGATGATGATGGTGACGATGATGATGGTGTCCCGATGATGATGATGATGGTGTGGAAATGATGATGTTGCTGATGATGATGGTGTCCCAGTGATGATGATGTTGATGATGTTGTGCATGATGATGATGAAATGATGGTGATGATGGTGATGGTGGTGTTCCGATGATGATGATGGTGTCGCAATGATGGTGATGTTGACGATGATGATGGTGACGATGACGGTGTCCCGATGATGCAGATGGTGATGATGATGATGTTGATGATGATGAAAATGAGGTGATGATGACGACGAGGGTGTCCCGATGATGATGATGATGTTGACATTGATTACGATGATGTTGATGATGATGATGACGTTGCTTGTGGGATCGGTTGTGATGTCGATAGTGAGATCGATAGCGAAACCGAATGCGATATCGATTGTGGGATCGGTAGTGAAATCGATAGTGAGATCGATTGTGAAATTGATAGTCAGATCGATTGTGAGATCGATCGAATGAAACAGATCGAGTGAAATCGATTGTGCGATCGATCGAGTGAAATCGATCGAGCGCACCGATAGTGATATCGATAATGAGATCGATCGTGAGACCGATCGAGTGAGACGTTGGTTCCTCCCCCCCCCCCGAACCTCCGCATCACCCGAAGGGTGGTCGTATAGGCATCCCTGGGGAGTGAAGTTTGTTCGGCATC
>CAUYUJ010000869.1:405052-610052 GCA_963575745.1 Prorocentrum cordatum
GTCCGACTCGTGCGACCTCTGGCCCAACAAGACCTCCCACGAAGGGGAGGAGCCTGGAACACAAGGAGAGGTACGGCAACGGGAGAAGATGCTGGCCGGCTGCCTGCCGCCAGCGCTCCTCTGAGAACCGTGCCAGCCTGTCCTGGACCTCGGCCTTGTACCCATCCCTTGTGCCTTGGGGGTTATGTAGGGACCAGATCGGTCAGTCTGGTGTGCCCCAGAACCTGAAAAGCACTAGACAGGCCCTGACCCACGTGCGGCCGTCGCACTCGTGCGCACCTGAGAATACGTCTGCCTCCTCCTCCTCCTCCTCCTCCTCCTCCTCCTCCTCCTCCTCCTCCTCCTCCTCCTCCTCTTCCTCCGCTTCTAACTTTGACCGCTCCTCCCTTCCATCCTCGTCTCCCCTGGAAAACCGGAACCCAGGACACGTCCAGGAGTGCGTTTTGACCAGAATCCCGTGGGGGGGATTCCAGCCGTGGCAGCGAGGAGCCCTCCGAAACCCGAACCGGACGATCGAAGCTCGACTGTCACGCCTCCTCCTCATCCTGCTCCGCGTGATTCTTCTCCACCAGCCCCAGACATCCGACAATCTGATTCTTTCAATGCGCGGCCCGGGGGGGGTCCCGACCCCGTCCCCAGGGGTGTATTTTGTTGTCCCCGATCCATTATTGACTGTCCTGGGGCCCGGCCACGAGCCACCGAGCTGACGAAGCCGAGATGGAGGAGAAACGCAGAGATTGCAATTTGCCCAGCACAGAACCCAACCATTTGTATACGAGTGGCAACTAACGGCGAGGAACTTTTTGATAGCGTATCACGGCAGCGGCCTGGGCGACACGCTATGCCGTGCAAGAGGATTGCGTGTCGCTCCGCTCCGCGGGACGGGGGGCTCGAAAAGGCTCAGCACGCTGACGCTTGGAAGTGGAGACGTGGGCGTGGTGGGCCAGAACCCGCGGAGCGACACGCGAAGCCAAAGTTCCCGACCGTATACGAGTGGCGACTACGAACAGGACCGCTGCATACACGAGAGCTTATTACCCCACTGCTGAAAATAAAAAATGTTGCGCTAAGAACATGGGCTTCACTCCAAGCGTCTTCTTAGACAGTAGCCCAGGCTCAGATATACAAACGTTCTACGAAAAAAAACGAGGCTCCAAGAAAACGCCCAGGGTCCCGTCCAGATTCTTGGTTCTTTTGAACGAAATCTGGAGCCCATGATGATATTATCTTTCTCAAAATGTCTGATGAGTGTTAGGAAACTCTCGTACCCCCGAGCGCTTCGCGAACCGCGACAGGGGCGAAGCGCAACGGGCTGGGCGACGCCATGCGGACGCAACCGTCGGGCCCGTCGGTGGAGCTCCCCATGGGGCCACATCGTACGATTCGATAAGGAACGAAGGAATCCAGGGTCTGGAAGCCGATGGAAGCCCAATCGTGGACTGGCCATGGATGTCACCGCCGCCCTCATCAGAAAAGGGCTCCTCCAGGGCCTCCCGGGCACCTTCCTTCCGGCCCCAGCCGCTCTCGAATGAGCGCGATGTGCTTCAGCTTCGTCTCGCCCTGGGAGAGCGAGGTGGCCACCGACGACCTCGCCCCGGTGGCCGAGGGCGGGCAGCGCGGAGTGGCGATTGCACCCCTGGGGAGGCCTCCGCCCCGATGTTCAAACCCCGGACTCGGACCTCGTGTTTCAACACCTGGGGGGGCTCACCCGCCCGTGGCCGTCGAACATGGCTCACGATGAAAAGGAAGCCCTGGAGAAGGTGTCGAGACCCTGGTGGGGTTCACGTCATCGGCAGGGCCGTGCCTCGGTCCGCGTGGACTCTTGCTTGAGCTTCCGCGACTTGCTCCAGATATTTGTTTGGCGACGTCTACACAAACTCCGATTCTTTTAGATAGGCATCGAACTACTGACTGACATGTACCTCGGTCTATCTGGCTTGATCCCCACAAGTCGATCGGAGAAGAGTCGTCAAGCCCTGCGGAGGCATGCTCCCCTGCACATGCGTGTTATTTGTTCTGAGGTGTGGGAACAGGCAGGCGCTGAAGGCGGATCCAGGTAAACCTGGCAGCCCCGACAGCTCCCCAGGGCCAACGCCGCTAGGGGGGCGGGGAAGCAATACGTTGTGTGGCAAGCAGGCGGGGGGAGGCACAAGCGGGAGAAGGGGGCGGCTCGTAGACCTGGGCCGGCACGGGAACGGAAAGAGCGGACCAGGAACTTGCCCGAAAGGGCTCACGGCACCCTTCGGTCTTGGGAGCCTTGGTGGTACGTAAGAGCTTGTTACGTCACCACTCTCTGTTGGGAGCCCTGGTGTTCAAAAACTCAGAGAAATCAATGTTTTTGGCCTCCTGAAGCCCTCTCGGGGGCCCTTTTGAAAGCCTCTGGAGCCGTCTCGAGACTGTCTTGGACCGGCTAGAAGCCATCTGAAGCTCTCTTGGGGCTGTCTTGGGGCCCTCTTGGGCCGTCTGGGAACCCTCTTGGACCGTTTTCGGCCCCCTGGGGGGCCTCTGGGGCCGTCTTGGGACGATCTTTGGGGCATCTTGGGCCCGTCCGGGTGCCCTCTTGGACCGTCTTGGGCCCGTTTGGGGCGCCTCGTAAGCCGTGTTGGGGCCTTTTTGCCGGCTCAGCCCAAAAAAATACAAAGAAACAGGCCATGGGAGCGGCCCGGGAGCCGCTTCACTCGAAAAAGTACCAGCGAAAACGGGCCAGTAGACCAATGACTTGTCTGCGAGGCCCCATCTTCCACAACTTTTTGAAAGCAGAGATCGCGTCTCGAGAAAAACGGCACGCGCGAGCTCGCCAGGCAGCAGTCCTGCCGAAGGAGAGGCAACTCGGGAGATGGCGGTCGGCATTGAGCAGGACCAGCATCACGAAAAGAAAAGCTTCAAGGAGAGAACTCGAAACACCAGAATGACGGAGGGCAGGCCACGGGTGCACTTGAGACGGGGAAAAAACGATGGGGCGGCAGGCAACACCGTGCAAACACTCCGATGTCTGCGAAGCCCCATCTTCCACAACTTCTTGAAAGCAGAGATCGTGTCTCGAGAAACGCAGCACGGGCGAGCTCGCCAGGCAGCAATCATGCCGAAGGCAAGGCGACTCGGGAGATGGTGGTCGGCACTGAGCGGGATCAACATCACGAAAAGAAAGGCAAGTCCCAAGTCACTTCCCGAAACATGGATGTGTTTTCTGTCTGCTAGCAGTCGTCAGGACGGCGGCGAGGTCACGGCACAAGCCTACAGTTGGGCGAGGCCCCGACTGCTCAATGTGCGGCTGTCCGGCGCACGAGCAACACTCACGACCCCGACAAAGCCTCCCTTTAAGATGCTGAATGCAGTCGGGTGTCGCGTTGCCGAAGAGAACATGCGCCCACTTGCGCCATCATGTGCCGCAACTGCAGAAATATAGGGAGGCGGACGCGGCACTGTGGCGCGCTCGGCGCCTGACAGTAGGAATCTTCCACCAAAATACTGCTAAATGGTTTTCCAAGAACCACAATATCTGAAATTTACCAAACACGCGAACGATGCGAAGGGTGACCCTGGGGATCTTGCTGCCACGCCGAAGGGCGGCGTGGTCTTTCTCACTAAATCAGATATGTCTTTCACTCCCCAGGGCTGCTCTGAGGTTCGAACGAAACGAATTCGCATCCGAGCAACTGAAAAGCCAGTGCGTTGTGCAATGGCTGCGCCAAGCAATGAACCTATATTCGGCATCGCTGTCCGAAAGGCGCAGCACAGCGGGGTCGGTGAGATCTAACCTGGCATCGCAGATGGCACCCCAAAGGCGAGCAGCACACCCTCGATACGAGATGGCTTCCCCGACCCCGCCCTCCCCGCAGAAAAGCCCGCGAGAAGGGCAGGGCGGCCGCGCGGCCAAAGAAAAGCGCCTCGAGGTTGTCGTCCGCTTTCTTGAATGCGGCGACTTGCCAGGACAGCAGACGGGCCGCCGACAGATTGAGCCTGGCGGCGTTCTCGCACCGTTTGAGGGGGCTCTCGCACTGCCAGCCCCCCCGCATCTTCAGCTCCACGCGGTCGCGGCGGCGGCCTTGCAGGTCCACCGAGGCCCCCGAGCGACGGCGCTGGCACAGCACGGGGCTGCGCAGATGCAGCTTGTCCCTGGCGCGGTTGAACTCCGTCGCGAGCTCTGGGTAGCCGCGTGGGAACAGGTGCGAGTCTGGGCGGCCAGTCGCGATCGCCGCGATCGCGCGCGGCAGCCCAAGGATATATATATATATATATATATATATATATATATATATATATATCTGTATAGCTCGCTTCGGCTCCCGGGCCAGGCACCTTTTCCATCTGGGACAGCACAGGGCCAGGCGTTGACCGAGCTAGAAGCGCGAGAGCAGCAGAGACATAGCGGACGAGGAGCGCGACAGCGCTCGAGAGGACCACCCGCGCGACCCTCACCCGACAAAAGTGGCGAGAAGGCGCGTCGGGATGGCCACGGGGAAAACTTCGAGCCATATATGTGCACGTCCGACCTGTTGCCTCTGCTCAGCCCTCAGTTGTGAAAACTACCAGCTCGCTTCGGCTCCCGGGCCAAGCACCTTTTCCATCTGGGACAGCACAGGGCCAGGCGTTGACCGAGCTAGAAGCGCGAGAGCAGCAGAGACATAGCGGACGAGGAGCGCGACAGCGCTCGAGAGGACCACCTGTGCGACCCTCACCCGATCCCGCAGGTTCAACTGGCCGAAGGCCGTATAAATAAAGAAGACACACTTTTCGGAGAGCAGGCAATGCGGGCTATCTCATGGCAAGAGACTGGAGGGCGAGACAAGGCTGAATGTGCAACGCTTCGACGATACAGCGCGAAGCGGCCTGGGCGAGGGGACGAGGATACACGGCGGCGACAGCGGTGCGCTTTCGCCCTTGCTCATCGTTGCCCTCCAGAATTACATGACGGTTGCCCGAGCGACTGCAAATGCATCTTTTTCCAAAGCAGACTAGCTGTAAAGGGTGCATGGCGCCCGCCCCCCAAGACATGATGGTCGTGGTTTTCTTGAAATCGGCGCCGTACTGACACTGATGTAGAACAGACTTTTGGCAAGACGGCCGGCGACACAAGCGAGCGAGGGGAGGGCACGACCAAATCTGCGAGGCATGTGGATTCTCGAGAAAGACAGGCACACGGGCAGAGATGCACTCACGAATTATGATCACTGTCATGCGCAGCGTGGCATTGCCCGCGGCGGCGCGAGCCTGCTCGGACGATGAGAGGTCGGGCAGCCCGAACGGGCAGCGGTCCGACCTGAGCGGGCGCCGCAGGGCTCGCGTCCAGCTGGTGCAGGGGGCGCCCAGCCAGACAGCACCCACTGCGCGCGACCGGATCCAGCCGACGACGGTGGCGATGAAGGCAGGCCGCACATGATCCTCTAGTGGGCTGCGCTGCCAGTCGAGCCCAAATGCGGCGAAGCCGCGGGCACGCAGCGCCTCGGCGATCCTGCCAGCTCCGCAGAGGAGCTCCAGCACAGGGCGGCGCCTGAGGGCCCGGCCTGACGCAGCAGCGCGGCGATGCTGCCGCTGCAGGTGCCGCTTCACCGCGTCCGTCGGCGGGCAGACGCCGTCGCCGCCTAGGCCGCGGGCCGCCTGCGTGGGCGGCCGCTGGCGGCCAGCTGCCTTCCCTGAGGCAGCGGGCGGAGGAGCGACGCGGCGGCGGCCAGGACGCGGCCAGTCGCTAGCCAGCTGGGCAGGCGGCCGCCGACCGGCGGCTCCAGGTTGCTCTCGACGAAGGCCCCGAGCTCCATCACCTTGGACGGGATCCGGGCGAGCTCGTCCAAGAGCTTGGTCTCCTGTACGAACAGCGCGCCCAGTCGGCCCACCTCCAGGTCCCACCGCGGCTCCGACGACGCTGTGGACTGCCTCCGAGCGTGAAGCAGCGGGTTGAGCCCAGCCTCCCGATTGAAGAGGATGCTCACGTCGTTCACGCCTGTCTTGCCTGGCTCCTGTCCACTCTCGTGCAGGAACAGCCCGAGGGACTGGTAGCCGGCGCCCGCCGCCACCGACGGAGACATCAGATGCCGCCCGCGCAGCTCCGCCGTCCAGCCAGTCCTGAGGCACGAGGCGAACATGACGAGGATGCAAATGGCCAACCGTGGGAACCCGTCGTGGACCAGGAGGCCCGCCAAGGAGAGCACCACGCGACGCGGCAGTGGCAGCAGGGCGCGAGCAGGCGAGCACCGCGCCCACGCCGCAGCTGCGCGGTGAGCCCTCGGCAGTAGAAGCGAGGCCCCCTTGTGGAACGAGCCGAGGAAGTACGCCACCGCCGCCAAGAGGACGCCCCCCTGAGTGCCGCCGCCGCTGAGGAGGAACTCGCTGTGCATGTACAGCACCAGCGCCTCGCCCAGGCCCGAGTGCGTCGCCCAGTCCAGGCGGCGCGCGACACAGAAGTCGACGAAGCTGGCGAGGGCCTCCCGGTAGCGACGAGCCGTCGAGCTCCTCGCCGCCAGCCGCTCGAGCAGCGAGAGCCTCGCCACCGCCGTCGTCTCCACCGCCAGCGCCCGCGCAGGGGCCGCACGCTCGGCCCGGAGCGCCAAGGGCGCCGGGACGGCCGAGCGGCGAGCCGCTGCTGCAGCCTGGGCCAGCGCCAGCACCAGCACAAGCCGCCGCACGTGCGAGCAGCCCGCCTCCAGGGGGCTGCGGCGCCGGCCGTCTGCCAGAGAACCAGCCAGAACGCCCGCGGCTGAGCGAGTCGGAGGGATTGGCCTCAGAAGGTATCCACCTCACTGCCAGGGTTGAGCCAGTGGCCACGGAGAGCGCGCAGATCTTGCGAAGCGTGCTCTGGAGGTGCTTACTGCGGGCCCGACCCTTGCCGACGGACAGGACGAGCGGCAGGTTGTCGGAGAGGATGAGGAACCGAGAACCGAACGCGGAGGTGGACCTCAGGAGGTGCCGATACCCAAGAACGAGCGCTTCCCCCTCCAGAGCTAAGATGTTGGCCCCCCCCTCGATGTACACGGCGGCAACGGAGCCCCAGGCGGGCCCACGGATGAAGTGGGGCGGGACCTCGTCGAAGTCCACGACGGGCCTCATGTCCATGATCGACTTGTAGGTGTCCCCAGGAGCCCTCGGGAGCTGCGGCTCGACCAGGCCCTCAGAGGCCTCACCCAAGACGCCCTCGAACGGCAGGCCCTCGGCGATGCCATCCCTGACGAGCTGAGTACTCACCCCGAAGTGGCCCTCGAGGCCCCCCAAGTGCTCGGACGAGCTATCACCGTTGATCCCGATCGTCCTACGCCTTGCCTGCGCACCTCCCTCGACTTTGTACCTCCACTTTTCAGTGACTCTCCCAATGGCGCCCACACGGTCCTTTGGGGCGCGACGAGCAACAACGCCCAGCCCAAATGGCGAGACGTCTGCGCAAGCAACCCGCCCGTGCCACGGGGCGCCAAGGTCAACAGTACAGAGCGGCAGCAGGTCGTGGACTAGCTGGAGCTCATGACGGACCGCGGGCCAGAGCGGCGCCGCGACTGGCCCAGTGGCCTCGACGTAGGCGTAGGTGGCCCCGAGGATGCACAGCAACTCTCTGCGCAGCAGCAGCGCCCAGGTGATATGGCCGGTCAGAACGCGCAGCAGGAAGCCGCTGACGACTTGCCTCCTGAGCGTGGCGCGAATAGCCGCGCGCAGCCGCCAGATGTTGCGCGTCTTGAGGCTCAGCCAGCGCCCCTCGCGCAGCGATAGCCCCAGAAAGTCGCGATCCTGGGAGGGCGCCTCGAGCTCGTGCACGGCGAGCCCGTGGCGCGTCAGGTCGTCGGTGACGGCCTGCAGCCGCTCGCTCACAGTCTTTGGGGAGCCGCCGAGGACGAAGTAGTTGTCCACGTAGCCGGCGCCCGCGACCGAGTCCAGGGTGCTCGTGAGCTGGCAGCCGCAGTGGCCGTCAAGGATGAGGTCACTCTGAGGGAAACCAGCGCGGCCCAGCGATGCCTCCAGCACCGTCTGGCAGAGGTGCAAGGCCCAGCTGAAGCCCATTGGCAGCACCACCACCTGGGGCAGCAGGAGCGCCTCGCCCTCCACCCCGTCCAGGTCCGCCGAGGCGATGGAGACCCGCACGTCGCCAGTCTCGAGCCGCCCCCAGGCGGACGCAGACGGCAGCTGGGTGCGAGGCGCATCGACGAACGCGCAGTTGGCGAGCCGCGCGTCGAAGACGACCCTCAGACGACCAATCTTTTTTGGCGCGAAGAAAATCCCCATGTTGCCACGGCGCCCTCGCGCCGGGGCAAATGTCAGCATGCTGCGCTCCATCATGGCGCTGAGGAAGGCGGCGTAGTCGGGCAGCGAGCGCAGCAGCGCAGGGTCCGTGCATGGACCGTGCGGGCAGGCCTCCGCCCGCAGCTGCCGCGCCCCCTCGGGCTCGCGGAGCATTTGGCACCCCCACTCCCGCAGCGCGGCTGAGTCACGCACGCCCAGCAGCCCAAGGAGCGGAGCGGGCGGCTGCGACACATCAGGCCAGGAGACGAGGTCTGGCACGTAGGGAGTGGTGGGCCCGCCGCCGTCGGGGCACAGCGCGGACCCAGCAAGGAGCTCCCGCAGGGCCCCGTTGTTGTCGGAGACGTCGTCACGATACTCGGGTGGCTCAGGGCCCAGAGCAGCGACCGAGTCCCAAATGTGGGCGGCGGCACAGCGCTGCCCGGCAGTCGGCGTCGGCGCGGGCGAGGACTGGTCGCCGTAGAGGTCATTCAGAGCGTGCACGGCAGCATTGGCACGGCCCAGCGCGTGCGCGAGGGCATGGCTGGCCCGCACCCGCCGCCGAGTCCGTGACACGTGGGACACCACATCAGCAGCAGCCAGCGGCGGTAGCGGAAAGATGTCCCGCTGCCGGTCGTCGTCCTGCCGCCGGCGCCCAGCGCCGCCAGGGGAGGAGCCCGCGCTGTTGGCGGGCTCCGCGGGGGCCAAGGGGGACGGAGGCGGCGGCTGGCCAGGCCATCCGCCCCGGGGCGAGTCAATCATCGCCCCCTGCGGCGTTGGGCCCGCCGCCACGGCCGCCGCGGCCGCCGCCGCGCCGCCCCCTCCCGCGCCCTGCACCAGGCTGGCCGGGCACGCCCCCAGCGAGGGCGCGCTCCTCTCGCGCCTTGCGCCTCTCCTTCGCCACCGCCATCTCCCGCTGCAGCTCCTGCGCGAGGTGGTCGCGCAGGTCCGGGCAGACGCACGCCGCCCCGTCGAGCTCCTGCGACCCCATCATGACCGCGCGGTCCGCCGCGCCGGCATCACCCGGGGTGACCAGCTGGCGGTAGCGCTCCTCCTGCACCTGCACTGAACGGGCCACGAGCTCGAGGTGGGCCAGGTTCGTGGCGTGCTCCTGGTCGTAGGTCACTGCCGACTCCAGCACCATGCACCCCATCTGGTGGACGTCCACCCCCGGCGACTCAGGGTCGGGCCCCGTCTCAGCTAGCCACCGCTGGTGGTGGGCCGTCGGGGTCCCCGACCTCTGGGCCATGTACTGCAGCACCCACAGCAGCGCGCGCGGTCCGCGCACTGGCCAGTCAGGCCAGGGGAACTCGACCATCTGGGAGACAATGACCCGGAAGTCGGCACGCCGCACTCCTCGCAAGTCCCTCACGACGGCGAAGATGCGGGCGTCGCCGCCAGGGCCGGCCTGGGCGCCGCCAGCCAGCACGCCCGCGGGCGCTGGCACTGCGGCAGGCGGCGCGACGCCGGGGGCGGCGGCCACGGCAGGCCGGGCTGGTCCAGGGGCCAGCATGAGGACGTCCATCGGAGCACCACCAGAGGGTCCCCGAAGAGTTGGGGACCCCCCCCGCGCGACCTCCCAAAACTCAGGTTTGCCTCAGAAACCGATTGATTCCAGACGGCTCTTAAACTTATATGACAAAAAACGCACGGAATCAAACAATGCCAGTTTACAACGTAACAAGAAATCTAATGACATCGAATGGTGTTCTGAACTACATACCCAGAAAATTGCATGAGATTCCAACGTTGCTTTGGCTATCATAACATAACAACAGGCGGCTGGCGGAACGCCGACTGCTGACATCTGCACCGAAATGTGTGTCGAATCAAGCGGACGTGAGCCAAGCATCGATTCTATGAGCAGGACAATCGGCATGCATTTTGCAACATAGAACTCTTGAACTCTGGAATCACTTGTGATCTTTGAAGCAACTGGGAGACGGATCGGCACGGCAGTGGAGGAGGAGAGGAGAGGAGGAGGTGAAAAAGATTTGCACGGACGGATGTAGGTAGCCAAGAGACGGATGTTGTGTATCTTGTCTGTTGCCGCTTCTTGCATCTCGCCTATCTGACTGACGCGCCACGGCCAACCCATGCGCGCGGTTAAATGCGTCAGTGCAGGAGTGGTATACAGTGCGAGCGCTCGAAGGGGAAGAGAACACAGATCGGTTCCGTTGGCCCCCCTCACCATCCCCCCCCCCATCGACCCTCGACCGCGTGCGAATTCCAGGAAGGAGGAGGGAGGAGGAGGAGGGCCACGAGGCCAAGAGAGTTGATCTGTGGCGTCTTCATCCCTCGCAGTGGTGGCCAGAGGGCCAGGGTTAGCAGCCAGGAAATCGCAAAACGTTGCAGAAGCGACGCCTGATTGTCGAAATGCAGCTCGGGTGTCGTCCTCATGTATACCTCTCCTCCTCTTCTCCCTCCCCTCCTCCTATCCTCCTCTTCTCATATTTCTCATCCTCCTCCGTTCCTCCTTGCTTTTCCTCTCCTCCTCGTCTGAAGTGGGTGCCAGCCTGTGCTGAAGCTCCCCAGCGCAACAAGACTCGCGTGGCCTCGCCGTCTCGTGGATCGCGATGCAGCCTTGAAGTCCGAGTCATCCTCCTGTCCCTCCTCCCCCGTGCTCCTCCTCCTCCTGACCAAAGCTGGCTCAGGCATCTCGCTAGCGCAACAGATGCGCCACTACGGCTGTAGCCGCCGTGTCCTCACCGACGCGCTCCAACCTCTGGCGCTTGAGGGTACCCTTCAAAGCTGCAGACTCCTCCCGCTTCCTTTTGATCACATCCTCCCGGGCCGCCTCGCGTGGAAACAACGGTCGACAGAGGCCCCTGTAAACGTGACCCTCGACCTCCGCATTGATTGCCTCCACGCCCTTGACTTGCAAGTAGGGCACCTCCAACCTGACGAACCTGTCGTCACCAGCCGACCCCTTGTAAACCACGGTGATCTGCTTCTTATGGATGGCAGTGTTGACCCCCTCCGGCTTGGACGTCGCCCGAACGAGCCACGCGGGCGTCGGCAGGGGCGCGCGCGGCTCTGATGTGCCTTGCATGGGAACAATGAAGGCGTAGTACGTGCTCACTGCCCCATCCACGTCGATGTCGACGGAGCCAGCTCGCACACAGAGCTTTGAAGGAGCCGTGTCGTTCGCCACCAGAAGGACATGCCCAAAGAAGTGCACGGTAACTTCGGAGCGCTTCTCGCACTGGAAGTTCATCGACAGACGGAATGCTCGGCCGTCTTGGGCTGGCTTCCCCGACATTGTCCGTGTCAGGCAATCGGTGTTCGTGTCTTGGATGATAGATATCTCGCGTGCCCCCTCCTGCTGATGACCCCAAGACAGAAACCAACCATCCATGAGCATCGCCGTGGCTCTGATGCCAATGTCGATCGCATGCCACGATGTCTTTCCCAGTGCCGAGCTGCGCGCATGAGGAAATACCTCCAGGAATTGCAGCCCTGCTCCAAAGAAATCTCCATCTTTACTGGTATACTGCACCTTCGGCCTGTCAAAAGAAATATTGAGACGCCTTTGCCCTTGCGACCCTTGCGAGTCTGACTTGACAGTGCCGTCAGCGCATTGAGATTCACCAGAGTCACCTCCCGAAGCTGGCAAGGCTGAACACGCTGGAGATGTTGAAACTGTTTCTGTTTGGAAGAAGCTCGTGACTTTCTCGCCCCACTCTTTCACGAGGGTAGCTTCAGTTGACTGTCGCCTCTTCATTTTTTCAGCCACGATGTGTTTGACGAAGTCTGGCTTGATCAAGGTAGAGCACACCGCCTCGTCGAGACACTTCATTTCAATTGCCTCTGCTCGCAATTCGTTGACCCGCTTTCGCATGCATTCCTGTCTGAAAGTGTCTTCGGTGCGCTTCCACTCTGCCGACGACATCCCAGAAGTCTTACCTGACATCAACTCCGAAGATCTGGTGAGAATCTTGATCCACATGTTCTTGCAATCGGCAGTCGTGTTGTTAAGCATATCGTTCCTCATAATATGCGGAGCGCAAGAGAAGCACAACTCAACTGATGCATGCAGTTGGGTGAGATTATCACGGTCGCCAGCTTCTTCACTTTCAACACATTCCGCAATCGTCTTGCGCACAGTATCAAGGCAGTCGATCGTGTAGGTCGCGCGCATGGTGAGGAAGCCTGTGAGCAATTCTTTGTTGAGGTTCGCAACTTTCTCAGCCAAAGACGAAGATCGGTCCTGCATCGCGGTATGAAGGCTGGTCTCCGCGGTCAGTCTCAGAAGGTCGGTGAGACTCAGCGCCAACATCACCAGGTCCGGGTGGATGTATTCAGACACCAACTCGACGATGCACCCTGCGAGGCGCGAGAAGAACGGCCCGTTGTCCTTGCTGTAGAAGTAGTCCTCGACCTTCGAATGCATGCGCATCTCGTCCATCAAGCGACTCTTCACCTTCCCATATATGCCAGCGCGAAGCGGGTGCGCCTCAAGGTCGGAGCCGAGCGGATTTTCAGAAACGCATTTAACGACATCGTTGGCCGCACCAGGGTACCTTTTCAGGATGTCAGCGATGGTGGACATGCATTCCAGGATCTCTGGATCTTCCTCTTCGATATCGTCCTCGTTAGACTTCTCATCCTGCTCTTCATGATCGGCGGGATCGGCTGGCCTAGCTGGGTCAGCGACATCATGGTGGTGGTGCAATTCTTCAATGATCAGATTGCAAAGTTTAGTGTACTGCTTGAACTTGAGCAACTGCCCAGTCTTGCTGCGATAGTACTCAGCCTCCTCTTGGATCATGAAACGCACCCCCAACGCGCACATCGACCTGGCAAATTCCACGTCCCTCTTGTCGATGGGGACGTCTTTCAGCGCATAGCAGACAGCATGAACTAGATCATCGGCGAATGTGGTATCTGGATCCTTGGAGTTCTCCACGCTGGCAGGATGTTGTTTTGCCTTTGCCTTGGTCGCCTGGGGCTTGCCACCCCTGCCTCGCCCCCTGCCGCGCCCCCTGCCTCGCCCCTTGCCGACTTGATCACCAGCTGGAACTATTGGACCAGCATCAACATCGGCGACGTCCTTGAGAACTTTAGACTTACTCATAACCTGGTTCAACCGACGAACTTTGCCAAAGTCGGCTGCGGTCTCGATCAACCATGGAAACGCATCGCTGACGTTGTTTGGGACGTCATGCGAATCAGTACGACGATCAAATCCGAGAACTTGTCTGTCGGAAGGATGTCCATGATCTTTTTCTGGGACGGGCGCACGACGCTTGATCTCAAATCCGGGGATGTGAATTCGTAATGTTCTTGACACCACATGAAGAACTGATTGAACATGCCCCTGTTGATGAGCGCGTGGGCGGCGGTCTTGCATCGGTCGAAGTCCGTGAATGAGGCCCAGTAGCCAGTGTAACTGCGGGGGATGCTCGAATACAAAACTTCTCCTCCACTCTCACTTCCTCACCTCTCCTCCGCCACCTCCTCACACCTCCTCCGTCATCATGCCATCCTCCTCGCATCATCCTCCTCCTCTCCTCCTCGCCTCCTCTTCCTCCTCCCCATCCACCTCCTGCTCCTTCTCTCCTCCTCCAACCCGCCGTGTTAAGGCTAAGGGCAGTCAAGCAGTCAAGGACAGAGCCAGGTCGACGAGTTAACGCCACGTAGGACCCCAGAGCCTCAGAGCGAACCGAAAGATCGAAAGATCGGGGAGGGCTGGCATGGCCGACTTAGTTACCCACTCTCCGGGACCCCTCTTCTTTACGACACGATTGACTCCCGTGATCACTGCTTCTCCAACCACTCCCACCACTGGGTCTCGTAGCCAGCATCCTCTTCCTCAGCGGCGTTCCTGGCAAACCCTGACGCGGCGGCTTGCTTGCGATCCTTCAACTGTTTCTGACGATGAGCTTCCCACGCGGCCTCCACATCCTTCAGCTGGGCATAATTCTCGAGGAAGACCGCTTGGTTCCGAGGCCAACCAATTTGTTCTGGTCCTCCCTCAAGTATACCAACACATCCTTGGGGGCGTTAGGGTTGACCAATAACACCGGGCTCACTCCTGCACCCATCGAGGCCTCAACCTGCGGGTTGGAGCCTTTACAGATCTCGTGGGCCTGGTACGTGGCTTCCAACAGCGTAGCCCCCGCGATGACGTGGATCGTCCACTCACCCGACAACAGCGACGAGGGCTGACCGATAGTGGCGCCCGAGCGAGCATGCTTGACAACGCTGTCCTTGAGAATCATCCGACAGCACAGGTCCACAGTCGCCTGACTTCGGCGGTCCTTATTCATCTCGTGCCTGACGAAGGTCTTGTGGCCGTTCGTGAAGTAGAGAATCTTGTCGGGTGTTTTCGCCAGCACCCAATCATTGTCCACCTGCCAAGCTCAGGGGGCATGGACAAACAGACGGACACGCCCAGCCACGAATCACGTAGAACGAGCGAATTCCAGCTGTTGGCAACGAGGAGGGGGCCTACCCATCTTCTGTCCATATCTACACATCTTCTATCAGAGAGCCCAGGCCCCAGGAAGCGGTCGCACTCCGAAAAACAGAAGCCCCAGGGGCCCAGGGGGCACGAGGAGACGAAGCAGATGTTTTCAATGTGCAGTGAATCACATTTGGCCCTTCGGCGAGGTCCACCTTGTCGCGGAGGAGCCGCCCCGTCAATCCAGGGTAGCGCTCATTGAGACGTGTGATTTCCTTCTCCGCGACATGAGTCGGTTCCGACATCTCGCTGGCTTTGGGACTCTGAAACTCTGGAAGGAGATGCCCTGATAATGAACCCTCGAGCCTTCGAACAGGCTGCAAGAACGGTCCAGTTAAGCAATGACGACAATACGACAATGCGCTTACAGTCGGAGCTCGCCCACAAGAAACTGCCCGCAAGAAACACAACCCTGAGATCCCAGGACGCCTGCGGCATTCCTAAGGCTTAGGAATGCCGCATCTCAAGCCCAGGGGCTCCCACTGTAATGTGCCTCGCTTGAGGCTTCATGTGCTAGGTCACCTAGCTTCGGCAATAATTGACGCGCCAGTGTGATCCCGCTCTTGCGCGATTATCTTTGCACCCCTGTGGGTGGCCGAGCTGAAGGTACAATGTTACTTAGTTACTGTGTTACTCAGTTCCTCATTTGTGTAATTCGCTGCCGTTTCTCTTATATCCTATCCGTCATCCCTCCTTCCACCCTCCCCTCCTCCTCCAGTCCGCTTTGGATCAGTAACTGCAATTAATATGTTTGACTGTTTGAATGTCTCACTTGGTTTATCCCGAGCTGCAACGTTCACCGTGGCTCTGGGGGCCCGCTAAGGACTACCAGGCCTCTCAGGTTCTCAGGCTCTCAAGGTGACCGTGACGAGCCCGAGGTAGCGCCCAGCGAGAGCTCTCGCCTGAGCTTCCTGCGCATCTTGGTTAAGTCGTTGCCGAATTCATGCGCGTTCACCCGGTGTCCGAACGCCGTGACGGTCGAAGGTGCAGCAGGCGCCGGCGCCGCCGATAGTGCTGATGGACTGGACGATGCTGCGCCCGATGCACTCGCACTCGCACTAGCAGCTCTGCTATCACACGACCCTGACCCTGCACTCACTGTCTTGGAGCGAAGCCGCTTGTCGCAAACCCGGATGAGATCACCTCTGGGAATGTCCATGAGGTTGGGGTTCCGGATGATGATCCCCATGACGATGGAGCCAATGCTGGCCACGTGCATCGCATTGCCCTGCTGCCTCTTCATCGAAGTCACGGTGCGACACCCTGGGGCCGATGCAGCGTTGCAGCGCGAGAAGCAGCAAGATACGCCGCCACATGCTGCGATTGCTTCGTCACTTATCGGAAAGCCCATGGACGTGAGAAGCTCCACTGCTGAATACCACCGTGCGTGCTCTGGGTTCCACGTAAGCCCTTGTCCATGAATGAGCGTGTGCATTGGGCCGTCCACGGCTGACTTCATAGAGTGATTACCCCGCTCCTGACCCAAGTCTACTGTGTGTCCAGCGTACTTCTGACCGCCTCCACTGTAATCAAATAGCCGGCGCCTCTCGCTGATGTTAAGCGCGGCGACGAATGATCCAGGAAGGTCGGACGCATTTGCTTTCTGCAAGGCTGTCGAGTCTCGGCGCTTCGATTTATCAGTCAAAGCGAGCACTGACAAGTTGGCAATGAAGGTTGGGTCGAAGCGGTCACGTGTGCTCGTTCTGCTAGCAGCCCAATCTTTCTCCTCGTTCAACTCAGCATCTGACGAAATGAGGTAGGCATCCTGAGAACAATTCTGCAACGATCTTGCTGTGGGATTCCATGAAGGGAATGCTGTCTGTGACGGGGTTCATCATCGACATCGCTGGCGAGATCGAAGTTCTGAGCACTCCCACCAGGAACTGCCGGTGCCTGTTAGATGCCCACCCAAGTTTCGTCGGTGTGATTAAGATACGCTCGAAGGAATATATATCTCCGAGGGCCCACTCTGTCGTTTTGACGCCGAAGCTCTCGACGTTCTCCAGAACAACGACAGGTTCTCGAAGGTGACGCCGTTGCAAAGCCCAGGTGTAGAACACTTTGTTGGTTCTGCCACAATCTTTGGCTTGGGAGCCCATCGAACTGTGGTCAACACATGGAACACCTGCAACGTGTATATGGCATCGGCTGGCCTTGCACATACGCCCAGAATGAACGGTACACGCAGCACACGTCTTGATAGTTGCTGACATAATGACCGTTCGCAACCGCCTGTAGTCACTTGAAGGACTACTGTTGATCTCCTGAATTGTGGCATCGGGCAAAAAGTCCACGACGTCGGTAAAGACGCAGCCTGGAGAATGTACAGACGTAGCCAACTCGGCCCTGCATGGACCATCTTTCTCGATTGCAAATGCGTTTGAAATGCGGATGCCAGCGATGCGATCGTTGCCAATATGTGACCGCGCTGCCGACTCAACCGCTCGACATGCGATGTGGGCTGACAAGATTGGAGTATCTATTCCAGAGCAGGCTGTGGACATGATTAACTCACGTCCAGCTTTGACGCGGTCGAACAACTCTTGTGTGACGGCCGTTGCGGGTTCAAGCCTGCGCATGGCTTCACCTGCCCAACGAAATGCATCATCCAACGTGCGTGCAGGGGATGAAGGATGTGGCGCACTCGCAGACATGGTGGTGAACGACTGGAGCCAAATGTCCCACAATATGGTCAGACTGTAGGGCCCAAGACAGACGTGGGAGGCTCCCAGGAGGCCCAAGAGGCCCACAGGAGGCTCCCAAGAGACGCCCAAGAAGCTCAAGAATCTCTCGGGAGGCTCCCAGGTCGCCCTCAAGATGTTCTCAAGACGCCCTCAAGACACAATTGGGATGCTCACAAGTGGACCCAAGAGGCTCACAAGAGGCACCCAAGAAGCCCGCAGGAGGATCTCAACAGGCCACCAAGAGGCGCTCAAGACACTTGGGAGGCTCCCAAGAAGCACCCAAGACGCCCCCCCAACGCCTCGTGCGAGCACACAAGCAAGTGCCGGCGAAGCCAACAGATGGGCAAGCGGAGTGAGCGGCGAGACTGAATAACAGTTGCATCAAGTGTCGCTCGATTGGGAATCACCTCAACAAACTGGCAGATGCAGGTGAGGGCCATCTCGCCAAGCTGACAGACCGAGTTGGGGATATCCTCCCCAGACTTCACAATCACGAGGGGGTGCCATCTCACCAAACTGACAGGTGAAGTTGGGGATCCCCTCCCCAAACTGACAGGTCGAGTTGGGGACCCCCTCCCCAAACCCACAGGTCGAGTTGAGGGCCCTCTCCCCAAACTGAATGGTGGAGTTGGGGATCCCCCCCCAAAACTCATAAATCGAGTTGGGGACCCCCTCCCCAAACTCACAGGTCGAGTTGGGGGCCCCCTCCCCAAACTGAATGGTGGAGTTGGGGCCCCCCTCCCCAAACTCACAGGTCGAGTTGGGGACCCCCTCCCCAAACTCACAGGTTGAGTTGGGCACCCCCTCCCCAAACTCACAGGTCGAGTTGGGGACCCCTCCCCAAACTGAACGGTTGTGTTGGGGGCCCCCTCCCCCAACTGAACGGTCGATTTGGGTGCCCCCTCCCCATGCTCACAGGTAGAGTTGGGGGCCCCCTCCCCAAACTGAATAGTGGAGTTGGGGGCCCCCTCCCCAAACTCACAGGTCGAGTTGGGGCCCCCCCCCAAAAAAAAACTCGCGCGTCGAGTTGGGGACCCCCTCCCCAAACTGAATGGTGGATTTGGGGGCCGCCCCCCAAACTCAGGTCGAGTTGGGGACGATTTGGGGACCCCCCCCCAAAACTGAACGGTGGAGTTGGGGACCCCCTCCCCAAACTGAACGGTTGAGTTGGGGGCCCCCTCCCCAAACTGAACGGTTGAGTTGGGGGCCCCCTCCCCAAACTGAACGGTGGAGTTGGGGGACCCCTCCCCAAACTGAACGGCTGAGTTGGGGATCCCCTCCCCAAACTGAATAGTGGAGTTGGGAACCCCTGCCCAAACCTCATCATCACGACGGGGGATCCCCTCCGCAAACTGAACGGCCGATTCGGGGACCCCCTCCCCAAACTCAGCAGTCGATTTGAGAACCTCATCCCCAAACTGAACGGTGCGGTTGTATCAATCTTGTGATTGGTACGGCATTTCCCCCTCTTCGGTCTGGCGGTGCTAGACGCACTCTTCTGCCACACCGGCCCCCCTGTCAGGGCGATGACTTAGCCCGGACATGTCAGAAATCATCAAACCGCTTATCCAAATCTCTTCAGTTTATTAACCCTTCATGTCGTCCCCCTCTCCTCCTCCCCTCCTTTTTCTCCTCTTCCTCCTCTTCCCTGGCCTTCTCCCTCATCATCTCCTCAGCTTCTCATCATCTCCTCAGGTCCTCAGCATCCCCCCAGCCCCTCAGCTACGCTGCGTGGTTCAACTCCTCGATAGATGCGACCCTCTTACACTCTCAAAAGACCTACTCATAATTGCTCAAGTCGCGTTGGATCGACTGGACCACTGGACGACTGGACCTGTCTGTTGTCGTCCTCCTCTCTTGCTCCTGCTCCCTCCTCTTTCTCTTTCTCTTCCCCTTTCCCCCCCTCCCCTCCCCCCCCCAGAGGAGGAGGGGGAAGAGGAGGAGGAGGCGGCTGAGGGGAGGGGGAGGGGGGGGGTAGAGAGGGAGGGGAGGGGAGGGTGGGAGTAGAGGAGGAGGAGGAGGAGGAGGAGGAGGAGGAGGAGGAGGAAGAGCTTCTCATCGCAGCGCCAGCAGGTTCAGGTTCCACTGCTGGGCGGCTAGGCAGCCGCTGGCGCCTGGGCGTTCGCCCGCAAGTAGCTGCGCCAGAGGCACACAGCATCCAACATCTCGTTGTCGCCCTTGGCGTCCTGAAATGGGCTGGGGGGCTGAGGGTGGATTCGTCCGGGGCCCGAAGGGAGGTGGAGAGGAGGAGGGGGGGAGGAGGAGGAGGAGGAGGAGGACGAGGAGGAGGAGGAGGAGGAGGAGGAGGAGAGGGTGGAGGAGGAGGAAGAGAGGAAGATGAGGAGGAGGACAGGAGGCGGAGAAGAACAGGAGAAGGAGGAAGACGGGGAGGAGGAGGAGGAAAAGGAGGAGAAGGAGGAGGAGAAGGAGGAGGAAGTTTAGCAGCGATGCGATCCTCGAAGATGCGGAAAGTCGCAGACACGTTCACCACGCAGTCCGGGCGCATCGCACTAATCACAGCAGATAGCACTGCTGCTGCGCCTTCTGAGGTCCAAGTAGTAGACCTCATCATCTCGTTGAGGCACGCTTGCTGGCATGCCTGGTGGGGCTGGGGATCCTCGGTTCCTCCTCCTCCTTATCCTCTGCTCCTCCTCCTCCTCCTCCTCATCCTCTCCTCCTCCTCCATCCTCTCCCACCTTCCTCCTCCTCCCTCCTCCTCCTCCTCCTCTCCATCTCTTCTCCTCCTCGGATATTTGATAGCCAATGTCGCCTTATGCCAGCTCATGTGGCACACAGCGCAGCGCCGCGCCACAGCTGGCGGGGGCGGCGCTGCAGGCGCAGCGGAAGAGCTGCTCGCAGCGCCGGCGGCGCCCCCTGGAGCTGCTGCCCCACCCGCTGCGGCAACCAGCCCACAACGTGCACAATGTGTCATGTCTGGTAGAGCATCGTCCGCCAGCAGTAAGTCCAGAGAGCGCCTCAAGAGGACCACTGGCTGAGGCATCTCCTGCCTGAATGCTCCTTTGGCCTTCACCATCCTAGCGTTGTGGATGTTGGCCCAGATGATCTTGGCGCTAGGCGGGTGGCCATCGGAATCGTCGAGCAAGTCGGCCAACGACAATCGTCTCGCTGGCGGCGTATACGCAATCAGGTTCCTATCCAAGCTGACGGGCCTGCCGATCTTCAGATGTGCGCTATCCCAATGTATAATATGCGCCCGGTCACCGAGGTCCTGCCACGGCTTGTCGCTGGCGGCATCGGCTGAAAGCACTGCCATCGACAGGCCATGATCACGTGGGGCTGCAGCTTCTGGGGCGGTGCACAGTCCAACCGCTGTGAATAATGCTATGCATCCATCGGCCCACGCGTTCTCCAGTGGGCCCGTGGACATCAAGCCGCTGTTGTAGATGGCGGACGCCGACGGCGCAGGCAATGGCAAGACGTCCTGCCCTGTCTCCTTGTCGAGCTCCCGATTCAGGAGTGCCTCGGCAACTCTCACATCGTCGTCGAGCCCCAGGTCTGCTCGGGGAGCGCCTGCGAGCCCATCTACCTCTGCAGCAGCAGCAGCTCGTACTCCCTCGACCTGTTCTATCTCGTGAGCGAGGACAATCGCCTTCACATGGTCTCGAGCCGCTTCCTCTTGGCAACGAGCGCGGGGGGGAAGTGAGAAGGACCAGGCTTTCTCGGCCTTCTCGAAAGGCCGTGGGACTTGGACTTCTCAGAAGTTTGACGGTTGTTCGAGAAGTTTCCTTGGGCTTCCTCGAAGTCAGGGGACATCTCTATTTCTCCGAAGTCCTCAAAGTCTCGCGGCCCTCTGCGAAGGCTTGCTCATTCTGCCCCTTCTCATTCCCCCCCCCCCCCCCCGGGTTCGTCACGGTTCGTCGCCAATCCTCGCCACTCTCCGCTGCATCCAAGGGATCAGCTGCTGCATCATCTCCCCCAGCATCGAGATCTTCGCCAGCGCCTGGAAGGTCTCTGCCCAGCGCCTCGGCCAGCTCACCCACCCAGTCGAAGTCGGGGTCGGCCGCGTCGTCCCCGTCCTCGTCGCTGCGGTCGCTATCCTTCACGTCTGCTGCCGGAAGAGGTTCAGCCCCTGCGGCCCCTGCGGCTTTCTTTGCCACCTTCGCCGCCTTCCTGGCAGCTGCTTCGCGCTCCAGCCGTTCAGCCGTCGCCAAAGCTTCCATGAAGCAGAATACTGGGCTACCGTCGTCTGGGGCGCTGGCAGCATATCTGAAAAAGGGCGCCGACCAAGTGAGCATTCTAGCCTGGACCTTCACGTCAACGCCCTGGTCTGCCAAGGCCAACAACTCATGAAAACGAAGCCGTAGTAGTGAGAACTCAAGGGGAACCGCCAGCTTGAAGGCGTCGTCTTCTGGGCTGTACCCCGACGCCGTCCACGACCGATTAGCTCCCCTTCCGTATTTCAGGACTTGGAGCCACGATATGCTCACAACACCAGACGCGCGATGAATGGTAGCCATGAAGCATGCAGTCGTCGAAGGCGCGCAAGCGAGGTCGCCAAACTTCTTCTTGCACAGTGACCAAACTCTGTCGGCGAGACTGAGCGTGCGAGCACTCAAAGCAAGCAGTCCTCGGGCCATTGACTTGACTGCTCGGCGAGCTGCGCCGTCATCGACTGACGGCCGAGGAGGCGCAGGCGGCACGTGCGCGGCAGGCGCTGCAGGCTCAGCGCCCTCATCCTGCAACGGCTGCAGCTCTAGGCCATGGTCCATGGCATCGTCATCGCTAGGGTCCACTGGCACAATGTCTGTGCCGGGCATCTCCAGCATCCCGCGAAGAGCAGCCTTGCGCTTCGGGTCCTGCGGGATCAACAAAAACAAAGAGAGGCGCGAGGAGGAGGGGGAGGAGGAGGAGGAGGAGGAGTCGGAGGAGAGGAGGAGAGGAGGAGGAGGAGGAGGAGGAGGAGGAAGAGGAGGAGGAGGAGGAGGAGGAGGAGGAGGAGGAGAGGAGGAGAGGAGGAGGAGGAGGAGGAGGAGGAGGATAATAAGAGGAGGAAAGGATGGGAGGAGAGGAGGAGAGGCGGAGGAGGAGAGGAGAAGGAGAAGAGGAGGAGGAGGACGAGAAGGAGGAGAAGGAGGAGAGGAGGAGGAGAAGGATATGAGGGGGGCAGGAGGAGGGAGGATAGGAGAAGGTAGGGTGAACGAGGTCGACAGGTCGACTGCGTTGAGGGGCGCTTGCGATCGGGCTTCCTCCTCCTTCTCAGGAGGAGGAGAAGCGGAACGGACAGCAGCGGCAGCAGGTGTAGCATATCCAGATGGCAGCACGGTCGTCGCAGAGCGGCAGCGTAGCATAGCATAGCCTCAGCAGCAAGAGCAGAAAGAGAACAAGAGCAAAAGCATTAGCAGCATGAGCAGCATGAGCAGCATATGAACAAAACGATCAGGATCAGCATATCGTACGTTGCACCCCTGGGTCCTTCAGCACACATAGGCCTTGCGCGTAGGTGTCGACACAGTCTTGAATGAAACGGCCAGGATCAACTTTGTGAAGCGAAGCTGTTTTCTTGTTCAGGATTCTGGCATTGAGTAAATCCAACTGTATATACGGAGCTGTGTTGATCGTGTGCTTAATTATGCTGTTAATCCCTTCAATTTCTTGTGTATCTATCGGTATCAACCTCAGTACTTGGCTGATGTGCATGTGGACGGGGAGATCAATCTTCCCTGTGCGCGACGTGAACTCCAAACAATACCTGTACGCCTTCGCAAACTTAAACTGGAACGTGTATGCAGACTTGCCCGGGTTGGGGTCATCCAATAGTTCAATCAATTATTTGGCAACGCGTTGTCTGGACTCGCACGGGATCTCATGTGGCAGATGGCACAACCAAGCCATGGACATAGGAAGACATGTGATTTTCTCAGTGATCCGCATGTGGAAATCAGCGGCAGTCTCCAATAGTAACAGTAATGCCTCGGCTCTGCTGCTCGCTCTCCCATCCGATGTCGATGAGTATTGCACAATCGTATCTTCCAACTCTTGGCTGCTCAGAAGCGCGGTGAAGTCCCTGGCTAGTTCATCTGCTTTGGACGTCACAAGCTTCTGCATAATCGATTTCGCTGGAAGTCTACGAAGCTCAGCTCGATGTTTCTCGACTTCGTGAGCTTCTTTTTGGAGCCAGTGCGCAAACTTCATAATTTGGCCTTTCGTGATGTTAGCAACGTTCACAATCAACCAAAACTTGTCCGAATGTAGCGCATCCATGCTCCCATTCAGCCAACGACCAAGCTTCTCGAAATAACTCTCAGCTTCGGGATCGTCAGGGTCTCCAGCGCGCCCCTTGTTGAAGTGATGTCGTTTAACCAATGCTTCCATGAAGACATGGGTGGATTCTTCTCTGCCGCATCTAATCCAATGCTTCTCGCATTCGTAGACTGATCCCCAGCGCCCTGACAAGGGCCTGGGCGGCAACTTGCCAGCGACTGACGTTGCCCTCTCTTCTGTGAAATGAAGCTTCCAGGCCGCGAAGATACGAGCAGAGTTCCCTGCGGACCGCCATGTATTCGTAAGTTTGGCCAGCGCTGAGAAATACCAAGGGCCCAATCTTGTCAGTTGTCTTTTCACCATCAAATGGCACTGATGTGCAACACAGAAATGCCAGAGTAGCCAGATCCCGTCGTCATCTGCGATCTCTTCTTGAATCAACGTGTACGAGCCTTGCTGATCAGGCCCATGATCTGTGCAAAATATCATGACACAAAAGTGCATCGCTTCAGGCGTGATCGATCCCGTTATGGTTGCGTGCCCCGTGCCTCTCACCCAACTGCGCATGCCAATGGAGTCCAGTATCTGTTCCCAGAGAGCCTTAGAGGTAGGACCTGTGGTATGTTCTGGCACTACGCGAAGATCTGGCCAACCAAATCGACCCTCCTGCAATGAGTTGCGCACCTTGGAGTCGCGGGCTGGCCCATATGCGATACGAGGTATGAAGAACCCCGAGATAAGTCGCTAGCGAAGATCTTGTGTGATCGGATGGTGTTCGCATTCGTCACATCCCCTCTCAAGACGTGTATTTCCCAGCTCACTAGTGGTGATCCACTAGCCCCGAACTGCTGAAACTGCTGATCCAAAAAAGCGATGTGATCGCCCAGCGCTGCATACATTCTGCCGAACCAGTCTCGATGATGCGATATGCAAGTGGCCGCCACCAGCATCTCTGAGCGCACAACGGTCTGTCTCGAAACCTGAAGCTCGAGGATGCTAGCCGTCGACTCACACCCTCCATAGCCTAAGCTCTGCGTCCATCCCAAACGATACATGCCAGAAACTGTAAGGCATCGCCTGACACGAGCTCTGTCGAGCTGTCTACTTGGCGGTTTCAAAAAAGAAATAGTAGCTTTGAGTGTTCTGATCTCATTCTCCAGGCGCTCAATCTTAGCCTCGGCCCTGACAGCTCTCGCAATCTGCCTGCGGTGCGACTTCCTCGGGGGGGCGAGCATGACGAACCAACGACACACACCCATGCCCATAGGGGGGTCGGAAAGGGCTATGGGCGCGTGTTGTCGGATGGGGGTCCCAGCTCGCACGGGGGCGTTCCCTAGGGTCCGACAACCCGCGCACATGCCCATAGCCAGTCCTCCTCCCAACGACTCAACGACCCCCTTATGGGCATGGGCGCGTGTTGTTCGTTCGTCAGAGCAGGCGCGAGGTCGCGAGAAAAAGAACAGATAATACGAAGACAATGGAAGAGAAGGCAAGACGGAATGCGATCCTGCTGACGACCCCGACCATCTTCAGCTGCGGTGGCTGCCCAGGCTGCCCCTCCCGGCGGCGCCAAGCAGCGCGGCGGGCGCCGCGCTTCGGCGCTGAAGAGGCTGGAGCGGCCACCGCAGGCTGCTGGGCAATGGCAGCAGCCGCGGGCGCTGCAGCGTCTGCAAGTGCAGCGGGTTCTCCACGCCGCTTCCAAATCGCAGCCTTCAAAGGGGAGGAGGCGAGGGGCGGCAGCAGCTCCGACAGCAACACCGCTGAAACTCTGAAATTCGGACGGTTGACTGCGAAAAAGTCCCGACACGCAAAACCAGATATTCCAAGAGGGGGAGATGAGGAGATGAGTAAGTGAGTGAGTGAGTGGCCTCAGGGTGAAAGTGGCGCCTCAGAGCTTACCAAGGCGCGGACATCGGACGAGCGCCTCAGAACCTACCCCGCACCACCAGGTTTCTCAGTTCCCAGGTTTCTCAGGTCCCCAGCCTCTGAAGTCATCCGAAATCCTCTGAAGGCCTTTAAATGTTTAAGGGTTCTCTGAGCCCTTTGAAGGCATCCACTCCCCCAAACACTTCATGCCCCAAACGCCTGACGACCATCTGCGCGCAATTGCTCGGCGACCACCAAGTCGATGTCGTTAAAAAACCTCGCGCGACAGACCAGGCACACCAGTGGCGCGAACAGCTTGCACAATCGAATCCAAGTAGAACGGACCTGACTTCGGCACTGCAGCCAGACAAGATGGCACCAGGCGTCGTGTCACCTGCAGTCCGTCTAACACCTCGCCCAGCAAAATGCGCAGCGTTGGCAGATTCGGTATGAAAACCTCGTGCCCCCCAGAACCAGGCCCACGCTTCTTCAGTTGACCATGATTCCGGAAGCCTACAGCGAGCGCCTGAGGGAGCGCCATGCGGCGAGAACATGCCTCGCGGTGGCCCCCATCCTGTCATGGGACACGGCGGCCCTCGAGACAGAGCGGCGATAGATACAAGAGACGGCAGACGAATAATGACCGCAAGAACACGTTAGTGAGTAAGTCAGCGGTGGTTGGCGGGGCGAAACATGACAGAATGACTCAGACGACGTCCGAAAACTGTGCGTGGATTTCTAGGAAGTCGCTAAAAGTCATCTGGATAACACATGCGTGTGTAGTGTATGTGGCTACGAAATCGTTGTGATTATAGTTCGCTCTATTTGCTTCGAGCTGAAATTTCATCTGGATAACTGATGCGTATGTAATGTATGTGGCTACAAAATCGTCGTGTTTTTTGTTCGCTGGATTCGTGTTGAGCTGAAATCGTCATGACATTCATTATGTATGTTGAACATCAGGATTAAAATGATCGATGTTTCGTGAAGCACAATTAATACCTTTGGTGATACCCAGCGTGAGAAATCACAGCGCTTGCAGCCTAAAGAGCGAGTTGGGGAGCTGAACGGCGCACCTCCCCAATCTGGTTTGGGCCCTCTCTCGCCGCTCCTAACGACGTCCCCAGGGCCAGCATGCCGAGCCCCGCAGGCGGCGCGGGGGCCCCCCCTGCGGCAAGAGCCGCCGGCGCGGCTGCAGCTGCGACTGGAGCTGGCGCCGGGGCGAGCGCGCCACCAGCAGCGCCGCCCGCAGGACCTCCGAGCGCAGCCACGAGCGCGGCCACCCCACCGCCCTCCGGGCCTGGCGCGCCGACCGCCGGCAGTGCTAGGGCGCCCGCAGGCGCCGCCGCAGGGGCTGCCACGGCGGGGGCACGCCCGGCTACGTTGGGCGCCACGGGGCCAGCGGGCGCCGCGAGGCCCAGGCGGGCGCAGGCGCGGCCGGCGGCAGCGGTGAGCGCCGCGACCGCGGGGATCGCCCTGAAGCGATAGTACCTCGCCGCCGGCGCCCACGGGAAGACCCCGCCAGCCGCCCCGCCGGGCAGCAGGTCCCAGTGGAGCACGTCCGCGTTGCCGACCACCTGCTCGTCGTACTCCTCGCCATCGACCGTGACGATCGCCGCCGTGCCTGGGGTGCTGGGGTCCAGGGCGACCACGACACGCTCGTGCACGAGCGCCCTCCCACCAACGTTGCATTGGATGCCGAGGAAGTCCCCGACGGCGACACCCGCGGCGGCGAGCGAGCAGTGGGCTGGAGGACCTGGAGCCGCCATCACTGGGCAGCGAGGGCACGCTGGCGCAGCACCTTCACCTGAGCGCGGGCCTCCTCGCCCAGGTCGTCGATCTCGAGGTCGCGCCCCGAGCGCCGCCACGCACGGGCGCAGCCCGCGAGCCGCCGCAGCGCCTGCAGGGCCACCACCGCCACCACCGCCAGGAGCGCGCCGGCGAGCAGGCCAAGGGCGAACCCGGCCCCGAAGCCCCGGCACTCTGCCGAGGCGGGCGAGGGGCAGGGCCCAGCTGCCTCCGGCTCGGCCGCCGCGTGCGGGCCCACAGGGCACGCCGGGCACGACAGCTCCGGCGAGGCGCCGCAGGTCAGCGCCGGGCAAGCCGGGCAAGCCGGGCAGGCCGGGCTGGACGGACAGGCCCCGCAGCGCGGCTCGCAGCGGGCGTCGACCGCCGGGCACGCCGGGCAGGCCAGGCACGCCGGCGGCCGCGCCAGCCAGGCTGCGCCGATCTGCCCCAGCCACGGCGCGGCGAGGCGGACGGCGCCGAGCATCCGCAGTGGAGGAGGTGGCGGCGAGGCGCGCCCCCTAAAACTTCGAGCCATATATGTGCACGTCCGACCTGTTGCCTCTGCTCAGCCCTCAGTTGTGAAAACGACCATACACACACACACACACATATATATATATATATATATATATATATATATACGCACATATATATATATAGCTCCGAGCGCCATTCTTTCCATTCTTGGCCAGAAGCAATTTGTCGCGGCGACTGCACTGCCCTGCTCGCGCAGGAAAAGACCCGTCTTAGAGACGCAAAGTCAGGGGATCATTGGCAGGGAGGGCGCGGTGGGAGCCCATGAGCCCCAAAGGAGGCGGAGGAGGACAGAGGGGGGGAGAACGGCCCCAGGGGGGGACGTTTGCAAGCACTCTAGCCTCAGACCTCACAACGGCCAGGCGTGAAGACACTTTGCACGGAGCTAAGACGAGACGGGTCATCTCACAAGCTCCGAGCGCCATTATTTCCACTCTTGGCCAGAAGCAAGGTGTTGTGGTGACTGCACTGCCCTGCTCATGCAGGCATCCCGCGACTCATATTACTTGGCTTTTCTGGTCTTAGAGACGCATGCATTACCAAATCGCCAACATTTATTACTGGAGGCAGGGGCTATCAACACAAACACTGCTAAAACCAGCTAGTGAGCGAGCGGCCAGGGCGTTTCTGAAACATTGCGCCAGGAATTTGCAGAGGGCAGGCGGGCACGGCTCAGCTATGTGCGCACGGAAGACGCCGTCTATCTTGCCACTCAACTCCACGTGCGGCTGGCCTGTCCTCGAACAAATACCGCGGCCCTGACACGCCCACTAACGGAAAGGTCGAGATGCACGGCAACAAATTGCATCCTTTTCTCCACGGGCGATTGAACATGCAGAAATCGGTTCTGTAGGTCGAAGCTGTCTTCAGCGCTAGGATGTGCTTCATGGGAGGGCCTATCCACAGGCGGCTGGCGGCGGGGTTCTCGATCGCCGCAGGTATCACCAATCGCGAGCACAGCCGCAACACAGAGCACGAGAACGTCTGAAGAGTGTTGCCAACCGTCACCTTATACTGATCTACATCTCTGAGGTCTGGGAGTCCCATGGGGCGATCATCACTGCGTGGGCGTGGCGGGCCGTTGGGCTTGTCGCGAGCCCGCGAGAAGCTGGAGCACGGCGTGCCCAACCACACGGTCACCACCTGGCCGCACATGATCCACCCACGGATGCGCTTCTGTACGCTGGGCACAGTTGCATCATATTGATCTCCGTGCTTCAGATCGAACTCTACGATGGGAGCGCCTATCTGTTGACGCCACGCTTGAGAGAAGTGCCCACTGCCAGCGAAAATCTGCAAGGCGATGCTGACCGATGTGCAATTCGCCTTTCAGAAAGCCAGCGCCCGGCCAGGATGCTGCCAATCTGCACGGCGCATTGGAGCGCGGCCTGGCGCGCGCCGGGGGAGAGCCGGTGCAGCTGCTCGACCAGGCGCCCGGCCTTCTGGCACCTCCACATCGAGTTGGGGGCTGCCCAGTTGCCGCGATGCTGAATCTCGAGCATCGCGCGGCGGCCGAGGGCGCAGTCCAGGCTGGCCCCCGCGCGCCGAAGGCCGTCGAGGGTCGGCGGGCCCAGCGGGCCCAGCCCCAGCTCGAGGCCGGCTCGGCGGTGCTCTCGCGCCCAGCTCGGGTAGTCGAAGCCGAACAGCTTGCGCTCCGATCCCTCGCCGGGCCCGCGCAGCCGGGCCAGCACGGGGGCCGGGAACTGGTGCTCCTCGAGGTCGAGCATTCGCGAGTCGTCCCAGCGGTTTGTCTTGGACGGCCGTCCGAGCTCCATGGGATGCAACGCGAGGGCCCACCTCCGCTGGAACGCTCGACCGTCCACCAGGGGCGGCACCAGCTGGCAGGTCCTCAGGTTCAGGAGTTCGCTGGGGCGCAAGTAGAAGACCACGCACATGACTATCGCCACCGCCATCCCCCACTGGCCCTTGCGCACAAAGAAATCCGCCCGCAGACCAACCACCTCCCACGGAGCGGGCAGGCGCGACTGGCTCGGCGCTCGCAGGCACCAGCCCCGGAGGGCCTGACGTACGCGCGCAAGCCTCGCACCTCGCTGGCGGCTGACCTCCGGGCTCAGGTAGCACACGGCACAGACCAAGCGGCCCTCTAAACTCGAGTGGACCCCCTCGAAGTACATGCAATCGAAGTAGTCCAACATCGCTGTCTCGAGGTCGTCCTCCGACTCGATCGGCAACTTCTGCGTCGAGGCCCACTCCTCGAAGAACACCCAGCTCACCTGGCACAGCTTGCGCGTGCGTGGCCTGACACTCTCCAGCTGCAGAAAGCTCATGCGGCCGAAGGCCGCGGGTGCCGCATCCACCGCTCAGCGCCTTCGGGCCGGCCCCCGCCCGAGCTGCCGCCGCTTTGGCCCTGCTGCGGGCATCTCCGAGCGCCCGGGAGAGGCAGGGGCGGCACCCCGGGTCCTCGCCTGGACGCTCCGCGTCGACGCGCGCGCCCGCGAGCGCGTCGCTGCGCGCCGCGGCCGCGCGCCACTGGCCGAGGGCGGCGGCGTCCAGGTCAGGAAGGGCAGCTCGCGGCCGCCATCCGCCCTGCCCACCAGCGAGCCCGCGCCTCGAGGGAGCATCCGCCGATTTGGGCTCGCTGGGAATCCAGCGCACAGCGGCGATGCAGCCCGACACCAGCAGCGACGACGCCCATGTCCGCACCGCCCTCAGCACCCCGGGGGCCGAGCTCCGGCCCTTCGATAGAGCCAAGGTGGCGGACATGGAGTCTCACAAGAAGAGGAGCCTCCGACCCCACCATCGTGCGTTGCGAAGTTGATGCCGAAGTCCCCAGAGCGTCGCCCGGGTCTCAAGCACGGGCATACCTTCAGAGCGCTTCCAAGGACGTGAACACACCACAGACCACTTGACCAGCGGCACGCGATCGCCCTCCTCGACCCCCCAGTCCGCCTTGCCGCCCACGGCGGCGCCCGGCTCAGCGTCTCCGTCACGATCCCCAGGAGCACGGCGGCCGACCAGGGCCTCCTCGATGAGCTCAGCAGCCTGCTGGCGGGCCCTCCAGGCCCTCCCCGAAAACGCCGCCTGCCCGAGTACTTCATGGCCTCTACGATGTCGCCCTGGCTCCCCTTCTGAGACGGTGACCCCGCAAACCCACTCCGACGCGTCACTCGACACCACCACGGGGCAGACGGGGGCCGACAGGTCTCTCCAGCAGAAGCACACGAGGCGCGAGGCCCTACGGAGCCCCTGGCGAACCACATCCCAAAGAGGTACCCGCTCATGTCGACGTCTAGCGATAAACGCGTACACCGCGCTGAAGCAGCACAACAACTCCCGACGCATCAAGAAGGCGCGCGCACAGTGCCCCACGAGGACCTCAAGATCCTCCCCAGAGAGCCTAGGGCGACTGAGAGCATATTGAAGGGCCAAGCGGATCCTCCAGACACGCCTCTCCTCAGCACACACCACTGGCCGCTCACTCGAGAAAAACCACCCTAAGGCCCCCCCATCTTGGTCCTGCTTCGACGGGATGAGCCCGCAACCCAGCGAGGCGCAGCTCTTCGGCCGCGCTCTCGGCCGCGGCCCGGGCGTTTCGGGGGGCCCAGGAGAGGGCCACAAAGTTGTCAACATACTCGGAGTGGGCGAGGGGGGGGAAGCGGGGGAGGCTGACGGCAATCCTGGATCCTGGAATATATCCCAAGACATGGGGCCCGGGAACTGATGTCCTCGAGCACCCTCTGGCACCAATTCAACGCGCGGGCCCATCCCATCGCCAGAACAAATACGCGGATACACGAGAGTGCTAGGTGAGACCTGAGACCCTTCAACGGTAACTGACACGCCGACTCTACCTGCACGGACTGGCGCGAGACCAAAGTATGGGCGAAGCTCCCCAGGCATAGCAAGCTGATAGAAAGCATCCTGCATGTCAGTCTGACCAAGCTCCACAGCGAGGTCAGCCGCAGCAAAGAGGCGCGCGAACGAGTCTCCAGAGGCCACGTCGGGTCTTCGGAGGATCTCTAAACCAGCAATTCGAACGGCGGGCGTCAATGATGAGGCGCTGCTTCCCGCTCTTTTCAAAGACACTAAAAAGCCCGCAAGTCTCGACCACGTCGAGAGATTACTCAATCATTCCTTTACTTGACAGAAGGGCCAAGAGCCGCTCGTACTCTCGAAGCCGGTGCAAAAGCGGGTAAGAGTAAGGGCGGCGCGGGACTCCCTCGAGAACCAGAAGCCCATCTGCCTGATCCTTTGGCAAGAGAAAGTCTTTCACAAAAATTCTGACCTCAGAGCGGCCATCGCGCAGCAGCTGGCCCAGGTCGACAGGCGTGCCGGCCCCGCCCAGGCTGAGCAAGCGCATGTCCATCGGCGCCACAGCCACGCGAGCACCCTCGTAGCTGTGGTTGGCCCGGAGCTCATCGAAGGCCCCCTGGCAGGTGAGGTCGGCGGGCGACGGGCCACCGTTCGACGCTGGCCCTCACGTGCGCCATGCCGGAGTCGTGCACACACGGCCGAAAGCGGGAGGAGGCGCTGCTCACAGTGACTTTGCACCGATATCCTCCAATCTCATTCAAAGAGCGGGCCACGTCAGCACGCCACTGGTCGGCGTGAGATCGGGCCTCGACGCGGCGCCTGACCTTCCGGCTGACGTCGCGCTTCCCAGGCTCCACGGGGCTGAGGAAACCCTCAGCATGAAGAGGTGGCGCATCGCGCTGACCAAAAACCGCACCAGACTGCTGAAGTCGCTGGCGCTCCCCCTGCGGCTGACGGGCGTGCAGGTCGGGGTCCCCATGCCGCCCTCTCGGTGGCCTTGCCATTTTTTCGCGAGAGGCGAGCCTCCTCCCGCGCCTTACGCATCTGCTTCGCCACGCTGGCGTCCTTTTCGATATGCTTGGAGACCCACGCCACCAGCTCAGGACAAATCATCACCTCGCCTCCGAGCCTGTGGGAGCCCGTGAAGTAGGCGGCCTCCTCGCGCGACAGCCCAGCACTCTGCTCCTTGCCGCCGGCCGCCTTGCCCTTCTTCTCGTAATGGTACTCGATGAGCTGGCATCTCCGCAGGATGACCTCTATGCCTACCAGGTTGGGGAGGTCGATCTGGTCGTACTCCCCGAAGGGACCCTCTTGGGCCGTCTTGGCGGGATTGGGCCGTCTTGGGGCCCTCTCTGGGAGCCCTCCTGGGTCCCCTTGGGGACCTCATCTTGGGAACCTTTTGGGGCCTTCAGGGGCCTCTCTTGCGCCGTTTTCGGGCTCCCTTGGGCCGTCTTGACGCCCACTTGGGCCGTCTTGCGGGCCTCTAGGGCCGTGTTGGGGCGGTCTTGAGGGCCTCCTGGATGGACCGTTTTGGACGCTGCGAAGACCAAAGAAGCGAATATGCAAAAAGTGCACGTTTTCCCTGAGGGAATGGGACGATGTTTGCCTCTCGGGGGTTCCCTTGGGGCGTCTAAGGGGCCTCTTGGGCTGCCTTGAAGCCGCCATTGGGGGCCCTCTTAGAGCGCTCTTGGGCCGTCGTCGGGCCCTCTTGGATCTCTCCGACGCCGTCTTTGGGGCTGTCTTGGGCCGTCTTGGGGCCTCTGAGGCGCTCTTGGGGCCGACTTGGGCCGTCTTGGGCCGAAAATTGCCGAAACCTGGGACGATTGGATCTGACGCCAGGGCTGCCTACCCCGCACCCACCCTTGCTATTTCTCCCGACTAACAAACGGATTGCGACGCTACGCGCGCTTTCCGTCATCCTGCAGGTGCGTAGTGGTGAGGAGCTGCTGGCCGGCCGCATTCCTCCTACCTACTACTTTCCACCTCCCCTCCTCCTCATCCTCCTACTCATCAGCATCGTCATCAGTATCATAATCATCATCATCATCATCATCATCATCATCATCATCATCATCATCATCATCATCATCATCATCATCATCATCATCATCATCATCATCATCATCATCATCATCATCATCATCATCATCATCATCATCATCATCATCATCATCATCATCATCATCAGCAGCAGCAGCATCAGCAGCAGCAGCATCATCCTCATCATCATGATCACCACCACCACCACCACCACCATCATCATCATCGCCATCATCATCATCATCACCATCATCATCAACATCATCAGCATCAGCGCAGCAGCAGCAGCGTCATCATCATCAGCACCATCGTCATCGTCATCATCGTCATCGTCATCATCATCATCATCAGCATCATCAACATCATCGTCATCATCCTCATCATCATCCACCTCCTACTCCTCCTCCTCCTCCTCCTCCTCCTCCTCCTCCTCCTCAGTCGCCTCCTCCTCCTCCTGCGCCTCATCCTCCTACTAGTGAGAGCCGCGGGTGTGGCAACCCCGAGGCCCTCAGGGGGGCTGTCCCGAGCGTCGTCCGTTCCAAGCAACGACCTCCTCCTCCTCCTCCTCCTGCTTCTCCTCCTCCTCCTCCTCCTCCTCCTCCTCATCATCATCATCATCATCATCATCATCATCATCATCTGCAGCAGCATCAGCATCATTAGCAGAAGCCGCATCAGCATCAGCATCAGCATCAGCATCATCACCATCAGCAGCATCATCATCAGCAGCATCATCATCATCAGCATCATCAGCATCAGCATCATCACCCTCATCATCATGATCAGCAGTATCATCATGATGATCAGCATCATCACCATTATCTTCATCATCATCATCGTCCTCATCATCACCACCACCTCCAGCAGCAGCAGCATCGTGATCATAAGCATCAGCATCAACATCAGCATCACCATCATTGGCAGCAACAACAACAGCCTCAGCATCATCATCGCCACCACCACCACCATTATCAGCATCACCATCATCATCCTCATCATCATCAGCATCGTAATCAACGTCCGCATCGTCGTCATCATCATCACCATCCTCTTCTTCCTTCTCCTGTGCCTCGTCCTCCTTCTCGTCCACCGCTGCTGCTTCCTTTCCTTCATTATCATCAACATATTCATCAACATCGTCCACATCATCATCATCATCATCATCATCATCATCAGCATCATCATCATCAGCATCAGCATCAGCATCAACATCATCATCATCATGACTACCACCATCGGCCTCACCATCTCCAGCATCATCAGCATCATCATCACCACCACCATCATCATCATTATCATCATCGTCATCATCATCGCGACCACCACCACGACCATCACCATCATCATCATCATCCCCATCATCACCACAGCTGCCGCCGCAGTCGTCGTCATCGCTACCATCATCATCACCACCATCTCCACAATCATCCTCACATCGTACTCATCGTCGTCGTTATCATCGTCATCATCACCACCATCAGAACGTTCCCCATCGTCCTCCTACGATCCTCCCAATCAAAGGCACGGCATAATTGTCAGCAGCATCGTTACTCCCTAAACATCACAATCGCCCAGTTCGTCGCATAAAATGATCATCATTATCATCATCATCATCATCATCATCATCATCATCATCATCATCATCATCATCATCATCATCATCATCACCATCATTACCATCATCGCACTCGTCATGAAACTTGTCATCCCCATCATGATCAACTTGGGCGCGCCGCTGGATGTACCCAAGGGGGGGGGTCCTCCCCTTTCCCCGATCCGTCATCGGGGAACCCCCCCCTCCCCCTCTTTCCCGATCCGTCCTCGGGGACCCCCCCCCCCCCTCCCCCCTTTCCCGGTCCGTCGTCGGGGAGAACCCCCCCCCGCTTTTCAAAAGGGGGGTGGGTCCGACCCCCCCCCCCCCTTTCCTGCCCCCCTTTGGCCGCCAAATTCAAGCCCCCCCACCCCCCTTCCTCCCTCCGTTTCGCCACGGCGCCCCCGGTCTCCGGAACCCGACCCCTACTACCACCAACACTAATGCTCACTCACCCTTACCCTAACCCATAACCCGAACTCCAAACCCGAACCCCAGCCCTAAACAGTGCTCACTACTCATTACGCACTACTCACTACCCACAATACTCGCTACTCACTACTCACTTCTCACTCACTACTCCCTACCCCCTACTCGCTACTCACTACCCACTACAAACTACGCACTAACCACTACCATTACTCAATACTCACCACTCACTCAACACAACTCACTACCCACTAATCACTAATCACAAAGCACCACTTACTGCCGACTAACCACTACCAACTACTCACTACTCACACGTCGCTACTCAGTACTCACTGCCCATAACTCCCTATTCATTATCCAATACTCGCTACTCGCAACTCCCGACTCCCTACACAATTCTCGCTACTCACTACTCGCTACTCTCTCCGCCCTACTCGCTACCCAATACGCATTATTCACTACCCACTACTCACTACTCACTACGCTCCCACTACTCACTACTTACTACGTCCTACTGCCTACTTACTATTCCCAACTCACTACTCACCACTCACTACCCAGTACTCAATACTCATTACTCACTAAACACTACTCACTGCGCACTACTCACTACACACTAAGCACTACTCACTACCCACTAACCACTATCCAGTACTTACTACGGACTACTCACAGCTCACTACTCACTACGCACTGCCCACAGCAATCTACCCACTATCCGCTACTCGCTACCCAATATGAAATGTTCACTACCCACTACGCACTACTCGCTACTCACTACTCACTACTCCCCCCTCCCTACTCACTAGCCACTAGTCGCAAGTCGCCACGCATTACTCACTACTCAATACTCACCACCCAGGACCAACTACCTCACTACTCAAAAATGTATACTCGCTACACCCTACTCAATACCCACTTTTCGTTTGTCACTACTCGCTTCTCACTACTCACTACTCTCGCTACTCCCTACTCGCTACGCACTACTCCCTACTCACTGCCCACTACTGACTCCTGACTACTCCCTCCTCACTACTCACTACTCACAACGCCCTACTCGCTACTCACTACTCACTACTCGCTACTCCTTGCTCGCTACTCCCTACTCGCTTCTCGCTTCTCGCTACTCACCTTTCGCTACTCACTACTCTCGATCTACTCACTGCGCACTACTCACTACTCACTACTCACTGCTCAATCCACGCTACTCGCTACTGTGTACTCCCTCATGCCTACTCCCTGCTTACTACTCACTATACACTACTCACTACACACTACTCACTCCTCACTACTCACATTGCCTTACTCACTACTTCCTCTTTTTTTTCCTGCGTGAAGACCGCCCGATCCGCTCCCCCTCGAGGGGGCTATTCCCAGCGCAACTCCACCGACCAGTGACGACTGCAAGGCACTGAAAGCAAAAATCCTGCAATGGCCCCGGGCTCGGGGGAGGAGCAGACAAGCCGGCCAGTATTAGGCTGCGCGCCAGACATACCCCAGTCCAGCTCGACTAAAGCAGCCGCAACGGAGGGGAAGGCGAGGGGAAGGAGGAGGAGGAAGAGAAAGAAGGGGAAGGAGGAGGAAATATCGGAAACTCGCGAGGCTGAGCGACGCGACCTCGCATACGTCTGGCACCGCACTCTTGGCGGGCATGGCGAAAGCCAGAGAACAACTAGTAGAATGAGCAAGCATCGATACAAACGGCAACCTGGAGAGGGGAGGGAGCGGGGAGGCAGATCTGCAAAGTCGAACACTCAGGCCCCAGCACGTGCCAAGCGCCATCCAGCCGGCGTGGACGAAATGGCCGGGAGTTCAAACGAGGAGGAAGCCTCCGCACAGCGCATCTCCTAATGTGAGCCTGAGAGATGCGGACGCTGCCGAAAGAGAAGGAGGGAGGAGAGCGCAGCTGAGGAGGGGGGCGCCGACAAAGTGGCTGAAGATTTGTTCAGACACTTTGTTTCGGAGGCAGCGAGCGGGGAGGCCCCGCATGGGCGGCGAAGGCGGCCCAAGACAGCCCGCAAAGATCAGGAGTTCAGGTTTTTCAGCTGCAAAATAAATAAATCGCACCCCGTGCGACTACCATGCAACACAGCGGCAGCAATGCAGCTTTAAGATTTGTTGCTTCTACCTCGCCTCCCCCAGGCAGGCACTTGCGTTAAAATGCCCGGTGGCTCCTGCAGGGGCTAAGGAGGGATGCTTTTACACATTCGACTGTCCCCACTCCGGCCGGCGCGAGCGGCGGCGGCGGCGGCGGCGACAACCGAGGGCCAATGCTGAACCATCGACGGCCGGCTTGTACAGACAGAGTGATAATGTCACGGAGTCGGCGCGTCCCGGAGGGACACACGACGTCACGCGCGCACGCCTAGAGGGAGGAAGGAGGCGAGGGGGGGAGGAAAGAAGGACGAGGGAGGAAGGGGGAGAGGAAAAACGGCAGAAACGCTCAGTTGCGCCCCCGTGAGGGCGGCGCCGGGCAAGCCGCAGAAGGCCGCCCAGCTGCGCGCGGCCCCTCGCGCCCACTTTCAAAAACGAAACTAGCGCGTCAGGGGCGTTGCGCCGCAGGAGCGATCCAGTCCGCACCGCGGCTTGCGCCCTGTACGCCGCGTACACTGCGAGGGCGCGAAGGAGGGCGCACTGCTCCGCGCTTCTCTCGACCCCCGCCACGCCCTGCGAAGGCAGCAAATTGAGAAAGCACCCTAGCTTGCTGCCCCTGCCAAGGGGTCTCCAACCCCGCGTGCTTTCGACAGAACGCGCGGTAGACTTTGCACTGGGCGCAATGCTCTATACAATCAGCTCCGCCGCCGCAGTGGAGGGCACAAGGCGCGCCCCCTTGGAAGCGCCGCGCCGTGCACCACCCGTTCATGGCAGTGCGGAGGAAGGCCGCGGCAACGCGAGGCGTGCCGCGGGCGCTGAGCAGCCGCCCCACGTTCACCAGCTGCGCGGGGCGGTCCCGGGGCTGGGATCGCAGCGGCCACCGGTCCAGCCTCCTGCGAGCATGCGCCATTGCGGCGCCAGGAGCAGGCCGCAGGAGCTGCGTCGCCTGCCGCTGCCAAGTCCTCTTCGTCTGGAGGTCGTCGGGGTCGACGCCGAGCAGGACTGGGGGGCGCCCCGCCGCCCGCTCGGCCGCCGCGACCTCGTCCGCCGCCGCTGTGAGCCGGCATAGGGAAGAGCTTCGGATCCACGCCACCGTGGCCAAGCTGACGTCGTTTGCATCGTGCAATTTCTCCAGGGGCCGCCGGGCCCGCGCCCGAGCGCGAAGGCCACCGCCCTGGCGGTTCTCGAACACGAACACCCGGGCAGCCGCCGCCGAGGCGCTGGCGGCGAGCGAGGCGAACTCGGCCGTCAGGCCGTATTCCGTGAGGGCCTGGAGGACATTCGACGGCATCCAGTCCGCGGGCCCAGGCACCAGTCGCTGGAGGGCTCTCTCTTCCTGGGTGCGCGCCTCCGCGGGCACCCATTCCAGCTGCGCGACGAAAAGGAGCACGCTCAAGGCGTAGCAGCGGCATGCGTCCATGGTGACCCTGAGCCCCGCCCCGAGAGAGCGCCAGAGCTCCACGCGCTCCGAGAATTTCCTCAGGGGCGCCTCCCACGAGAGAGCCGCGCGCCCAGGGCCCACCGTGAAGCCGAGGTACCGAGCCTGCCGCGCCAAGCCAAGCTGCCCCCAGGCTGGCGCCCGCGCCGCGATGGCCACGCGAAGCTGCACCAGGTCCTGCGCGCCCAAGGGCACCGCCACCGTCTTCTCGATGTTCAATTTCAAGCCTGAGCAGCGCGCAAACTCGTCGAAGATGCTCGCCAGAATCGCGACCGACTGCAGACCGTCGTAGAGGAAGATGGCTGTATCGTCCGCATAAGCCCGGACAAGGGCATGACAGTGGCGGCCGATGCGTATCAGCAGGAGGTCCGAACACGCCGCCAGCAAGAGGGGGGACAGAGGGCAGCCCTGTCGTACCCCTCGCGTCGCCGTGAAGCCCGCGTACCGCGCCCCTCCGAGTGCGATCCTGCAGACGTTGTCGGTGTAGAGCGCGCGGAGGTAACGGAGCAGCCAGTCTGGCCACCCCGCATGCTCGAAGAGCTGCATCATGAACCCGTGCTCCACCGAGGGGAACGCGGCTTCGAAGTCCATGAAGCATGCGAGGGGCTCCTGCGGCGAGAGGGCGCCCTCGCACATGGCTTCCTCGAAATCCACCACGTTCGCCAACATCGACCGCCCCTTCAGAAACCCGCGCTGGTCCCGCGAAATTCTCGGCGCCAGTGCTGGTTCCAGCATAAGGCGCACCGCGCTCGCGGTGATCCTGTTGTCGGTGTTAGCGACGTTCAAAGGCCGCGTGCCAGCTGGGCGGAAGACTGCAACGCCCTCCTCCGTGTGCCGCGCCGCCTTCTTGGGGAGCAGGAAGAGCAAGCTCTCGTTGAACTTCATCCCCAAGGCCTCCATCTCGCTCGCGGCGTCCACCGCCGTGAGCCCTTGGAACGCCCCGTACAAGAGGTCGACTGCGGTGTCGCCGAAGGATCGCCATATTGAAAAAGGAATCCCATCCGGCCCAGGCGAAGTGTTGCCCGTGATCCGGAGGGCTCGGCGTATGTGTCGTCGCGTCAGGCGGAGGTCGTCAGGCAGCGCGAGAAAACCGCACCCTGGCGATCTGGCCCGCTGGTCCTCCTCCAGCCATTCCTGCAGCCGCTGGGAGTCGTGCCCCTTGCGCTGGAAGACTCGCTGCCAGTGGCTCCGGAGCTCCCCCGCCATGTCGTCAGCGTTAGTCAGCACGTTGCCCCTGTCGTCGGCGACGGCCCCGATGCCCACCGTGCGGCCCGGAGCGAGCCGATGAAGCAGCCGAGCTCCGCGCTTGCGGGTGCGGAGCGCGCGGTCGAGGGAGGACTCGTCCAGCCTGGTCTTCTCCTCCTCGCTGACCGTGGCCGTCGCAAGCTCGTCCAAAGCATGGTCCCTCGTCCAAAGCATGGTCCTCACTACTTCCTTCTCGCTACTCACTACCCACTACTCACTACTCACAAATCTCTACGCACTACTCACTACTACCACTACCCATTACCAACTACTCACTACTCACTACTCACTACTCACTACTCACGATTCACTGCGCACTACTCACTATCAAATACCCACTACTCACCAATCGCTACTCAAGATACTCTACTCTCTACTCACTACCCGAGAGGCCCCGTCCCCAGCCCCCTGATCGGCGCAAAAGGGGGAAGGGGGGGGGGGGGTCGACCCCCCCCCCCTTTCCAGCGCCAAGGGGGGGAGAGGGCCCCCCTCCTTCAAAAGGGGGGGGGTCGGACCCCCCCCCCCCTAAGGGGGGAAGTGGGGGGGGTCGAAAATCTCACCCCCCCTTTGAAGGGGGGAATGGGGGAGGGGTGCGAGCACACCCCCACTTTTGTGCATTCAGGGACATTCACTGGCGCGCTTTCCTGATCAACATCATCAGCATCATCTGAGCGTTCATCGTCATCATCACCATCTTCACATCCAGTATCATCACCAAAATCAACATCATTACCACAACCACCACCATCATCAGCACCATCACCATCACCATCACCATCACTAGCACCATCACCATCACCATCACCATGATCAGCATCACCACCATCACCACCATCAACATCACACACTGGTTGTCATTATTAACGCCATCATCATCGCTGCCATCGTCCTCAACACTGACCTCATCGCCATCACCATCACCATCACCATCAACATTTCCATCCTACGTCCTACCGCCTCCTACCTCCTCCTACCTCCTCCTACCTCCTCCTACCTCCTCCTACCTCCTCCTCCTCCTCATCCTTTTCGTCCTCCTCCTCCTCCTCCTCGTCCTCCTCCTCCTCCTCCTCCCCCTCCTCCCCCTCCTCATCCTCCTCATCATTCTCCCCCCTGCTCCTAGCTTCGACTCCGACTCCGACAACCACGGCGGCGACCACGGCGACGCTGACGCTGACCGCAGCGACAACAGGCGGGCGGCGGGCGGCGGGCGGTGGCCCAGCGACGGAAGGCGACCCGGGCTGCACGACGTAGAACTCCCCCTGCAGGTTCTCCCGCGGGGTCACCTCGCAGTCGTGCTCGTGGCCCCAGAGCCGCCAGCCCCCAGTGGCCATGCCTAGGGCGCTTCGCGGAGAAGCACCCGACCCAGAGCTCCGACGGCACGATTTTTGCTTTTTGGCCTCGGGGGAACGTTAACGGACCCCAGGAGCCCATCTGACTTTGCGGGAGGGGGGGGGAGATGAGGAGCTCGGACGCCCGAGCAGAGACAACGAAAACACCCTTGGGCCTCGGCCCGATTGCATCGGTGCAATCAGAAATAGATCCAGGGCGAAAAGCTGACCCTGGGCTCGAGTAGGGGGATCAAGGATCGCACTTCGAGGGGCATGATCGAGGTCGAGCTTCGAGGATCGAGGTTTCTGGGCGCTGCTGTCGCCCTTCTCAGACCTCCCGGGAGGGCTCCTCGCTGCCACGTCTCAATACCCCCTCGAGAGACTTCCTGCAGTGAAGAGGGGGAGGCCTGTAGGGACTCATAAGGCAGGGACTTTGGACGGGAGGGTGTACAGCAGCATCGTCGATGCATCCTGGGTTTACTCTGGCCCTCCTCCTGCATGTTCCCTTCCTGCCGACTAAATAGGGGGAGGGCGCGATGCGTCAGCACTCTGGATCACGAGGTCCAAGAAGGCTGGGAGCATCTGCTCGTGGATGCACGCCTTATTCGGCACGCCACCCTTGTTGCCCTTGTGCCGATTCTGGTGAAGTATCCGTCCGGCACCCTCGATCGGATACCACATGGCCGACTCTGCCCTGAACCCAGCATGTTGTCCTCTCTCAGGGCCACACATTTCGGGGATCTACTGGCCTGGGTCAGTGCTAACGCGGGTCAGTCGGGCTTCGCATGATCCTGCAGGATCCTGCGTGCAAGCTCAGATCAATACACCCCTGGCCCGATCCGGCGCTCTAGCTGATCCCCGTTTGCATTGACCCCCGTCTCTTACGGATCGAACCTTTTGCGTAAGCCAGCTTCCGCCAGCCTTCCACCGCCTTCCGCAGAGGAAGAAGAGGCACCTCTTCTCGATGCCTCGGCGGCGAGGCCATCTCTGGAGCGCCCCACGTGAGGGCGTCATGCTGAGAAGCCGCAGCACATACACCACAGCACACAAGCAGAGCACAGAAGCAGAGCAATAGACCTTGCAAACATGTCGCCCCGCCGTTTTCTCTCAACGCGCCCAAGTAGACGAAGCCGGCACCGCGGCAAACCCCACGGCGAACCTTGCGTCTGAGGCGGAGTTTGGCCCAGTGCCCGCGGCGCCCTCCCGAAGACGGAAGGCCGCGCGTCGGAACAAAAGGCGCGGCGACACATGAACTCTGCGAGCATCCAACCACGTCAGTAGGCTTTGGCGTACTGCTTCAAACATGTACTGTGAGAGACTTTGGGACATCATGTGGGCTGGCGTCAGCTCTGAGAAAAACAGGTCCGAAAATATGCCTCAGCATAGAAAACCCTGCCCCTGTCAACCGAGGTGACAGCTCCTCGAAAGCCAGTCCGCACAAAGCTGTGCCGACCACCTGAGGACGCAGCGATAGTGCCCTATCGTGCGGTGACCTCTTCGACCTACACCGATGCCCAATCGTAATACAGCCGGGTCCACAATCCGACCTGAGAGTAGGTGCGCAGGTGAACAGTTTGGTTTCATCAATCGGGTATCTCAGCGACGATGGTGCCAACGAACGCATGAAGCAAGCCAGGAGCCACACGAAGACCAATCTGCAATAGGCGAGACCGCACGTGTCACCTTGGCATGTGCAGCGCCACAAGCAGAGGACGAGATCAAGGAGGAACGAGCGGGAGCGAGATTCGCAGGTTGACATCTTCGGCGGATGGCAAGCAGCCAATATGATCATGATGTTGAACCACTGCTCCACATTCTCCGGTGTCTCAAAGCGGACAGCGCGATTTTGTAAAGCACGGTGCAGTCTTTCATCACGGATATTTCCGAGGCCATATCCGTCACCCCCTGCTCAAGAGGGTTACCATGGGCGAGTGGGCTGCATGCTGAAATCTAAGTGCGCACAAAAGGGAAAACGCCTCCTCCTCCTCCTTATCCTCATTCTCATCTTCCAGCTGGACAGAACATTACAGGGGCCAGTGACACAAGCATCACAAGCCCAATCCCCAAATACTAACAACTCAATCGACTCTGGATGCCAGCTCTGCAGCGCTGCTTTGGTCACCCATTCGCACATAAAGACGCTCGAAACCACGACTTCATACTCAACCAAATCCTCAAATGAGAGCGTGAACGGCGTCAGCCTGCGAAAATGGCGACCCTGGTCTGCCCTTTCTGCAAGAGAACTGGCTTCACCACTATGTTCTCAAGGTTCTCGGCACGACCAAAATAATTGACCAAGCTGGCTACCTCCAGAAGGTTCGCAACAGAGAGGTTGCTATCGCCACCTCGGCCGAAGACTCTTGAAATAACGAACAAGTGATACAAGTGTTGCTGACACGTGGCTGCAAGCAGCGAAACGACATGCAATTCACATGCATGTATGCCTCTTACCCCGCGTTGTTCCGCTCGCGCTCGCTGTCTGACCATACACTGCATGTGTTTCTACCCGAATCGAGACATTCCTGTCAGTCGACCCTCATTCATTCCTGCAGGGCCTGTCAGTCCGTCTGCCTCGACCCAGAACCACGATTCCTGCTGACACACGTCCTTCGGGCGCTGCGCCCGCCTGGGTCGTCATGATTGCCGTGGATCATGAACATCGGCATGTCCACATTCATGTTCGGGTCCTCATAATTCACCAATCCTCGTCGAAACATCTCGGGGCCGCTGACAACCTGAAAAGGAGGAGCACCGAACTGCGAACCGCACTCGACGCCTACTCTCCTTCCTGCGAACAAGCCGCTGGCGCAGTCGGCCTGCTGTCAGACGACTGAACTTGGGACGACATGGTCGTGCAGAGGGCCCGGACACGCCTTTGGCATTCAGAGCGTGTCGATTCGGGGATGAAGCGTCACAGCTCCAGGAAATGGTGCGTCCCAAGACCGTCCCAGGTGCATCTCGTGTGTGCATGCCCGCTCGAAGATGGGGGCGTGCCAGAGGACGAGTCAGGCACCGTGCCTGAGGACGCGTCAAGGGGCTCGTCTGGGGACGCGTTAGAGGCAAGCATCCAAGGGTTGCGTCCAGGGGGTCCCTGCCAGCGTGGCAGCGAGCAGGTGGTGATTGCACAGGCAGCCTCGGGGGAACAGCGGGACAGCCAGCGCTGGTGGCTACCAAGCTGTGAAGGGCCTCGGCTTTCAGAAGCAAGAGCAGGCTGGTGACACGAAGGCAGGCCAGGTTCGACAGTGACAGGCGGCCGGAACCGAAAACGACGCAACGCAGCCGTACGGGGGCATCAGGAAATGTCGCCGTCTTGCCAGGTGTGCGGGAGCACACTTCGAGCCCGCAGGAGGGAAGAGAGTCGCAGACACGACGCCAAGAGAAGTGTGAGGATACAGCCCATTCTACACTTCCTTCTCCTCCTCTCTCATCAAACTCCTCCTCTCTCCACCTCCACCTCCTCCTCCTCCTCCTGCTCCTCCTGCTCCTCCTCCTCATCCTCCTCCTCCTTCTACTCCTCGCCTTCCTCCTTCTCGTCGACCATCACATCCTCCTCCTCATGATTGTCCTCTTCCTCCACCTCCTCCTCGTCATCACCATCATCAGCATCAGCATCAGCATCAGCATCAGCATCATCATCAGCATCAGCATCATCATCATCATCATCACCATCACCATCACATCGTCATGATCATCAGCATCCATCATCAGCATCGTCATCATCATCAGCATCGTCGTCATGATCATCCTGATCATCATCATCAGCAGCAGCATCGTCATCGTCATCGTCATCGTCATCGCCATCAGCACTACCACCACCACCACCATCGTCAGCATCAGCAGCAGCATCATAACCGTCATCATGCTCGTCATCAGCATCATCATCAGCAGCAGCAGCATCAGCATCAGCCTCATCAGTGTTAGTGATAATACTATGCTCACCATCATCATCACCATCAGCAGCATCATCATCAGAATCACCATCTGCATCATCATAAGAACAACCAGCAGCCGCAGCGTCGTCGGGTGATCATTGCTACCAGAAGCATTATTCACAGCATCAGCATCATCGGCATCGGCATCGGAATCATCAGCATCATCATCATCATCATCATCATCATCATCATCATCATCAGCATCGTCATCTTCCCGCTCATTATCCTCATCGTCGTCTTCATCATCACCATCGCCTGGTCATCATCGCCATCATCATCGTCATCAGCATCACCAGCATCATCATCACCATCATCGTCATCAGCATCATAATCTTCATCAACACCATCATCATCATCATCATCATCATCACCATCATCATCATCATCATCACCACCACCACCACCACCACCACCACCACCATCATCATCATCATCATCATCATCATCATCATCATCATCATCATCATCATCATCATCATCATCATCATCATCATCATCTTCATTATCGTCTTCATCATTATAGTCGTCATTGTCATCATCATCTGCATCAGCATAATCGTGATCATCTAAGTCATCGTCATTGTCCGCATCAACGTGATCGTAATGATGATGATGGTGATCATCATCATCATGATCATTCTCATCATCGTCTCCATCATCATCAGTTTCATCGTCATCATCATCATCATGATCATCATCATCAGCATCGTCGTCACCATCATCATTCCTTCCCCACCACAACCTCTGTCATCATCGTCAGCATCCTCATCATCATCATCAGCATCATCATAATCATCATCACCATTATCATGCTCATCATCATCCTCGTCCTCATCCGCATACTCATCATCATCATCATCATCATCATCACCACCACCACCACCACCATCATCATCATCATCATCATCATCATCCGTTTTCTACTCGTCACCCTCCTCGTCCTCTTCCTCCTCCTTCTCCTGCCTCCTCCTCATCCTGCTCCTGCGACCTCCTGCCCGTCCTCCTCCTCCTGCTCCTCGAGACCTGTTGCATGTCCTCCGTCAGTTCAGGCAGGGTTGCCGGCAGCCTGGAAGCCCACGTCGCCGGGGCCAAGGCAGTACCGACGAAGCAGCTCCATGGCATTGTACAGGCAACCTTTACAGACGCCCGCGGAACCGACACAAATGACTGCCCATGCCCAACCTCATCCTCTTCCTCCTGCTGCAAATCATCCTCCTCCAGCTCCTCCTACTACTCCTCCTCTTCATCATCGTCGTCATCATCGTCACAACCGCAACCATCATCACCATCATGACCATCATTATCATTATCATTAGTATCATCATCATTATCATCATCAGCATCAGCATCAACATCAGCATCAGCATCAGCATCATCATCATAATCATCAGCATCGCCATCAGAATAATCATCATCATTATCATCATCATCATCACAATTTTCTTCTCATTCGTAATCCTCGTTGTTGTGGTCATCATCATCATCATCATCATCATCATCATCATCATCATCATCATCATCATCATCATCATCATCATCATTATCATCTTCACATTCATAGTCATCATCGTCATCATCATCGCCATCATCATAGTCATCATCGTCAACGTCATCGTCATCATCATCATCATCGTCATCATCATCATCATCATCACCATCACCATCACCATCACCAACACCACCACCACCACCACCACCACCACTAACATCACCATTCCTCCACATCATCAGCCTCGTCTTTATCCCCATCCTCCTCCTCATCCCTCCCTCCACTCCCCATCCCCTCCCCATCCCCCTTGCCCCCTCCCCCTTCTCGTTCCCCGCGTCCTGCTCCTCCTCCTCCTCCTCCTCCCCCTCCTCCTCCTCCTCCGCCACTGTCTCTTCCTCCTCCTCCTCATCCTCATCCTCATCCGCCTCCTCCTCCCGCTCCTCCTCCTCCTCCTCCTCCTCCTCCTCCTTCTCTTCCTCCTCCTTCTCCTCTTCCTCCTCCTCCTCCTCCTCCGCCTCATCACCATCACCATCATCATCATCATCACCATCACCATCACCATCACCATCACCATCACCATCACCATCACCACCATCACCATCATCCATCATCATCATCATCATCATCATCATCATCATCGTCATCATTATCATCATCATGAGCATCATCATCATCGTCATCATCATCACCATCAGCAGCATCATCGTCATCATCATCATCAACATCATCATCATAATCATCAACAGCATCATTATCAGCATAATCATACTACTACTGCTCACAGTCATACTCAGCATCAGCATGAGCATCGTCAGCATCCTCATCCTCTGCACTTTTCCTTCTTCTAAAGCAGCATCATCCGCATCCTCAAGACCATCAGCATCATCATCACAAAAGCAACATCAGCATCAATATCATCTTCATCATCAGCATCATCCTCATCATCAAAAACTTGTGAATCGTCATCATGAACATCATTAGCATCGTCATCATCACCGTCATCATCATGATCATGATCATGATCATGATCAACATCATCATCATCATCATCATCATCATCATCATCATCATCATCGTCATCATTATCATCATCATGAGCATCATCATCATCGTCATCATCATCACCATCAGCAGCATCATCGTCATCATCATCATCAACATCATCATCATAATCATCAACAGCATCATTATCAGCATAATCATACTACTACTGCTCACAGCCATACTCAGCATCAGCATGAGCATCGTCAGCATCCTCATCCTCTGCACTTTTCCTTCTTCTAAAGCAGCATCATCCGCATCCTCAAGACCATCAGCATCATCATCACAAAAGCAACATCAGCATCAGTATCATCTTCATCATCAGCATCATCCTCATCATCAAAAACTTGTGAATCGTCATCATGAACATCATTAGCATCGTCATCATCACCGTCATCATCATGATCATGATCATGATCATCATCATCATCATCATCATATCATCATCATCATCATAGTCCTCATCATCAGCATCATCATCCTCATCATCATCAGCATTATCGTCGCCATCGTAATCGCAATCGCCATCATCATCGGCATAATCAGTTTGATCATCGTCACCACCATCATCATCATCATCATCATCAGCATCATCATCTGTATCATCACCAGCATCATCATTATCATCATCAGTCATCATCATCATCAGTATCATCAGTATCTGCATCATCACCCATATCCTCATCTTCATCATCATCAACGTCGCCATCACCATCGCCATCGTCATCATCACCATCATCAGTATCATGATGATCGTGACCATCAACATGACCAGCATCATCAACAACAACATCAATATCAACATCAACATCAACATCAGCATCAACATTATCCTTCCACCTCTCCCTCCACTCTCCATCTACATCCCCTACGTTTCCCATTTCCCCCTTGCCTTTCCCCACCCCCCTCCTGCTCCTCCTAATCCTTATCCTCCTCATTTGCTCTGCAATCCTCTTCCTCCAGGGCAGGGGGAGGAGGTAGAGGGGTAGAAGGGGTACCCTTGGAAAGGGTATGAGCTCATGGCCTGAATGTTTGGCTTCCCTGTTGCCTCGTGAGAGCATGTATTTGTTATTGCTTCCGATCGCCGTCGCAGTGCCGTGACCATAGGATCCTGACCACTGCTCGAGGTGGGCGTGCCTGGCTCGTGGAGCACGCGCGGTCCGAACGGAAAAGTCCCTGAGCAAGGCGGTCGTACATCAACAACAAAAAATACGCAATCAGCGGCGCCATCTCTATGGCGGGCGCGCGGGGGCAGTCTTCAGAAACTCATGGGGACGAGAGGAGGGAGGAAACGGACAAGGACCAGCGTAAACAGAAAATACATCAAAGATGCTGCAACGCACGCTCCCATCCCAAACCCCCTCCCCATCAGTCCCTGCAAGAATTCCGCACCAATGCGAGGAACGCCTCCATCCATGATGCGCCGCATGGGCGCGTCATTCACGTGGAGGTCTCATTTTTTACCGGAATGGCCATGCATTCTCCCCGCGATCGTGGACGCGACAACACGGTGCTACTCCGAGGAAAATCTAACGAGAGCCCCTCCTTGACAAAGAATCGCAATCCACCCGTGCAATCCCTTGATGATGTGACAATTTTCGGGAACTACGTCCGAACAAATGTCCTGTGATAGCCCCATGTTGAAAATGAGCCGCCTTCCATCTGCTTAAACTTTTGCGTACCTTTACGTATCCGGCCATGGAGTTTGAGGAACTCTCAAGCGAGAGACCCATATCAAGAAAGGCGCCGCCTCCCATCCTCATCCAGCGAAACCCAAAGCCTGCCCTAGCTAGCGACACGCCTAGTGGTGCAACAAGGAAGAGTTATCTGCAGCGAAGAACATTGGGAGGACGAGGAAGCCGACGACGAAGACGACAAGGAGGAGGGACGGAGAAGGATTGAGTTGGTGGGGTGGCCCAAGGCACCATCCGAACGCCTGCGACATCCGACTCAGGAGGGGAAAGGGGGGAGAGGGGAAAAGGGGGGGAGGGGGGGGGGGCACAGGGGAAGGGTGGAAAATGAAAGAAGAAAAAAGGGGGGGCAGGGCAGAGTGGGTGCGCTCGCGCCGTATCTGACATCCTACCATTCCCACCCTTCCCTTCCCATTACGTTGATTCATTTCTACGTGCGGACGCGTTTCAAAGCAGGCTTGGAACTCCAAAGAAAGACCCCTATCGTGTCATGCGCGCTCGGAACAAGGTAACTGCGCACATTAGACGGAAAATGGCGGATGAACAGGAGGATGAGCAGGAGGAAAAAACAATAACGAACAGCAGCAGCAGGAACTGAAGTGCAAGTAGCGGGAAGAGCAGAAGGACCATGGGAAGTCGGAGGAGGGCAATTCAGGGGGGCGAACAGCAATGAGGAAGGACTCAGATCCAGAACAGTGGCAAACGCTGGGGCGAGAGCGCCATTCTGAACGACGGGCGCAAAGCCGCGATCCTACCATGGGACCCACGCTGCAGCGAGAAAGCCACGTTGGAAGGAACGAGGCCGTCTGGTTTGAAAAAAACACAGATGGCCACAAATGCCTGCCCCCACGCGCCGTGGGAAGGCCAGGGAACACCGAAGCCCGCTCCGCGGCCCAGGGGGATGCCACTCCCAAAACATGGGGCGCGGCGCCCCTAGCGCCGCCTTGACGCGCGTAGCAGCGACGCCCGAGACGTCAGGGGCGCGAAGAACCCGACGCCAGATCGCGGCCCTGGCGGCACGGGCGGCGCCTGCCCCAGAGGCGCGCCACCCCCCGCCGTGACCGCAGCGCCCTGCCCGGCGTCAGGCCGGGGAATAATTCATTACCCCGCGCGCAATTCGCTGCAAAATTTCAAAGCACATGCACAGGGCAGGTTTCTGGCTGCTTTGCGCGCGAGCAGCCGCGGACAAGCTTCGTGCACGACGGCGCGTTCTTTCAGTCGGCCAGTCGCAGCCGCAGTTCATCCCTGGCAGCATATAGGCAGGACTGCACTCCGCTCACCGGCTCGGCCACGCCCCACGCGCATGGGACTGCTTCCGACATGGCGCGAAACAGGAATATAACATGAGGCGCAATACCTGCGTCTCTCTCAGTTCCGCGCCGCGCAAAGTTAATTGCAAGATGCGCGCGACCATGCCGTGTCTTATCTGCATCTTCTTGCGCGGGACAAACAACCGTCGCTTTCCGAACGCGCCGACTGGCCACGCAGCCCAGGCACGACCGCCCCGCGCGCCCCGCATCCGTCCGATTGCTGCGCGCACCCGCGCCAGTTCGGGCGCGTTGCACACTGCTGCGCCCGCGCGGAAGAGCACGCACACGGCGCGCACGAAGCGCAGGTAGTTTGAAAGAAGGATGTCCACGCCAATAAAGAATCGAGAGCGGGCCGGACCCGGACCCCGCCGAGGCCCGGGCCGCTCTGGCGAACCCGCTCCAGCACCGCATTCCGCGCCTGCGCCCCCTGGACGTCGCAGTGGAGCGAGTTCGATATGAAGACGCGCCTTTCTCAATGGAATTCCATATCTCGCAAAACTCGATAACCAGGAGCGGTGGCTCGCGGGCCGCAAAGAATTTCGAACAAGGCAGTTGGCGGAGCGATTGCTTCTAAAAGTGAACAAGGAATGCCCGACGAGAGGCCCTTCGCGCGCGCCATCTCCACCTCAATTAACTCGCGCCCGCTGCGCGCGCGGCTCGACGGGATGAACTTACTGATCAGAGGGTTCTCTCGCGCGCGCCCTTCACAATGGCACGCGCCATCGTGGAAATTAGCCTGGCGAAGGACCCAACCATATGCAGCTGTGGGTATCGCATTCGGGGGAGCTCCCTATGGGGCCACGAAACGTTGTACTGGGTGGGGGGGACGCATGCGAACTGCGCCACTGGGACCTTCGGTGGGGCTCCCTACAGGGCCACGAAACGCTGTACTGGGTGCGGGGGGGGAGGGGGGGGCGCATGCGAACTGCGCCACTGGGACCTTCCGGGGAGCTACCTATGGGGCCACGAAGCGCTGCCCTGGGTGGGGGGGGACGCATGCGAACTGCGCCACTGGGGCCTTCGGTGGAGCTCCCTATGGGGCCACGAAGCGCAGCCCTGGGTGAGGGAACCGCATGCGGGCTGTGCCACTGGGGCCTGCAGTGGGGAACCGCATGCGGGCTGCGCCACTGGGGCCCGCGGTTGAGCTCCCTATGGGGCCACGAAACGCTGCCCTGGGCGGGGGAACCGCATGCGGGCTGTGCCACTGGGACCTTCGGTGGAGCTCCCTATGGGGCTACGAAGCGCTGCCCTGGGCGGGGGAACCGCATGCGGGCTGTGCCGCTGGGACCTTCGGTGGAGATCCCTATGGGGCTACGAAACGCAGCCCTGGGTGAGGGAACCGCACGCGGGCTGTGCCACTGGGACCTGCGGTGGAGCTCCCTATGAGGCTACGAAACGCTGCCCTGGGTGGAGGAACCGCATGCGGGCTGTGCCACTGGGGCCTGCGGTTGATCTTCCTATGGTGCCACGAAACGCAACCCTGGGTGGGGGAACCGCGTGCGGGCTGTGCAACTGGGACCCTCGGTGGGGCTCTTCACGGGGCTACGAAACGCAACCCTGGGTGGGGGAACCGCATGCGGGCTGTGCCACTAGGACCTTCGGTGGAGCTCCCTATGTGGCTACGAAACGCTGCCCTGGGCGGGGGAATCGCATGCGGGCTGTGCCACTGCGACCTTCGGTGGAGCTCCCTATGGGGCTACGAAGCGCTGCCCTGGGTGGGGGAACCGCACGCGGACTGTGCCACTGGGGCCTTCGGTGGAGCTCCCTATGGGGCCACGAAACGCTGCCCTGGGTGGGGGAACCGCACGGGCCCGGGGCGCCCGCGCCGCCCTTCAGAGCGCGGCGGGCGCCGAAACGCCCGTCGAATGCCAGCGCGCGCGCCTCGCTGGAAGGAGGGCGCGTTAAGTTCCCAGCACATCCCACTGCAAGTCTGCAGGATATTCCACGTCGCGAGGAATCGCGCCCGCCGGGGGTCGACGAGCCACGGATAACCCCATCCAGCGCGCGAAACAAGTGGTCACGGAGCGAAATGCGACTCAAGAGCTCGCCCTCCAGACGGCACCGTCGCTCGCGAACGAACAGGCGCCGCGCGGCTGATTCCTGCCATGGGGCGTTCTTGGCCCGCGGGAGCAGCGGGCGCGTCAAACGAGAACTCAAGTTTGCCGGCGCCAGAAAATACCCCGCGAGCCTTCACTCCTTCGAAACTTGAAACGCTGCGCTTTCGCTCGTGCTGCCAAAAGAGATTCGGTCGGAAGAGCGCGCCGCAATTGCAGCGGCAGCGCCTCTTCCAGCGCGCCCATGCCGTCGCGACGGCATCACTGCGCAAGATGGTGACTCGGCTTTCTTGTCTGGCGCCTTCAAGGAACAGCCGCAGGACGCGCGCCGCTTCAACTTCGCCGCGCAGTCCTCGCCGGCAGCCCCGCCAAGTCCGTCGCAGAAGTCCGTCGAGAACGACGCGTCGCGCCTGGGCCCCACGGCGTCCAAATGCATGGTCAGGGCGCCCGAACTGGACCGTCGAAGCCGCTGGGTGACCTCACCCAGCGCGGGGGCATTCACATCGCAACCTGGCGCGTTTCCTGTCAAACCGCCAACGAAGTCGTTCATGATATCCCCCCCCGCGGCCGCCAACGCGGAGCGGAGGCGGGGCGCGCGAGGGCCTGACCTATCAGGGAAGCGGCGCCTCAAATATTCGAGACGCAGCATGTCCAGCGCGATATCCACAACCGCGTGAATCCAGACTGAGAGATTCCACAGAAACGGAATGTCATTGGACAGCTCACCCAAAAGGGCCAATCGAATTATCATATTCTTACATGCTTTCAAAGATACGTCGCAGCACTGCATCAGAAACCCCGGCCGCTGCCTGCATGCGTCGGTGAAGCTGATGACTACTTCAAGCCCAACTAAGTCTGCCACGGCCCCTCCGAGTAGATCGATCAACCAGGACTGCGGGATAGCAGTTGTTCAGATCCGCGTCTACAAGAATCACGTCGCCCCCCGCCGACGACGCGATGCCGGCCACCACGGCATAATACAGCGCCCTTGCTCACGTGCGACTGCATTGACGGCCCTGCCGCGCGCCGTCTGCCCGGCATACCGCGCGCGCTGTAATAATCAAATGTCATCACACCGAAATCGCCGACTCTGCGGCCACGCGCGCGGTAGCACTCCATGAGCCGCCATATCTGCGACACATTGGAAGAGAAGGCCTCCTCCTCTGAGGCCTCGGCGAGCGCGGTGACGTTAAGCTATTCTAGACGCTTCGCGTGATCCCGCCAGCCCATCCAGAAACGACGCTCAAAAGCATTGCCTCGATCAGCGGAGTGGGCAGCGCGAAAAAAAAACAAGGCCCCCCCGCGGAGGCCTCTTGGAGCGTCTCGGGGGCCTCCTGGCGGTCCTGGACGCCTCTTAGAGCGCATTGGTTGCCTCGGGCCTCTTGGGGGCCCCGTGGGGGCCTCTTGGAGGCCTCTTGGGCGCCTGTCGGGGCCTCCCCAGGTCTCCAGGGCGCCTTTTGGGCCCCTCTTAAAACGCTTTTGGGGGCCTCGGGAGCGCTCTTGGAGCCCCCCTGGGCCATCGCGGAGCCATCTCGAAGCCTCGGATGGCCATCGGAAGCGACGAGGCGAGAAAGCCGCAAACATTGATTGCCCCAAGGCGTTGGAAGGAGGTTGGCCTCTTCGGGACCTCCAGGGGGAACTCTCTGGCCACTTGGAGTCGTCTTCGAACGGTTTTTGGGCCTCCAGGGCATCGCGGGAGCCATCTTGAGGCATCTTGGGGTATCTTGATCCGTCTTGGAGGTCATCTTGGGCCCCCCCTGGCGCTCTCGGAGCCATCTTGAGCAGCGCCCCCCCCCCTCCCCACCTTGCCCCCGGAAGCCAAAATGTGGTCAAAACCTTAGTAAAACCTATGCTGTCGGCAGCGCCGCCGAAGCATCTCAGGGCGCCCTAGGTGCCTCCGGGGCGCCTCTTGGGGCCTCTTGGAAGTCTCTTGGGAGCTTATTGGGGGCATCCTGGGGGCCTCTTGGGGGGCCCCTGCGGCCCCCCGGCTACCTCTCGTGGCCCTCTCGGAGCACCCCCGGGCGCCTTGGGGGCGTTCTCGGGGCCATCTAGAAGGAGACCGATCAAACGAGAAGGGAACTTCAATCGCCACCCCCACCCCCCAAAAAAGACCCCAACATGGGCCCAAAACCTTAGTGAAACCAATGAGTTTGGCTTCCTCGCCGAAGCCGTTCGGAGCGCTCCAACCCCTCGCGAAACCCCTCGCCGAAGCCCAGGGGGGGGGCGGGAGGAAGGCGAACCCCTCCCCGAAGGGGGCGCGGGAGGGGTGGAAGAGGAAACGCCTTAGACCACCTACGCCCAGAGGGCTGGTGGGATTTGCCCATCGACTTCTCATGCAATTTTGCGTTCTCCATCCAATGTGCCGCCGCCTGCTGGCTCTGGCGCCGGGGGGGCCAGTGGCGGGCGCGCGCGTCTGCGCCCCCGCGCCGATGCCATTTCTGGACGCCCCCGCCGAGCACGAATGCGTCGCGCTTGCCCATGATCTCGGAGAACTTGTCGTAGTTGAGGCCGAGGAAGTGCAGCCCCCGCGGGCGCCCGCAACGAACCGTATAACAATCGCAGCAAGCGCGCCAGCTCGCTCGCGAGCGCGCGCGCAGCGCGCGCACGCAATCACATTGCACACGAGGCGTCGATGTGACATGGGGGGCGGTGGGAGCCCGCGCCACATGCAATCCCTCTCGCTTCCATCACCTTCCCCAACCCCCCGCCTGACTTCCACCTCGCGGGGCGCGACGGGAAGCGGACCGGCTTCGTGCCATCGGAATTCCGCGGCCTTCCGCGGCCTTCCGCCAAGCCCCCACCGACGCCCATGCCGCCCCCGACGGAGGGTTCCAGGCCCGCGAACGCATTGCCCCCATTCCCGCCCCTGCCCCGCGCGGACCACGAGGAACAGAAACTGCGTGGTCATTGTACATTTCACGCAGTGGTTCTCTGGACTGCCCCTGCACTTCAACGGGGCGAGGCCACGCGCCGACGGACGCCATGAGATTGTCCAGCCGGGTCGCCTTCATTTTCACTCCATGCCTGAATGCACCAGACACGCTGTCCAACAGCGCGATGGCCCGGCACATCTTCCACGTTGTCTTGCCAGCTCCTCCTCGACCGGCAGCAACGACGATTGCTCCGACATCGCACCCCCTCTCGAAGTCTCCAGCTGAGCCCGTAAACTCTGCTGGCATCTCTAGGCCGCCATGGGCCATGCGAGCGGGCAACGACCCTCCGAGTTCCCTGCGCAATCGACGCTTATGGGTCCAGCAGCATCTGGCGGCAGCGGCTGGCAGCGTACTCCTGGCTGAACTGCCACGCGAGAACTTGATATCAGCGACGCGGGTTTGGCCGCCCTCCACGAAAGCCATCAAGTCTGCGCAGTCGACATTGATCGGCCCAACGCTGCCAATGGAAAATGGTCCGAGAACAACGACCCTGAGCCGTCGCAACACAGAACGGAGTTCGCAGAACTGCTTGCAACGCCCGTCGCCGCGAACATTGCCCGTTCGCCCCCCGATACTTGGCGCGAGCCAGCCACCGATAGCACTGGGCAGTCTTACCGAAGAAAAGCCTGCAAGCACGAATTCCCCGGAGACAAACGTTTTTCGAACTTCTTCCAACAATGCAATGCCAGCCGCGCGTTTTTGGACAGCGAGGCTCTTCGCGCAAGCAAGCTGCCCACCTCCTTCCCTGAATCCCTGCCGATCCTGGAATGCGTCTGTCGTGAGGACAGCATGATGCCCGCCGAACACGCTATTCCACGCCACTGTTCTGACGGGCTCGGAATTGCCGCCGTTCCCCGTCAGCATGACCACGACAGGCGGTATCGGATACCACGGCCACGCCAGCGCCACCATCGCGAGGTCAACCTCGAGCCCAGGCTCGTTACCAGAAAAAGGATGATGCTTGGAAAAGAGCAAGCTCATCCACGACGTCTTGACCTGGCTCCGGTACGATACGGATTGGACTTCCAAAATAGCATTAGTTCCCCCTCGCATTTGGGATCTGCGCGATCCCGTCTGCGAGTCGCTCAGCGCCGCTCTCAATCGTAGCGGCGCAGTCTTCGCGCGCAACGGAAACAAAGGGCGGGTCTGGCTTGGGGGCGCGAAGCCAAGAGCCGAGTAGATCCACAAGCTTCTCAGATTGACCCTTGCCCGTGAAGCGACATAAGATTCGCTGGCGCCCCTTGCGGGCGTCGGGGGCGCAGCCGGTAATTTGATCTTCCTTTATTTGTAGATCTGAGGAGCACACAGGTTGAGCTGCTTCCCAATTTCCCACATCGCCCTCCAGGACCTGAGCCACGCCCACTAAGGCGCGAGGGGCCTGCCTGTGGACGATGAACGACTTGCGTCAAGGACAACGCCGGCTCAACGTTGCGCATGTACACCGCGGCAAGATCCCCCACTCGCCCGAATGGCCCCTGTCGGCACAAAGAGACGCCGTCTGGGCGCGAAACGGCGCCGTCGCGCGCAACGGCAGCGGCGCGCGCAATGAGGAGGTCGTCGGCAAGGTTCCGGCGCAGAGGGCCCATGACGCACATCGTATTTTTTCTTAAGCAGAAGTATTCAAGGCCCGCTGGCTGCGGGCCCCACGCCTGCATCAATGTGTTCGTCTTGTTAATCACTTGCGACACCGCGGCCTTGCGTCGGATTCCGAGGGCCCCACGTCATCCACAGACGCGGGCCCTGGAAGCACCTGGAGACGCCTGAACTTCTCCGGCTACCGCTTGTTGAGAATCCGCCGCTAGGCCTCCGCGGAATGCGATTCGCCCGAATCCATGCCGCCCTGCGTAACAGCGGATCGCGCCGTCGAAGATTGTTCGTCGGCACTGCATTCCGCAATGGCGTCTCCGCACCCGGTGCTCTCTCCATCAGAACCAGCGACGTCGAGGACGGCAACGACATCGCGGGCGTGGATCGGCCGAGGACGAAGCAGGCCATCACCGTGCGGCAGTGCATCAAAAGCTTCGACATTTGGATCGGGGTCGCTTGAATAATGAGAAGCCTCCCCAGCGCCAGAAGCTCCCCTGGCGCCGTAGAGGCGCTGCAAATATGCAACAAAAGCACGCCTGTCGACCAATGCCTCAATGTCCAGTGAATGCGGCGAGCTTTTTTCCCGACTCAAACGCCTCCTCGGCGTCGCGCAAAGGCTGCAAGAAAGAGCTAAACGCGTACCTGTCCGATGTTGCTTCATAATCCGTTAAATCCGCTTGTTCCGGGACCTCCTCGGCGTCGAAGACGCGGCACCGAGTGGCATCTGCCCCCAAACAGTTCTTGGAGAAGGCGGATCGTGCCGTCGAACTGGCACCGCTGGTCGCCATCGATGACATCGCATCCGTCCTCGAGTACTTCCACGGCAACGAAATGAAAGAAGACGCGCGCCACGCACTTAGCTGGGCCCGAGTCGCGACGCGGCATCTGAACGCGCTGCAGCGCCTCGCCGAAGGGAGAAAGAGAAAACGACTGCCGCCTCGAAGCGCCCAGCGCGGCCCACCCCCGTCAAGTTTGACCTTGCGCCCGAGGTTCCTCAAGGCAGTTGCTAGACACATGTCGTCGCATTCCTTCTTGGCGCTGGACTCAACGGCGGCGAAGAGCACCGCCGCGAAGAACAGGCGCACTGGACATGTGATCTCAGGGAACGCGCAGGCCGCCTCTGGGCGCCTTTTCCTCACCACGGCATTGGGCAGGTCGTCGATGTCAACCACCCTCAGCGAAGGGCCCTCGACCATATCGCAGCACCCGACGGCGTCATCCTGGATGGCGGGGCGCGCTCCGAAAGCCGACGCTGCCTGGCGGCCGTGGTTCGGGCGCATCACGGGCACGGCGCTTTTCCGCGCGCGGCGGTCGTCCCCGTCGGTTTTCATAGGCAGGTCCGCGAAAGCAGCGCCCTCACCCACCACGATGCCTTTCACGCCGCATATGACATTGCCAATGCGCGGGCCCAAAGGCAGGCGCTGTTCATTGCAAAGAACACGGTCGACCACGCCGCGTGACCGTGCAATTGCGGCTCGGCGAATACGTCGCAGCCAGTGGACGCCTCGGCAAAAATGGAAGTTGCCCAGCGCGCCTTCTGCCCCCTTGATTGGCGACGGGTAGATATGGCGCTCAACGCCCCGCGGCATCTCACTCTCTTAAATGACGCGAGCAAGCGATCCCCATTATAGTGGCTGCTCGCGCGGATGACGTGGCCGCGCATGCCGTAGCTGACCTCATTGACTGCCCAACACACTGGCTGGCCCACTGTGCGGCCGTGAAGCGACGGCCAGGCGCAACGCGCATCGCTAGGGGCTGACCAGGTACCTCGCAATATTCGCTCTGCTGCGCCGCGTGGACGCATCCGCTCTTCACGCGCACCATCCACTCGACAGCGCCAGACTCGCCGCATCTCGCGGCCATTTTCGCGCGAAGGAGAAAGTTTAGCGGCGGAAGAACAGGCGCGTAACGGAGCGCCATTGCAAATTGGCCAGGCTGTCCACGGCGATGTCTGATCCTTGTCGGGTGCCTTCCTGTGCATCTGGTCGGGCCTACGCTGGCCCCCTCGTTGATTCCTGTTCCTTGTGTGTCTTCCCGTGTCTCTTGTCGGGCCCCCCTCCCGAGTCCCGTGCAGGATTCCTTCTTGGGCGTCCCTTGGTGGGTCCCTCGCTGGCCCCTCGTTGTTTTCTGTGCCTGGCGTGTCTTCTGTGCCCCTTGTCGGGTCCCTTTCCCAAGTTCCTCGCAGGAGCCCCCCCCCCCGAATCCCCTGTCGGGTCTACACGAGTTTATCCAGCCTGTGGAGGGGTGAGAAATGCATGGAAATGAAGGAGGAGGAGGAGGAGGAGGAGGAAGGAGACTTATGGACAGGCAAAGGAGAGAAAATAAAGAGGAAGACAAGACAGAGGGGGCAAGGGGAAAAGGAAGAAGCAGCAAAGGAAGAGGAAACACGCGGAGGCTGGACAAAGATGTTTTTTCTTCTTGTGGGCGACCGAAATACGGATGCCCGAAAAGGGGCTTCAAGGCGGGGGCATCCGTTCTTCGGATGTCCGGGAAGAAAAGTGGGTGCCCGCGCCGCTTCAGCCCCAGCTGTTCTCTACCTCGCGCAGCCTGGCCTCCGTCTTGCTCAGCGTTTTCTGCACCTGGGTCAAGGTGTCCCTTGTGTTGCGGAACTCTGCGTTCTTGTCGTCGAGCGCCTTGCCCCTCTCGTTCGTTTCTTCCTTGCGTCTCTTCCTCCTCCTTGCGGAGCGTGCAACCCGAGACTCGCGCAGCGCGCGTGGCACGCGGCTCGACACAGCACGCGACGCGACCCACGGCACCCAACGTGGCACCTGAAGGCTCGTCGCGACACGTGCACGGAGCACGGCACGCACCAGCGCACTCGCGAGTTTTAGCGCTGCACGCCCATGCCCGTCCAGGTGAGCCTTTGTTTCCAGATACTGGCCTCCTGTCAAGCGTTTCTGCTCTCTTGAAGTCATTGTTCTGGTCATTATGATTTTTGGCAGCCCGCACGTGCTGGTTGGAGCGCCTCCAGTGGGACCACGCAACTCCCCACGCTACGTGACCTTCAGCACGGCACGCCGCACGGCACACGGCATCGTGCACGGCTCAGCGCCCGACAAAGCACGGCAAGCGGCACAGATCTCGACACGGCACGGCGCGGCACGTTGGGAGTCGATGCTGTCCCGAATGGTCCGAAGCTCGCCCGCCTGGTTGCGGAACTCTGCCGCTGCCGCGCGCAGCCGTTGAGCGGCAGCGCGCGCGGCTGCTTAAGCAACCTTGTTCGCTGCCAGCTTGCGCTGGTAAGCGGCGGTCCCTTTCTTAGGGGACCCCATGGTTTGATCGCGAGGTGGCTGAAAAACATGCAAGCGCGGCTCGGAAGGATAAAGGGATGAGAGCAAGCCCGAAGGTTACGAATAAGAGTGCGATGAAATAGAAATTCAAATAAAAAACCATCTGCAAAGTGGGTGGTAGCAGGGGATGCGGACGAACAGTGGAAAGCAGATAGTGTAGACAATGATGATGATTATGATGATGCTGGTGATGGGAATGATGATTATGCTGATGGAGATGATGATGACGATGTTGATGTTGCTGATTACGATGATGATAAAGAGGAGGTGGTGCGTGCCCAGAGGAACGATGATAAGGAGGAGGAGGACGACGATGACGGTGATGGTGATGCAAATGATGCAGACAATGATGAAGATGATGATGATGATGATGATGATGATGATGATGATGATGATGATGATGATATCGAGGATGGTGATGATGATAATGCTAATGATGCTGATGATGATGATGGTGATGATGATGGTGACGATGATGATGATGATACTGATACTGATGCTGATGCTGATGCTGATGTTGATGGTGATGCTGATGATGATGATGCTGATGATGCTGATGATGATGATGATGATGCTGATGATGATGATGATGATGATGATGATGATGATGATGATGATGATGATGATGATGATGATGATGATGATGATGATGATGATGATGATGATGATGATGATGATGATGATGATGATGATGATGATGATGATGATGATGCGGATGCGCGAGATGTGAGACAGGAGCGCCACACAGCGTTCCCTCTCCAAAGAGGTCGCCCCGCAGCTGGGAGGTGATCGCAAAGTCAACGACGGCCAGGTCGCCCAGGACAAGTAAGACACGATACAGCTGGAGAAAATGTTCGCACGAATACGCTGTAGGGGCTTCCACCCGTGCGGGCAAGCCGCCAGAGGGACGGCCTGAATAGTGCTCGAGGGGCGAAGTCTCTCCGCGGCCGCGGCGCAGGACGACACGAAGGCCGTCGATCTCGCACGGCATCGGAGCATCGAGCATATCCAGGCTTACGAGCGGACCCACGACCGCGCAGTGCCCAGCCTCTCCACTCGCATCCTGCACTCCTTGTTGGCAGAGCAGACTGATCCAGAACACCGCCCTGAGCAGAGCGAACGGACCCTTGACTACGTCAACTTTCTGTCCTTGCTACCTGCGCCCAAGCAGGACGACAGAGACTACGAGCAGCCAGCGCGCCTTCTGGACGCAGTGGACAGCGCGCGGGGCATCTCACCAGTGCCTTCTGTGCGGTTCGCCTGGACGCGCGAGGGCGTGCTGGCAGAGTAACCCGAGGAAGCATAGGCCCTTCCTCGGGACAAGACACCCCCGCACAACAAGGGTATCTGTGGGGCAAGTCGACTTTCTGGCTGGGCCACGCGCAAGGTTTGTCAGGCTCTCCCACTTTTTGCTTCAGCGGGCTGCTGGGACCCTCCATCAGCTGGTCAACTTGTTTCCATTGGTTCCAGCTCAATAAGCTCGACTGCAGTCCAGCTTCGGAAAACCCCAAAAAACTAAGAAACAGGCGTGGCGCCTGCGATACTGGCACCGGCAACATGGGCATGTCTGACGCTGCTGGCTCGTACTCCTAGTTGACTTTCCATCCCTCGGCTGGTCTTCTCTCTTCCCCTCCTTCAGTCGCCACCTCCGAGGCGCTTCGCAGTCGCGGGCAGGCAGTGCCGCCGCCTCGTCTCTGACCAGCCTGCCACCTTCTTCCATCCACAAGTCGTGGCCTCGCTAGCCCTCAAAAGTCCGCCGCAGGCGGAAGAGGCGGGAAGAGGGGAAGACAAGGAGGAATGGAGGACACGGATGAGTAGGGGAGGGGCAGGGGGCCAAGCGGGGCGAATATTGTCCTCGCGACTTCTCATGTGTCCGCTCGCTCCTAGCTAGCTTGCAGAGCCCTACGCATCAAATCACGCTCACGTGCGCTCACACAAAGACCAATCACGCACATCCGCTCTGAAAACACCCTCCTCATCTTCCTGCTTCTACTCCTCCTCCTCCTCGTGGTTGTCATCTCCTCGTGCTGCGAGTTGGAATACCCTTCACGCCGACACGCAGTATTCACGTCCACGATACTAGAGCAATCCCTTGTGACAAACCTTCTGATCCATCCGCTGCAATCCGCTTGATGCCAGGTCTCTCGACTCAACTGGTTCGCATCGAAGAAGAAAAGAAGACCACGCTGCGGTTTGTTCTCGTGGAAGAGGTCGCCACCGTGAAGAATCAAGTCTGCAGAACTCCCACGGCAAATCTGTAAGACCTCACCCGGCAAAAATGTGCACGACCGTCCTGCATCGCACCAGGAGATCTTAAGCTGCCTCTTCCTGCTGCTTCTGATGATCGTTCTTCTCCAGACGGGCTTCGGCCACCGATTTGTCCTCAATCTGAATTCCCCTTCCTCATCGAGGTCACCGTGGCTTGACAGATAGGCCCCTCAGTGTCCTGGGCGACTCTTACACACTCCTGATGCGTATCTCGCGGATTCCTTTGATGCCCATCCCACGCATTCCTCTTCCCCTTCCTGGCCGCATCCCCTTCTCCATTCCCTCATTCCTGCCTTCCCGGCTCCTTCCCGGCTTCCCCCCCCATTACATCATACCTCTTTGTTTCCCATGTCCCCTCTCCCCTCAGTCTGCTTCTTCTCGCACCTCGACCATCATTCCCTCTTCCTCCGGACCCTGTTCCTCATCCGCCCTGTTCACCCTGCTTCCCATTCCGACCCTCAAACTCGATCACGCCTCGTGCAATGGCTTCCTCATCCACCGACCGATCACGCCCGCCAGTCCCGAGCTGCACTGTAGCACCATCCCGCGGGAGGAATGAACGGACCTTCGTAATTTCCGACTGTACACATACAGCTTAACACAATGTATCAACTCCTGTATGTATACACACAATACGCACATACAAATACATATACATATACACGTACACATACACACATACACATACTCATACAAATACACATACAAATGTGCATACACATGCACATACACAATACACAGATCCATACACGTACACATACCCATAAACACATACACACATACACACATACACACATGCACACACATACGCATACACATATACTACACATACACATACACATACACATACGCATACGTATGCACATACATTTACACATACACGTACACATACACATTCACATACACATACACATGCAAGTACACATACACGCAAACATACACATGCACGTACACACTCACATATGCACACCTACGCATACACATACAAATATACATACACATGTACATACACATACACATACACATGCACATACGCAGACGCGGACACGTACACGTACACGTGTACCTACACGTACACATACACACATACACATACACAACTACATACATACACATACACACCTACGCATGCACAGACACATGCACATACATATACACATACGCATACGCGTGCACGTACACGTACACGTACACCTACACAGACACATACACAGACGCACACACATACACACATACACATACACTTATACACATGCATACACAGACGCATACCCGTACCCATGCACTTACACATACACATATGCATCAACGTACACGTACACGTACACGACACATACATACATACACATGTATCAATTCCCATACCTGCACCTCCACATAGAACTGTACATAGACAAAGACATACACAGATACACATATATCTATACGTACAAATACACATATGCATAAACATATCCGTGCACAAATGCATATACATATGCGAAACAATAGACATATACATAGGGACGAAGCGTAGCCCACCCCCAAGGGGGGGGGGGGGGGCCAAGGCCGTTCGGGAGTGGGGGAGTGCTGGGTTGCTGATTGCTGGGGGGGGCGACCTTCAAACCAGTCTCGTTCAACAACAACAAAAGCAACAAGAACAACGCAACAAGCAGAATCCTCACCACGGATCCGCACTTACGCCACGCACCCAGGGACAATGAATGACCGTTCGGCCCCCTCACACTGATAATTAGATTACATATCCGAATACGTATACATATAGATATACACATACAAATGCAAATGAAAATACACATACAAAAACAATGTTCTATCTATTCCGTTGATCTATGTACTAGAACTATCGCGCGCGCTTCGCGCGCGCTCAGGTTCCAGGCCAGGCCGGGGGGGGCGATGGATAATCTTGGACGTCGCTGTCAAGCACAGGCGCGCGCTCTGCTGCGCTGTGCTATGCTGTGCTGCGCTGTGCTGCGCTATGCTATGCTATGCTATGCTGCGCTGTGCTATGCTGTGCTGGGCTATGATATGATATGCTGTGCTGCGCTATGCTATGCTACGCTATGCTACGCTATGCTGTGCTCTGCTATGCTAAAGCTCAGCGAAGTTAAGATGATGGTAGGTTAAGCTAAGATACACCAGAGCTAAGATGAAGCTAAGCTAAGCTAAGATGAAATAAGCTAAGATAAGATGAGATAAACAACGCTAAGCTAAGGAGACGTAACTGGGGGAACCGCGGGGCGGATGCCGGGGGAACCGCCCGGGGCGCGTTCCGCTGCCCGGCCCCTTTAAGATCCAGGGTAAGAACCCTCTAGGCAGAGCCTAGGTAGGGACAAAATCCTATATCTTTCCATCAAAGTAGAACTCCTACTCGGGGGTCCTACATATCCCCTGACAACTGGCCGGTACCGCGCCTCCCGGCTTCTTAACGTTGTCGCGGAGTCTCCGAAGGCCCCAAGGAATCCGAGAATTGTGGATTTGGGTGAGATGCTCATCCATTCAGGACTCAGGACAGTATGCCCGGGCCTGGGCATACTGTCCAGGCCATCCTGAGCGCGCGCTCAGGTTCTAGCCCAGGCCGGGGGGGCGCTGGACGATCTTGGACAACGCTATCAAGCACAGGCGCGCGACGGCATCTGAGGAGCTTCTGGGGTGTTCCGCATGCTTCGTCAACTGGCTGTTGGAGGCACCTCTTGGGTGCTTCTTGGGAGGGCGTCTGAGGGTCCCTTGGGGGCATCGGCTCTGCAATCTGAAGCCGTCATTGGCCGTCTTGGCTGCGTGGAGGCCCGACTTGAGGCCACCTGCGGCCGGATTGAGGCAATCCAGAAGCCTCCCGGGGGGCCTCCTGGAAGCAGTTTTGACGCATCGAGGGCACTCTTGGGCTATTTTAAAACCTCTTGGACGTCTCCTAAGGGCCTTTTGGGCCCTCGGGAATCTTTTGGCGTCCTCGTCGGACCACCCGAGGGCCTCTTGCGGCCTCCTGTGGGGCTTTTGGGGGGAACGCTCTGCTGTTGGGTCGCGTTACCCTTCTTGGGTCTCTCTTGGGGTTCTTGGGGCCCTCTCGGGCCGTCTTGGGCGCCTCACGCACCGTCTTGGGGCCCTCGCGGGCCGTCTTGGGGCCCTCTTGGAGGCCTCTTCCTGTATATTGGAGCGGTATTGGAAGCCTCTTGGGCCGTCTTGGAGCATCGGGATGCTAAAAGGCCGAAAAAAGTAAAACCCGTCAAAGCGCAATCGTATAACAATGAATTGCGCCTCTCTTTTTTTGAAAAAAATATCCCAGTGCGACCCTACCTAGGAGTTGGAAGCCCTAGGAAAGCAGCATTAGTAGTAACAGTAACGCTAAGCTAAAGCTAAGCTAAAGCTAAGCTAAAGCTAAGCCACAGCTAAGCTAAAGCTAAGCTAAAGCTAAGTTAAAGCTAAGCTAAAGTTAAGCTAAAGCTAAGCTAAAGCTAAGCTAAAGCTAAGCTAAAGCTAAGCTAAAGCTAAGCTACAGCTAAGCTCAAGCTAAGCTCAAGCTAAGCTAAAGCTAAGCTAAAGCTAAGCTAAACGCTAAGCGAAACGCTAAACGAAACGCTAAGCGAAACGCTAAGCTAAAGCTAAGCTACAGCTAAGCTAAAGCTAAAGCTAAAGCTAAGCTAAAGCTAAAGCTAAAGCTAAAGCTAAAGCTAAAGCTAAAGCTAAAGCTCCCAGGGGACTGGGGGGAACCGCGGGGTGGGGACTGGGGGAACCGCCCGGGGCGCTGTGCACTGCCTGGCCCCTTTAAGCTAAGAGAGTAAGAACCCTTCTAGGCAGAGCCTAGGTAGGGAAAAACTCAGACATCGCGCCGGTCTGCTCCGCAAGGCGCCGCACCCAACGAGACTCTTGGGCGCTTGGGCCACCTCCATTTCAAAAAGAGGGTGCCTGAGGAAGCCGAACACCTCGCACGCCCACTCAGAAAAGTGTGATGAGGAGGAGGAACAACAGCGGCAGCAGGAAAAGAAGAACGGCGGGGAAGGCCGAGGAGGCCGAGAAGCGAGAGGGACAGCTTCGCAGCTTAGGGAAAAAACGAGCCTGAAATAAATACGGTATTATGTAGCCGTGCACTCGCGCGTGCGCAGACCACTCCGTTTGGACGGCACCCGCACAATGGGCCCTCGCGAGCAGATGCGTACACAAACAAGGAAGCCAGCGGGAGAGCGAGAGGATGCGGAAGACAACGAGGAAGGAAGAGCGGAAGGAACGGACTGGACGCCAAATCACAGCATGAGGCTCCAATGGCAGGCCAGACACAAAAACTAAAGCATAGAGGAAGACAGTGCAGAATTGCAAGGTCGACTAGACGTGACTACAAGTGAATGGCCGACGGCCGAAACCCCGCGAAACGGCTACCTCATCAGGTAAGCGATCGCATGGGCAGCTGTCACCCAGGCAGGCGCGCCAGCGCGCAGCCTAGCCCAAGTGCGCACGAGAGGGCACTAGGGGTAGGAAAAGCGCGGGGCAACGCCAAACCAAACATTAAAAAAACAAAAAGAAGCCACGGACGCTCCAGAAGGGAAGCAGGAGCGGGGCAACGAACTCAGCACGTGCACAGGAGGAGGAAGAAGGGGAACAGGAACCAGGAGGCCAGAAGGGCGCATCCGCCGAGGAGCACACGGCGGTTGACACGGACTCGAATAGAGCTCGGCACTCCTGCAACACCTTGGCGGAAGAGGTATCGGCCACGCGGCCGGGACAGTGTCGCGCCTCTTGGCCCCTGCATGTGGCCACACCAGTTGCCCGACACGACTGGACGGAATGAGCGGGCGGCAACTTCACAAAATGGTCCGCCCTGGCACCTCCTCAGGCGACGTGAGCCTGGGAGATGCGGCCGCTGTCGAAAACGCCCCCCCCCCCCAGAGGGGCCACAAGCCCAAGAAGGCAGGGGACCGCCCCCCGACGACGACGACGACGACGACGACGACGACGACGACGACGACGACGAAAACGACGACGACGACGACGACGACGACGACGACGACGACGAGGGGGGGAGGGGAGGACGGAGGAGACAAGAGGAGGAGGGGAGGAGAAGGAAAGGGGGAGGAAGAGAAGCGGCCCCCTCCCCCCCCCAAAGGCGTGGAACCCCCGGGGGGAGGCGGTGGGCGGACAAAAGGTGCCACCCCCACCGGAATTCTGACCTCAGGATTCTGGCGAGAATCTCAACCAACAGTACTGTCGCCAGCGCTCATGCTGGCGACAATATGCGACAATGCTGGCCCCGGCGCTGGTGCAGTCGCTGTCGTTGGCGCCGGCCTCGGCCAAGCGCCGCGCATGTCACAGTCCTGGCAGCGAGGCCGAAATCGGCATAAACAGAATCCGGCCAGACCGCGCTCACCTTCACCAGACCGCGCTCATCCTGTGGTTGCTGATGTCATTAAGCTGCACGTGGCCCTTGCCGTGGACGTCGCCCGGCTACTGCTGGCCTGCGTAGTGCTGCTTAACCCCGCTCTGATCGAACTCATGATGCTAGAAGTCGCGCTGCTCGACGGGACCGCGTTTTCACTGCTGCCCGCTGTCATCGTGAAGCCAACCGTGCCACTCCTCAACTGGTGCAGGCGCTGGCATTGGTGCTGGCGAAGGCGCAGGCGTTGATGCTGGAGTCGGTGCTGGCGTCGTTTCTGGCGTCGGTGCTGGCGTCGGTGCTGGCGATCTGGCATCAGAGTTGGACACCGATCTGGCGGCGATGTGGCGTCGGCGCTGGTGTAGGCCCTGACGTTGGTGTCGGCGGTAGGTGCAAACGTTGATGCTGGCGTTGGTCTTGGCGTCGGACACTCAAACCGGTCTGGCGGTGATCTGGCGTTGGTGCTGGTGTAGGCGCCGGCGTTAATGCCGGCATAGGTGCGGGCGTTGATGCTGGCGTCGGTGCTGGCGATCTGGCACCAGAGTTGGCCACAAGATGCGTACCCCATTCTGGCGGCGGTCTGGCGTCGGCGCTGTTGTCGGCGCTGGCGTTGGTGCCAGCATAGGCGCCAGCGTGGATGCTGGCGTCGGTGCTGGCGATCTGGCGCCAGAATTGGACACTGGAGGCTGTATGCTGGATGACGGACAGTCGGGCGCCCTTTTCTTGGTCAACCTTTTCCTCGCGCGGCCATGCTTGATTAATGAATCCTCTGGTGCGTTGTAGGCAGATAGCCGGCGTTGGCTGGAGTCGGTGCTGACGTCGGCGCTGTTGTAAGCGCTGGCGTTGGTGCAGGCGTCGTAGGTCCAAGCGCTGATGCTGGCGAGGGTGCCGGTGTCGGAACTGGCGGATGTGCTGGGGTGGGGCTGGGGCTGGTGTTGGCTTCTGTGCTGGTGTAGGCGCTGGAATCGGTGGCGGCAGGAGGTTGGTAGGTGGAGGTGGGGGTGGGAAGACAGAATGATGTGGGCATTGGGAGGGGCAGTGGAGTCAGTCGGGCGCCCTTGTCTTGGTCAACCTCGTCCTCGCGGCCATACTTGATATGAATCCTCTGGTGCGTTGTCGTCCGATGGCCGGCGTTGGTGCTGGAGTCGGTGCTGACGTCGGCGCTGGTGTAGGCGTTGGCGTTGGTGCAGGCGTCGTAGGTCCAAGCGCTGATGCTGGCGAGGGTGCTGGTGTCGGAGCTGGCGAACGTGAGGGGTTGGGCTGGGGCCGGTGTTGGCCTCTGCGCTGGCGTAGGCGTTGGAGTTGGTGGCGGCTGGAGGGTGGTAGGTGGAGGTGGGGGTGGAAGACAGAGGGATGTGGGCATTGGGAGGGGCAGTGGAGTCAGTCGGGCGCCCTGGACTTGGTCAACCTTGTCCTCGCTTGATTAATGAATCCTCTGGTGCGTTGTCGTCCGATGGCCGGCGTTGGTGCTGGAGTCGGTGCTGACGTCGGCGCTGTTGTAGTCGCTGGCGTTGGTGCAGGCGTCGTAGGTCCAAGCGCTTATGATGGCGAGGGTGCTGGTGTCGGAGCTGGCGAATGTGCCGGGGTGGGGCTGGGGCCGGTGTTGGCATCTGCGCTGGTGTAGGCGCAGGACTTGGTGGCGGCTGGAGGGTGGTAGGTGGAGGTGGGGTGGGAAAAAAGAGGGAAGTGGGCATTGGGAGGGGCAGTGGAGTCAGCCGGCCCCCCTTGTCTTGGTCAACCTTGTCCTCGCGGCCATGCTTGATTAATGAATCCTCTGGTGCGTTGTCGTCCGATGGCCGGCGTTGGTGCTGGAGTCGGTGCTGACGTCGGCGCTGGTGTAGGCGTTGGCGTTGGTGCAGGCGTCGTGGGTCCAAGCGCTGATGCTGGCGAGGGTGCTGGTGTCGGAGCTGGCGAATGTGCCGGGGTGGGGCTGGGGCCGGTGTTGGCTTCTGCGCTGGCGTAGGCGCTGGAGTTGGTGGCGTCTGGAGGTTGGTAGGTGGAGGTGGGGGTGGGGAGACAGAGGGATGTGGGCATTGGGAGGGGCAGTGGAGTCAGTCGGGCGCCCTGGTCTTGGTCAACCTTGTCCTCGCGACAAAGTCGAACCAGGCAGGGACGTAGGCGCAGGCGTTGCTGCTGGAGCTGGTGCTGGCGTCGTCGTTGGCGGAGGCTCCGGCGTCGGCGCTGGCGTAGGCGTAGGCGTAGGCGTTGGCGTCGGTGCTGTGGCAGGAACTGTCGTTGGTGCCACGCCATCGCGCGCCAGGCCTCCGACTGACGTCGGCGTACGGGGGTTGGTGCTGCTGCGTGTGGCGCTGCTGGTCCCAATCGTGAGTCAAATTAGTGCACCGGCCCATCCGAGATTTTCGGCGTGCTGGCCCATCCGCTATCGCACGGCGGACGGGGTACTCAGAGGTAGTTCGATGGCGGTGGTGCTGGCGTCGGTGCTGGCGTCGGTGCCGGTGTTGGCGCTGGCGTTGGTGTCGGCGTAGGCGCCGGCGCTGGTGCTAGCGTAGGGGCTGACGTCGGCGTAGGGGCGTTGGTGCTGCTGCGCGTGGAGCTGCTGGTCCCAGTCATGGAAGTCAAATTGGTGTACCGGTCTATCCGCGATTTTCGGCGTGCCAGCCCACCCGCTATCGCACGGCGGACGGAGTAGCCAGAGGTAGTGCCATGGCGGCGGTGCTGGCGTCGGTGCTGGCGTCGGTGCTGGTGTGGGCGCCGGCGTTGGTGTCGGCGTAGGCGCCGGCGTTGGTGCTAGCGTAGGGGCTGACGTCGGTGTACGGGCGATGGTGCTGCTGCACGTGGCGTTGCTGGTCCCAATCGTGAAATCAAATTGCCGGCCTATCCGCGTGCCGGCCCATCCGTTATCGCACGACGGCGGACGGGGTACTCAGCGGGTGTTCGATGGCGGTGGTGCTAGCGTCGGTGCTGGCGTCGGTGCTGGCGTCGGTGACGGCAGTGCCGTTGTCCTTGGAGCCGGCCTTGGAGCCGGCGTCCGTGTGTCACGGAATACCCCCGGCGTAGGCGCTGCCGTTGGTGCTGGTATCGGTGCTGGCGTAGATGCTAGCGTCGATGCTGGTGTAGGTGCTGGCGCTCGTGCCGGCGTAGGTGCAGGTGTTGGCGCTGTCCTCGGTGATGGCGTCTCTGCTGCTGTCGGCGCCGGATCTTGTGTAGGCGGCGCTGCTGCCGTCGCGACTTGTGAAAGCGTCGGCGCTGTCGCTGGCGAAGGTGCCGGTGTTGGAACTGTCTTCGATGCTGGCGTCGATGCCAGTGTAGGCGCCGGAGTTGGTGCCAGCATGAGTGCAGGCGTTGGCGCAGGCGTCGCTGATGGTGTCGAGGGTGCTGTAGGCGCCAGTGTTGGCGCCGAAATCGATGCTGGCGACGCTGCTGGTGTCGGCGCGGGCGCTGGTGTAGGCGTAGGCGCAGAAGTTGGAGCCCGAATTGATGTCGGCGTCCATGCTGATGGAAGCGCTGGGAGGCACTGGCGCTGGTACTGGCATCGGTGCAGGCGTTGGCGCTGACGTCGATTCTGGCGTCGAAGGTGCAGTAAGCGTCAGAATGGGTACTGGCGTCCACCCCTTGACTGGTGGAGGACGAGGTCGATAGGTCGAATTGGGAGTGGGAAGTCGGATGCCGGGATCTGGAGGTCGGAATGCAGATTTGGGGAAGGTTGAAGGCCGACAGGTGGAGGTGGAAGAGTCGGGTGCTGAAAGATGGGGGTCGGAATGCTGGGCCGGTGTAGGCTGGAGGTCGATCGTCGGAAGTGGAAGTGGAAACTCGGACGCAGTATGATTGAGGCCGGAGTGTTGAGCTGGCAGAGGCTGAAGGACGATGGTGAAAGGTGGAAGTGGAAAGTGGGTTGCTGGATTTCGGAAGTCCGAGTGTTGCGCTGGAGGAAACAAGAGGTCGATGGACACCGACTGGTAAAGTGGATGTGAAGGACGGACGCCAGCTGCTGCCAGTCGGAATGCTGAGCTGGTGGAGGACGAGGTCGATAGGCGGCAGTGGGAATGGGAAGTCGGATGCTGGGCGCTGGAGGTCAGAGTGCTGAATTGGTGAAGGGCGGAGGTCGATACTTTGAGGCCCGCCTCAAACTATCTGAACTATCCACTAACTTTGTTTCAAAGTTATGTTAAGAAACTATCATGAAACTATAATGAAATTATAATACAACCAACACACAAACCAATCAAACCAAAAAACACAACCAAAACCCAAAACAAAACAAAACAAACAAAAAAACAAACAACACAAAACAAAACACAACCAACACCAAAAAAAACACAAACAAAACCAAAAACACACGACCCATACCCACAAAAAAACACCAAAACAAAAACACAACCCAAACCACGAAAAAAAACACAAACAAAACCAAAGAACACACAAACCAAACCAATAATAACACACAAAAAAACAACACCAACAGTTAAACAAAACAAAACCCATCAACCAAACATCAACCAACCACCTCAACCAACAACACACCAACCCTATCAGCCACACATCAACCACATCAGCAAAACAAACCACCAACCACATCAAACGAAATCAAGCCAACCACATCAAATGAAATCACCAATTCACATCAACCAACCGAAAAAATAAATCACCAACCACATCAAACGAAACCACCAACCACATCAAATGAAATCACCAAACACATCAAACAACCGGAAAATGAAATCACCAACCACATCAAACGAAATGAAACCAAAAGCACGCACATACAAAACGAAAGCGGCCAAACACACGCCATGTCGATGCGCCGCTGACGTCGTCGCCATCGAAGCGGAGAAAGGGAGGGAACATGATGAGGATGAGTGAATATTAGTTGTACGATGAGGATTTCCGATGTTGATGTTAATGATGCTAGAGTGCTTGTAGTGATGATGATGATGATGGTGACGATGACGATGATGATAGTGATGGTGGCGATGCTCATTGCAATCATGATGATGAGTTGGATGATGAGGATGATATGGCGAGCGTGCTCGCCAAGGTTCGTGCCGATATGGCGAGCATTGAGGATGATAGTTGCGGAATGGAGGTTGGCATGGCGAGCATGCTCGCCAAGGTTCGTGCCGATATGGCGAGCATGCTCGCCAAGGTTCGTCTGCCTCTGCTCATCATCCCCCCAACCTCAGCATGATCATCATCAGCAGCATCGCCGTCGCCAACATCTACGTCGCCATCGGTGCGCGCGCTCTTTAACGCGCGCTTATATAGTGAGGCACGCGGTGGCGGCGAGGCTCCAGCTCGCTAACCGCGCGCCTCAGATGAAGTACTCGTGGGGCATGGCGCCCACGGAGCATTTGCAGCCGCGCCTCGAGGAGCCCCCCGACGGCACGATGGCGAGCCAGCCGGCGAGCGGTGCGTGCTTTGCACGCGCCGTTCGCCGAGTGCAAGCTCCGCCAGGACGAGGGCCCGAATTCGGGTGAAACTCGCCGAGCGGACGAAGCAGACCTGAGCGCGACGCCCCCCATCCCCCTCCATACCACATGCGCGAACATTGCGCGGGGGCAAAGCTCTACTGCAACATGCATGCCTGCCCTCTCCGCCGAGCAAAGCTCGCGCAATACCACCTCCATCAATCGCCACCCACCACTCCTTCCCCCTATCCCTCCCCCATATACCCGCGGGGCGCCGCACTCAGGTCCACCTCGTCCGCCTGGCGAGGTCCACCTGCGGGCCCTCGCCCCTGCAGAGCTGCAGGTACTCGGCGAAGGGCGCGCGCAACGCACGCGACACGCCCACCAGCTGGTCCACCATCGCGCCGCCGAGGAAGTCCTCGATCAAGCGCGGCGCCAAGTGCTCCGCGGGTGTCATGGCGCCCCACGGGTACCTCCGCCGCGCGATCTTCGCGAGCTTCTCATCGCTCGCGGCGCCAGCTCCCCAAGCGGCGCGGCGGCGCGCCAGGCGAGGGGCCATGGCGGGCGAAGCCTGCCTCGAACGGGGGGGGGGGGGATGAACGCAAACGCGCCAAGCCTCGAGCACGACGAGGCGGCGAATGCATCCAAAATCAATTCATGCGCGAGGTGCGCTCGCATGCAACCGCATGAATACAACAAATGTGGCCCCATATGCACACGTACTTGCATCACGAATCGCGTCATATGCAATCAACGGTCGCACGATTACAACACACGTGATCACACGCGACAGCACGAGATGGCAGAATGGGCGAGCAACGCTCGCGAGCATGTGTACATGCGCGCACATTTTTTCACGGCCGCTTGCGGTCGTCGAATGGTACATACGCCAGGTCTTCGCTATGCGCACTGGCGCATTGCATGCTCTGGAGCCTCACGAGCTTCAGAGACGAGCCGCCCTTAAGAGCGACCCACCGCCCGCACGATAAGGCCTCGCAGTGCATGCACTGAACGAAGGCCAGGCTCACGCCGTCTACCTCAACGAGCTCATGGACCTTCCCGAACTCGGCGTTGCCCGCCTCTCGGTTCGATCGTTTACGCGCGACGCGCCACAGACACCGAGAATGCACGCATGCATCACTTACATGTGAGAAGCCAGCATTTGCGAAGACTGTCGGCGTGCGAAGCACGCCGTGCAAAGCAACGGTCGGGGCAACGATGGCGACGATCCGATGGGGGATCGATGGACGATCGGCGGGTTGATATCGGAAGCGGTTACACAGGATGGACGCGTGAAAAACACGCGATTGGAATCACTGAGGGCATGCATATCACGCCGCATGGGCAATGACCACGACGTCGATGGCGGCGACAGGAACGATGGAGAAGGGGCGAAGTGGAGGGTGATTCACGCGAAGCGGTCGAAGGGCCGCGCAGCTGCACCGCTGCGCCGCCAGGCGCTCTTATTCTGGCAAGCGCGCGAGCCTGTCGCTCGAGCCACGCTCGCAAGGGACGGCGAGCGAGGACGAGCTCGTCGCCCCAGCCTCGCTCGCAAGTGGCGGCGAGCGGGGAGCCTGTCGCTCCAGCCTCGCTCGCAAGTCGACGTCATCGTCGTCGTCGACGTCATCGTCCCTCGTCGTCGTCCTCCTGCTCCTCCTCCTGCTCCTGCTCCCCCATCCTCCTCCTCATCCTCCTCCTCCTCCGACGTCGGCGGGCCCCGCTCAGAGGGCGGGCCCATATGGGCCCGCGCGCGGCCCCGCGGCGGCGCGCGCGGCCGCAGCTGCCTCCACCAGCTGCGCGGGCGGCGCCTTGGGCGGCGGCGCGCCAGGAGGCGGCGGCGGCGGCACAGCCCGCTGCTCGAAGGAGGCCACCGCCGCCCTATGGCGGGATGCAGCGCGCTGCTGCTGCGCGAGCTCGCGCACCGCGGCCTGGCTCGCCGCCTCCTCAGCGCGGCGAACCATCCGCGCCTCCGCCTGCAGCTCTCGGCGGTGGAAGCCGCGAGCCCAGGCCTGCTCCTGGCGCCCCTGCAGCGCCTCGCGGAGGCCCTGCAGGCGCCCCTCCTCCGCGCGCCCCCCCGCCTCGTTGAAGACTGCCTGCGGGAGAAGCGGGATGAATGAGAAGGAGGAGGAGGATTGGTGAAAAGAGTTCAGAGGAGGACGAGGAGGAGGTTGGGAGGAGCGAGCGATGCTCACAAGGAGAAGGACAGGCGCCTGCGCCATGAACGGCGGCGCCTGCAGCCCGTGCAAGCGGACGACCGCCTCCAGGCGCTCGCGCAGCACCTCCCCCCCCCCTCGCCAGGCGCGCCGCGACGGTCTCCGCGTAGGCGGATTCCGACACCGTCGCCACCAGCTGCGCCATCTCGACCAGGGCCTGGTCCTGCGCCGCCTCGCTGGTCCTGGCGCTGACCAGCGTCTGCTGGTCAGCGTGGTGCTGGTTCCTGAGCGCCAGCAGCCAGCGCCCGTCCTGCTCCTCGCGGCAGTGGGGCTCCGCGAAGCGCAACTCGCGGGCCGCGTCCTGGATGTGCTGCACCTCCAGGCGCGAGACGCGCGCCTCCTGGCGTGCCCGAAGGGGGGAAAAAGGGGAAGCAGACACGTATAGATCATCATCGGTTTGCTCGGGGAGAGCAACGCTCCCCATGACCAACCCGCTGAGATACATACCCTTCGGCGATCTAGCTCGCAATCATGCATGCATGCATGGAGACACGCGCCTCTTGGAGCTCGTACCGCAGCTCATCAGCGTCGAAGTCTCCATGTGCACGGCCCTGCGAGGGGGGGGTGTAACGTCGGTGGGGGATGCGGTTTGATCTGGTGCCAGGCTCGATCGAGCAACGCTCGCGATTAATAACGCAGGCGAGAAAAGCCCGCTATACAAAACGTCATATACCTATGGATGTGGTGGTGGGGTATTATATTGTTAACACCCGATGCGGCGGCGGCGGCGGCGGCGGCGGGAACTCGCGCTGCGCGGCGACCTCCTCGAAGCCGTGCTGCGACCGCTCCGCGTGCCACCGCGCGGAGTGCCGCCGCCTGTCGGAGCGGGCGGTCGCATCCTCGGCGCGGGCGGCCATCTCCGCCGCCTCTGGGGCGAAGGCCGCCCAGTTCAAGCGGCCAATGGCCGCCTCCAAGCGGTCGCGCTGCCCGCCCGCGCTGGCGCTGCCGCGGGGGGGGAGGGGGGGGGGGGGGAGGTGCGCCTGCGGCCAGGGGGGGCGCGCCGCTGCCGCGGCGGCGCACGCGGCCGCGGGCGGCGGCGGCGGCGCTGCCATGGCGCGCAGCAGGGCGCGCGGCGGAGCCGAGGTGCGGGGGGGGGGGGGACAGGGGGCGCGCCACCTATAGGGTCGACTCGACCCCCGCCCCTGTGGCCGAGCGGCAGCGGAGTGAAGTAGGGTGAACGGAGCGGGGGGTGAAGACGAGAGGGGCGAGAATACGAGAAGACGAGGGGGGTGAAGACGGGATTGACGACGAGAAGATTGAAGTAGAATGAGCGAAGAAGAAGATTGACGGAGAGAGTATTGACGGAGAGAAGGATTGACGGATAGAAGGATTGACGGAGAGAAGGAATGAAGGAAGGAGGGAAGAATGTGAATTGATGCCCTGTGCTCCTCCCCCACCCACCCTGCTTCCGAGCCTGGATGCTGACCATGTCACCGAGGCGCACCATGCCGCGATCGAGAGCCGCGGCGGAGCTCGCGCGCACGTTGGCGTCACCAAATATCCGCTCGTCCAACGCACGGTAAGACAACATGTTAATACATGATGGGTCGCATATCATGGCGAGCGTTGCTCGACATCATGCGTAAGATGATCTACGTGCAGCGGGAAATGCGATAAGCATTATGGATATCCCGCAGGACTTTCTGGCGCATGCCCCGCGGCGGGCTGGGCTTGACCAGGCCACGTATGGTCACATGCGCAGTTAGAGAGATTCACCGAAGCATCCGCCAACACATTCATCAGCGAGCGCTGCTCGCTGCGCCACCCCACCACCGATGTCATCCGCGAGCGTTGCTCGCTGCGCCACCTCCGTGTTGCAGAGCTGCCACAACTCGAAGCACGTTATCTCCTCCATGACGCCGAGCTCGAAGGAGGCGAGCGTGCGGCGCGACCGCAAGTACCGCTTGACTACGCGGTGCTTGCGCTCCATCGTCATGGCTGCGACGAGGAAGCCGTGGCGGTACAGCTGGAGCGGGAGGTGGAAGGCGTAATGGTGTTTTGGTCGAAATGCTACGGCACCATGCGCCTCCTTGAACAATCCGCGCGTCAATTGGCGTGACCCCCAGCGCATCCGATGGACCGAGCAATGCTCGCCGATAAGCATGTGTGCGGTAGCAGCAGGCTGTCGGAGCACTCACTGAGTGAATCGCGGACATGCTACTTGAGCTTGCGACGAGCAACGCTCGCTGCATAAGTTGATACTGTTGGGGCGTCGGAAGTTCGTGCAGAACGTCTGCGTCCAGATGCCGATTGATCGCAGCCGCTAGCTGCGACGGTCACACCATGCCCACGTTGCGTGCGGCCATCAGCAGTTCCAGCACGTCGAAGGCAGCCAACATGCTCCGCACCTTCGGCTCGTCGGAGCGCGTCATCACTACCTGTCCAACGCGCGTGGGACCCCGATGGGATAGTTCATCCATCATCACAGGTCCCACACCTCCCCGACCCATATATCTTCCCATACCTGCCTCCCACGCGGCGTGCATGCGTGCCACCTCGCGCAGATATCGCGATGCGATTGGCGCAAGCGTGCAGAACTCGCCGCAATCGCTCTGGAACTTATCGTTCTTCAGGGCGTTGCGGATCTTGTTCGGCTCGAAAAGCGAGCCGAGGCGCGGAAAGGCGCGCGGCGGCGCGATTGCACGCACGAGCTCGCCGAGCTCGGCGTAGGACGCGACCGTCCTACAGGATGACATGAAGGTTCCGAACTCGGCGTCGCAGATGCCATCTTGCAGGCAGGTGTGCGACCAGTCGTACACGATTGATTGCGACGGCCGAACCAGCATGTCCCCGATGAGCTGGTACGGGGTGCGCGAGAAGCCGCTGAACAGAGCGACGCGATCGTCCAACGGGTTCTCCTGGACGCGCCGCACGGCATCGACGATGGTCTCGTCAGTGTGCAACCTAAGTTGGCGAGCGGATACCGATCGCGTCAGCGTCGACCGTGCGAGCTTCGCTCGCCATCCCGATTGCGATCCGACCACAGCGTGGCGCGAGCGACGCTCGCGTCACGGGGTGCACCCCACAAAGCAGCTTGAGTGCCAGACGCGAATGTGGAGAAGCCGGTCTCCGCGATGCTGACGATCCCGTCGTCGTGCTGGTGGAGCCCATCTCCTCGCTCGGCACGAGTGTGCGTGTGAAGCACGCAATTCTGACACAATGCGGAAGGTTTCGCGCCACCATGTCCCTTGGATGCCAGTATCTCCTTGATACCAGGCTCGTCGCACGCAATAACGGCGAGCTCCAAGAAGACGCGGACCTGGCGCCCCCCCTTGAGCACCAAGTTGATGCCGACGTCGCGCACGTCGGTCCCCGTGCGCTCGAAGAACCACTTCATGCACTCGTTGGATATCTGCGCCAGCTGGCCCTCGGCCTTCGCCCAGACATGCTGCCGGACGCCGCGTATTGTCAGCCAGCTATGTTCGCGCCCAAGTGCCAGCGGACCGAATCCGCCGATAGTCACATGTATGACACACCAGAAGCATGAGCGGTACGAGCGTAGCTCGCCGATCTACTAATATCACCGTTGACCTTGGCGGAGTTGGGCAAAGACGTGCGTTATTCCATAATCGACCAATAGAAGAGGCCAGACTTACGTGTGTGGCTCTTCGAGATGGCGTCACTGGGGTTCACGCCGCCTTGGTCCGCACGCCTCATTGTCGAGGCAGGGTGGCGTGTAAGGCGCGCGATGCCAGCAACGCTCGCTCCCTGCTGCGAGCAACGCTCGCGTTAGAGTCGTGACGGCGGGAGGTCAATGAGACTGATGAATACAGCACGATCGACCACGGCTTCTCGCGACTACACTGCGTCGCGTCGAAGGTCGCCGCCAGCAGGTCAGAGACGTACGTGCTGCGCGCCGCGACACAGCGCAGCATCTCCAGGGGGTTATGGATCGCGACGTGCACGTCGCCGCCTGAATCCATGGTCAGGGGCACAGACTCCACGAGTCTGCCATACGTACCGCGCGCTTGGCACTGTGCCTTGCGCGCGCGGTACCGGGCGCCCCTGCTCCAGGTTTCAGGGGCGCCGCCGCTATCAGCAAGATTAAGTCCGCTAGGCCAGCGCGTTGCGACCACGATGCTGGCATACGATACGACATGTCACTATACACATGTATTGCGCGAGCTAAGCTCGCACATGCTGTTGAGGAGCGGGCGCCGCAAGGCAGTCGGATAGATTGGTGATCGCGCGCTGGCTGGCCCAGCTCTCTTTCCCCAGCCGCAGCACCTTCCACACCTGCGTTTCATCGTGGTCAATCGAAGCACGCTTTGGCATGGCAGCCCGCGCGGCGCGCGCGGTGCGTCAACATGCGTCCACCTTGAACCAAGCCTACGGAATGTATCGCGCGTTCGCCAGACGAGCAAAGCTCGCTGAACCTTAACAAGGTAGCATTGGGTGAGGAGCTGGTGGCATTGATGACGACGGGAAGTGTGCAGTCAAGCGAGTGCACTGCAGTTGAACTGACATGTGTTTTCGGTGGCAGTCGCGCAACGCACGAACTGCCGTCGCGCGGGCGCCGCCGCGCAGCCGCGCCCGCGGGCGCGACTACTCTGGGGGGGCCCAGCGATCAATCCACATGGTCTTGAGCTTGCGGTACCACTCGCGCGCCATGCCCGTGGCGGTGTCGCGTGAGAAGCCCTCCTTCTTCATGCCCTTGCGAACCATGTGGTGACCCCACGACTGGAAGACGGCCATCGTGGATGACGTCTCCAGCTTCTCCCCCACATGGGCGGCGTCGAGCTGTCCCGCCCAAGCGGCGGGGTTGGATTGTTCACCAACCAGCCGCCGCCGCACGCGAAGCGCGCGCACCGCTCCCGTCAAGGAAGCGGCGGCGGCGGCTGGGCGCCGCATAGGCGCCGCTGCCGCCGCGCTCCCCGCCGCTGCGGGGCGGCGCTTGGCCGCCGCAGCTCTGAGGTGGCTGTCGTGGGCCGATTCGAACCGCTCCTCAATCTCCCTGACAGAGGCTGCGGCGGCGACCGATGCGACCGCTGTCTCGTCTGGCTCCTCCCTCCACGCACCGAGGACGGCGCGGGGGCCGAGGTCCGTCTTCGTCAACACGCCGAAGCTGTTGATGCTCATGGCAGCGGGACATGTCCGCTCCACATCAGCAAGCGGCGCCGCAGAAGCAGACGATGTCAGCTCCGGCTGCTCATGCTTCACCTCCTGCTTCACCTTCACCTCCTGCTTCACATCCTTCTTGTCCTCGTCGTCATCCTTCTTCTCGGCCTTCACACATTCCTTTTTTGGTTTCTTGCACTCGCTGGCGATCTGATATCTGATCGCCTGGCGGTACTGTTCTGGCACCGCGTCCAGAAACGCAGGGTCTTTCTGGCGATTCCGCTTTTCAGCACGGCGGCTGAACGGCAGGATCGTGTCCAGCTCTGGGATCCTCGCAGTCCCTGACATGGGCCAATCACGGCGCGTAATGCGGCGACGCATGCCAGCGAGCGACGCTCGCACGCCTCGCCAAAGCGAGCACTACATGCGCCTGAAAGCGACGCTCAATATACAATACCACCCCCACCCCAACCCCACCCCCCATCTTACCCCCGCTTCCCGACGTAGACTGCACGGGAGATATGTCGCGTCAGCGCCATGTATGTTGACTGCTGGCGGCAGCTTCGCGTCGCCGTACGCGAAGCGGCGGGTCGCGTCGTCGAGCTCGCTCAGCTCGCCGTACACCAAGATGCGCTGCAGACTGGGGTCACGAGGTCGCTTCTTGGCATACGCGTTGATGATCGACCTCAGCGACGCTTTGTGCTTCAGCGCGCCATCGTGCGAGAACTCAAGGTTCAAGGCATACGCCATCACCGCGACCATGCGAAACACGGTGCTCTCGCACGGCTTGAACAGCCCGATGCGCCACGCTCGGTTGGCTAAAATACGCATCCCCGCGCCATTATGGGGGAGCCACGCTGGAAAGAACCTGCCGAAGTTGCGATCAAAGCTCGTACCGCGTACAACATGCAACGATGCTGCGCATGGCGTTCTGGGATAGGCGGCACGCGTGGAAACAAGCCCAGAATACCACACGTAGCGTGGACGATGGGCTTCGAGCGGAGCTTCGCCCACTCCTCCTGGGTGATGTAGTTCTCGAACCTGAGGGCGTGTTGGCATCGCGAGCAAAGCTCGCATATTGTCTGACACCATCGCGAGCGAAGCTCGATGGCGCATTTGTATACATGGCACGGGGGTGCACATTATTCGTACGATGTGCCTCAAGCAGTGCTGGTACGGCTGCTTGTCGGTCTTCGTGGAGCTGGCGCCGATCGTCTCGACGAGATTCCGAAGTCCGTTCTTCTGGCGATCGGACCACGGACCGATGTCGATGGCCGTGACCAGATCCTGTACGGTCGCGGCGTCGAGCCCGACTAGCTTGGCCAGACGGGCGTTGAGAGCGATGCACAGCTTGGCGATCGTTCGCTCCCGCTCGCCGCCGAGGGCGTCCACCAGCGAGCCCGCGCCGCGGAGCTCGTGCTCGAGCTCGCGCGCGAGCTCGAGCGCGGTCGCGGGCATGGTCCGCCGCCGCGCCCGCGGTGATGGCGGCCCACGGGCGTGCGGGCTGTGGCGGCCACTCACTCGGGCCACCAAACGGCTGCCAAATTCGGCAGTGAGCGAAGCTCACAGGCATGTGTTTGTGACGCAAGAGAGGGTTGTGCTGACAGCGCGAGCATAGCTCGCCATTGAGCCCGAGGTGATTCGCAATACCGCAACTGCGAGCATGCTCGCAGTTGCACGTGACAAACACTATAACCATTGTGGTGGTTATGCTGGAGGGTCGACACATGATCGGCGTGGAGAAGAATGAGGCAGAAAGTGAGCGACATTTCGTCCTAGCGCGACACCGCTCTTACCTCCATCCGCGGGGCACTGGCACGCCGGCGCCTATGCAAGACTGGACGGACAGGCGAGGTAGTGACGAATCTGCTGATGTATTCATGCGTACGGTGGCGGAGCCACGATCGTGTGTAACAGCGCATTTGCACATGTACACACGACGACACCGTTACCACACGCATGAAACATGACGACGATATGCCACACACGTCGGGAGTATGTCTTTGCATCGCTTGCGAAATCAAACTGGAAAATAACAAACCAGAAAAACACAACTCGAAACTGTAATGTATAGCAAGCTATACATTGCAGATCTGCAATGTATAGCAAGCTATACATTGCAGGTCTGCAATGTATAGCTTGCTAATGCTGTGTAGTAACAGATGTTTCTGAGCAAGCTATACATTGCAGATCTGCAATGTATAGCTTGCTATACATTGCAGTGCCGCCGTGGTTTTGATCGTGACCTTTGTTCGTAACTCGAAAAACTGCAACGCAACCAATCAAAACTCATAAATCAGACATCTAAAACAGTGCGCGGCATACCACGTCATCGTCGTCGGACTAGCGCGCGCCACACCACCTTGAGAAGCGCATGGTGTGGCGCGCGGAAATTAGCTGGCGGCCGTGGCTCTGATGTCGGCATCGTCGACGTGGTCGCTATCCTCATATGTCTCATCGTCGTCAACATTATGATCGTTGTCGCCGCCATCGTCGTCGCCATCGTCGCATCAGCATCGATGACGTCTGCATCGTCGTGGGCGTCGTCGCTCTAGCATCGTCGCGTTAACCGTTATCGTCGTAGTCGCCACTGTCGTCGCCATCGTCGTCGCCGTCGGTGGCGTGGAGGAGGAGGAGGAGGAAGATGGCGCGCCACGCGCGCCGCCGCCGAGTGCGCCCGAAGGCGCGCCGCTCAGCGCCCGCGGGCGCGCCGCTCTGAATGCGCCCGCGGGGGCGCAGGCGAGGCCGCAGGCGCGGGCCGCCGCCGAGGCCGCCACCGAGGCCGCCGCCGAGGCCGCCGACTCGGCGCCGCCGAGGCCGCCGCCGCTGGTGCGACACTTATTTGTACGTGTCGCACCAGTCCGCGCAGCTGATGCTGCGCCGCGCGCGGTTGCGCCACGACGCAACATGCGGCGGCGGCTGGCGCTCGGGGATGGCAGCGCCCACCGCGCCGCGCGGCGCGGCTGCGGCTGCGGCGCGGCGCAGCGCCACCCGCGCTCCCGCGGCTGCTGCTGCTCGCCGCAGTCGGGCGCCGCGGCGGCGTCGCTGGCCTCCTCGCCGCAGTCGGGCGCTGCGGCGATGGCGCGCGCGGCGGTGGCACGCGGCGCCTGGCCGCGGGCGCAGCGGTCGGACGCGGCGCCGGCGGCCGCTGCTTCGGCGCTGGCGGCGGCGGCGGTGGCGGAGGCGGCCGCGCAGGCGGCGCCGTCGCCACGCCCGCAGCTTGGACGACATAGTCCGATGACGACCGCAACGAGCTATGCTCAATGCGACCGCCATCGAAAGACACGGCGCACACGAGCAATGCTCGCGCGACGCAACACGACAGGACGACTGACTTGCCTTGGCGACCGCCGCGGCTACTATCTCCCAGTGGGGGTGGGGCAGGCTGACGCCACTTGGGGGTGGGGCGATGCCAAACCCCCAAGTAGCGTAAGCCTACCCCACCCCTCATCCGATATCATTCCCACATGGCGAGCGATGCTCACCAAACTCACCCATCCCCCGACTTTGTTACCCCCTGCGGCCTTCCTGGACATGACCTTGAAGGTGCTGTTCAGGTAGGCACCGAAGGCGCCCGAGGTGGTCTCCGCCCACCGCCACCCAGTGGGCGGCGGCACGGGCACTCCGTACCCTGTGGGCGGCCACGCCCCCACGCCCTCCTCCTGCGGGGGGCCAATCGACTGGCGGAACTGCGGCGGGCCGTCGCCGTGCATCCACCGCTCGAGCGGCTCCTCCTCCTGCGCCACGGGCGGCGCCACGGGCGCGACGGGCGCGCAGTCCTCGGTCGCGGGCGGCAGGTCCTACGATCGCAACTACCAACGACCTGGCCGATCACATCAGCGATCGAAGATCGCGGCGGCGATCGGCAATTTCGTTGGTAAGCATATATACGAACAAGGCGAGTTTAAAGCTCGCAGTGGGCTCGTATACATACATACATGAGGAGGGTGATGTACATTTGATACCCGCTGTCCTCCCACATCACCTGCGGGTCGCCGCGCCTGGCCCTCTCGAGCCTCGCCGCGTCCACCTGATCGATGGTGTCGCCCTGCTGGGACAGGGCGACCGCGCGTGCAACGCGCGCGATGCTGACGCATACCACGCACGAGCAGCGCTCGCACACGGTCTGCGTGAGCCTGAACGACATCGACCGAGCGAAGCTCGCGACACGACTATGTTAGCCTTGAGCCCGTCGCCAGTCTCCGCCAGCGGGAACTCCTCCAGCCAGTCGCCAGTCTCCGCCTCGGGCGCCTGCTGGAGCGCGCAATGACCACAGTTGGGGCACCCCCATGCCCCGATGCGATCACATCGGCGTCGCAACCCAACTGCTACTACCAGATCACTGTCATCCCATACTGACTCGTCAGTACGGGGTGGCGGCGATCTTGTAGGAGCGTGTGGGTTGCGACGCCGTGGGCGCGGCCACTCGGTGGTCATCACACCCGCGCTGGCCTCGCCACCAGCGTCGGCAGGCTCCAAGCCACCGCAGGGGCCCCGTGGGCTCGGAGAAAGGCAGGGTGGGGAGGGGCGCCCTACCGAGCGTCATCCTCCTCATCATCCTCAACATCATCATCCTCATCACCCTGCCCATCATCATCCCCCCACCCTCCGCTCCGCCTTCTCCTCTGATCACCCGTCTCCGCTCATCCGCCTCCGCTCCTCATCCTTCTCATCCTCCTCCGAGCCTCTTCCCCCCCCCGCTCCTCCTCCGCCGCTCCGTCTCATCCCCTGATCACCCCCCCACCCTCCTCCTCCTCCTACTGCTCCCCCCATCCTCCTTATGCTCCTCCTCCTGCTCCTCCACTATCCATGCCGACACCATCCACCGCGGCAGTCCTGCGTCACACCCCGCGGCGGCGGCGCGGGCTGCTGGCGTTGGCTGAGCCGCGGCGGCTTCACCGCTGGCGCGCGCGGCACCGCGCTGGTGCTCGCAGCACCTGCGAGAGCAGCCGACCCCCACGCTTCCCCCTGGGGATGCAAATGCCATGCCAAAATGCGCGATACACGCATGTGAAGGCACGCATGCATGCCTTCACATACGCGCACCGCCTACACGCGGGCATGCCCGCACGTAATGGCGAGAATGCTCGCCGACACACTATACATACATACATACATACATACATACATACATACATACATACATACATACATACATACATGCATACATACATACATACATACATACATACATACATACATATATACATACATACATACATACACACATCCACACATACCCACATACCTGCCTCTATACATGCATACCTACATACCTGCATACATACATACCTACATACCTACATACCTACATACCTACATGCCTACATCCACGCATACATCCATCCACCCATCCACCCTTACATAGATACATAGATACATACACACATACATACATACATACATACATGCTTGACCCCGTCTCCTTCGCCGCGGAGCACGGGCAGGTCGGCAACATGCGCCGCTGGGCACGGGCCGCGCGACGCGCGGCAGCACCACTGGCGCGATGGGGCTTGCCTAGCCAAAACCGGCTGCATCGTCATCGCCTTCGACGACGGACGGCGGCGTCTTCGATCACGTCATCGCGCTCTCGAAACAGGGCATCGCTCGTCGCCGCGCACCCTCCCACCGATCCATTGTTACTGTCAGCTGAATCATACCACCTCCACCTTCCCCCCCCCCATCCCAATCACACCCCCGCGTCGACCGTCGCCATGCCCCACTCGATGCCAATGGTAGAAGGTCCAGGGCGACGACCAGCGAGATCGACGGGATTGAGCGAATGCGAGTATGATCGCATGCGGCTTGGGCGAGTGAATGCGAGCATTCTCGCACGCGCGCTCTGTTTACAATAGATCATGCGCGATCTGCTCTCCGCGCACAGGCCCGCCCGAGGAGAAGGGGGAGGGGGAGGAGGAGGAGGGGGAGGAGGACGAGGAGGACGAGAGGAGGGGGGGGAGGGGGAGGAGGAGGAGGACAAGCTAGGTGCGCTCGCGTCGTATCTGACGTCCTACCCCTCCCTCCCATCCGTCACCATGACGCTGATTTTCTCTATCCGCGGACGCGTGTCGTAGCGGACCTGTGGCTCCGCGCGCGCGTGCGTAGTGGGTGGTGGTGCACGTGCGTGCGTGCGTGCGTGCGTGCGTGCGTGCGTGGTTGTGGTGGTGGTGGTGGTGGTGCTGGTGCTGGTGATGGTGCTGGCGATGGGGCTCGTGCTGGTGGCGGTGCTGGTGCTGGCGGTGGTTGCGATGGTGGTGGTGGTGGCAGTGGCGGCGGTGGTGGTGCGGCGCGGTGGTGGCGGGCGGATGGGCGCGCGAGAAAGAGGCCCGCGCTGGGGCGAGAACGCCATCCTGAACGACGGAGGCCAAACACCGATCAGAAAATGAGGCCCACGCTGCAGCGGGAGCACGAGTCGGAACGATTCGGAGGCAGAAATGAGCCGACGAAAACCCGTTTCCCGGGAATCCTGCGTGTAAAAAAACAATACGCGGAGGGCGCTCGGCCCGAAAATGACGCCGGCGCCTCAGCGAGAGTCGTTTCCCGGGATTTCCCGGGCATCCTGCGTGTAAAAAAACAATACGCGGAGAGTGCTTGGCCATCACCCGGACGCCATCAGGGGAAGAGGGAAAGCATTTTCATATTGAATAATTGTGGAGGAGGATGAGGATGAGGAGGAGGAGAAGGAGCGGGAGGAGGAGGAGGAGGGAGGAGGTACCGCCGCGCGCGCTGCCTCAGCCAAGGCGACTGCGCACGCGGCGGACCAAGGGCTTGAAGTCCATGGCCGCCCGCGCAAACTTCTGCCCGTCGTACCCCATCACCTGGCGCAGCCGCCACGGCGGGATATCGTTCGCGGCCTTCCAGTCCTTCCACACGGCCGCGACGGACGCGTCGTAGTGGACCTTGCGTGCGTCGCACGCGCGCCGGCAACTATACGGCGTGCGAGGCACGCCAGACAACTATACGGCGCGCGAAGCACGCCAGACATGTATACATGTCCGCGCACATCCCCGCACCTGAACGTTGCCGAGGTGGTCACCATGGATGGCGCCCTCGACCGTCACCCACATCTGATGCGGCGGGTGAGGGCGAAGGTCCTCGTGCAACTTCAGGTTGAGGTTCTTGACCGTAAAGTAGCGCACGATCAGCCAGTAGCACTCTGGGCACACCACGCGCCTACTCCACGATGTCCGCTACCTGATGGTGGTCAGGTACGATGCGTGCGCAATTTGTTGAGGTTCGCTCACCGTGCCCCTCCATGGTAAGCGGCGTACGCGCGCATGCATCTCTGCGAGCATGTCTCGCCACCCACTCCCACGCCCGTTAGAGATCTTGATTTGAGACGGCGGCGTGCGACAGCACTTGGGAAGCGTTTGAAAACGTTCAGGTAGGTAGCCTCCTTGTCGTGGCGCGACACCTGGGGCTGAAGGAGCGGCCGCCCCGCCGTCTTCACGAATTGCCACTTGCCGATGTTGGCGTTCAAGGACTGAACTGGCACCTTGCGGCCACAGCGCGCTACCGATCGATGATCGGACACCCTGATGGCGAGGAACGCTCGCGTGTCGCGCAGCGTGCATGGCGGCACTTGTACAGAACCCGCCCCAACCTGTTGCACATGGCGAGCGATGCTCGCGCGCGTCAGTGCGAGCACAGCTCGCAAGTGGAGTGCGACCTAAGGCGCTGACAGTTGTCGTCCAGCGCAGTCTCCGTGAACACCGCCCCGCCCTTGTGCCGCGCGGTCCGAGGATCGAACAGCGTGACCGACGGGTCCTCGTCTATCGCGAGGAACGCGTACTCGGTGCAGACGAACGCGGCCATGGCGCGCGCGGGGGCGCGCGGCGCGGCGCAAACGTGGAAACGATCTGCAATCGCTGCGGCACGGGTCGGGGCGCGATCGACTCCGAGTTGTCGGAAGAGGTGAGAGGGGGAGGAGGATCAAGATGAGGCGGGGGAGGAGGGGAATGAGGAGGGGTGATGTTAACTGTGTCAGGTGATGGCGGTGGACATGATCGCTTTTCAACCGAGCGCATGCGCAACCGCGCGGCTCTGTAAACGCCTAGGGGTCAACAAAGTGACCAAACAGGTTGACCTGGCGCTTGGGACGCGACGCCGAGGACGTCGCCACGGGCGACGCCGAGGGCGACGCCGAGGGCGTCGCCGAGGGCGACGCCTCAGGTGAACACCCACTGTCGGGCATGCTCGGCTGCGGGTGAGCCTGAGCTGCCGACGCTGTCGCCTCAGGTGAACCCACGCTGTCGACGCAAGCGTCGCTGCTGTGCCTGGCGTCGTAGATAATCTGCAAGTTCGCCTCCGTGAGGCGAACACCCTCGACGTATTTCTCCCAATCCTGTGGGTATGCCAACTGAACCTACAGTGCAAGGGAAATGTAAAGAAGAAAAGAAAAATGGTGTCAGTAGGATATCTGCATGCGCGAGCATTGCTCTCGCGTACATGCGAATCTGGACGCCGCGCGGTCCTCGCAATGCGCTGGAGTCGCGTGGGACTCCTTGGGACCTTCCGCGGTCATGTGCTTCACGACCATGGACCAGATGATTCCACCTGTCGTCTGGGACCGCTTGATCCACTTTACGCTCGGCGACCCCAGCTCAACAGGCGGGTCGCCGTCGGCCTCGCGCTTGTAGCCGCGATATTGCACGTGAACATCTGGCAGATCAAGAAGTTCATCGCACCTCGCCAACCAAATCAAGAAGTCCGGCTCCGAGCTATGCTCGAATGGATCACGTGAGACGATAGTCTGTCACACCTAGAGAGCGAGGCTCGCTGCAGCAGAAGCGCTGCACCTTGTGAACCTTCTGTGGTCGAAGACGTATGGGGGCGCGGGCACGCGCGAGCAGAATGATTGATGCTATCCTCGCTAAAATCTAGGTACAGCTTCTCGCCCTTGTTCGGCGTGGCCTTGACGAGCAGTTGGGTCGGTCCAAAGGACCGACCCATGCTGTTGAAGGACGGGCACGTGATCACCACACACGTCGGCACTCTGGCCGACAAGTAGAGCTTGCCCCGACGCCCCGTCGTCACGATTGCCGACGGATCATCGGCCAGTGGGCCCTAGCGGCGGCACAAGTTGCGAGTATGCTCGCATACCGTATTAGATCGCGAGCGAAGCTCGCATGCACGAAAACTTTTCGGAATGCAACGACCTGCGGCATCTTCTTCTCCATGTGGCCGTCCACTGCCGCGTCGCGCAACGCCGTGAGCTGGAAGCGCCACTCGGCGCCCTGCATCGGGCTGCCGCTGTGCATGTCATAACCGAGGAACCTATAGCTGGCACATCTGTGCGCATACATACGGCGCGAACTACGCGCGACACAAACGACCACAAAAGAAACGGAGCCGAGCAAACTCTCGGCTCTGTTGGTCTATGCGAACGAACTCCTTCTCTTCGATCGCCATCAAGTCGGGCAGCCACGGGTGCCACTGCTTCACGCCGCTGCCGCCGTAGACCGCCACGGTGTCGCGACGCACCCCCGCAGGGCGAGGGCCCTTCGGCGCCATGGCGCCCACCGAGCCCGATCCGCCGCGGGCGCACGGCGCGCCGCACTGCTTCGCGGTGCTCGAGGAGCTCGCGCGGCGCACATCACACTCTGCTCACCACGTGCGTCGATCAAGTGCGCTGCGCTGCCTCGGCGAGCATTCTCGCCACATTGGCACTGATAGCTGTCGTGGCATGGAGGCGGATGGGAGGTGAAGAGAGAGAGTTTCGAGCGCCCACGCGCTTATAAGCAGTCGCATGGTCGATGTTGGGCAGGGCGTCAGCACAGCTCATGCGCCCCGCCCCCTCCCTCGACCAGGAGCCTTGCCGCCCTTGCCGCCCTTGACGCCGCTGCCGCCCTTGCCGCCCTTGCCGCCCTTGTCGCCCTTGCTGCCACCCTTGCTGCCCTTGCCGCCCATGTCGCGGTTGGCGGCGCCGTCGCCGCTGCCGGCTGCGCCACCCGCGCCGCCGCCAATGTCCTGGAGCGGACCCAGAATGAGCTGTCCCTCTATGGTGTCATTCACGTTGACCCACGTAGGGAAGCTCACTGCCTTGCCCATGGTTGACATTTCAGTCGAGCGAAGCTCGACTTTGTGGGCCCCCTCGTGGACCAGCTGTACATACCAGAATGGGGTCGACGAGAAGATCTACTCCTCGTCGAGGCGGTCACGCTGTTTCCTAAGCGTGGCCGCGTACGCGGTGCCGCCCAGTTCAAGCACGGGCGGCAGCACGACAGATGCAACGAAGTCTCCGCCAACGGAGATTCGCATGTCGGGCGAGTTCTTGTCGACGCTGATCCTGCATACGCTGCAACGATCTGCAGCTCGCCGACCTTGAAGGAGGTCTTCGCAATCAAGTTCACCCTGCTATTATCCTGGGCTATACGGGTGGCGTGACGTCACTACATCTGACTGTGTCGCATGCAGAGCTTAGCTCGCATTGGGGCGGGATCGGGGGGCTTTATAAGTCGTGAGTGCGAGCGTCGTTCGTGAGTTTGCTACACCGCGGGGTATCATGCTGTCTGTACGCCAACTTTCCCCCGCCGAAGATCTTGACGTCCCCGATGGCGGTGAGTGCGACACGCAGGCGCGCCTTCGTGTCCTCGTTCGCCGCATCCTTATTCCCATGCCGAAACTTGTCGAGCTGCGCGCAATCGACAACCTGGCACGCACGCATCATACACATCCTCGCCGCCCCGCCCCCTCCCACCCACCAAACAACCACTGCCAAGACGATGCGACCCTGTCGGCGGGCAAAGCTCGAATCGTTGGGTCTATGCAACGAATTACAAAAACGAGACCTTGGGTTCGCTTTTCACGACCACATTGTAGCCGTCGAGGACCTCGCTCATCTTCAGCATGATGACATCATCAGACGAACCACGTACGTGGACCGTCTGATCATCGATGGCAGTGATCACGTAGCTGGTCATCTCCGTATCCTTACGCTTGTCGACGGCGGCGATGGTTGCGCCAACCACGAAACCCTTGGCCTGAAAGGTCAGCGGGTCGACGTCGCCACCGCCAGATAATGACACGTGCGCCATCCCCAAAGCCTTGCCGAGGGGCGCAAGCTTGGCCTTCTTCGGCGCACGGGCATCGACCTCATCGTCGCCGACGCCTGTCTCGATGTCGAGCCGCGGCAACGGCACGTTGCGCACACGCAGCCCGTCGGCGTTCATGACCTCCCAGAAGTCGGCCACCACGTCGACCATAGAGGTGCACTGCTTGCGCCCTTCGCACGTCTTGCCCAAAACCTGGGCTTGCTACGCGCGCGCGTGCGCAAGCGAACATCGCTCGCCATCGATCGCTTCCTGGCGAGCATCGCTCTCGCCCCCGCCCACCGCTTCCGAGCGAGCATTGCTCGACGCCCCCCGCCCCAGTACCATCATGACCAGGCGGATGCCGAGCTGCGACAAGTGCTTAAGCCTGACGAGCTCGCTGGTGTGCGTGTAGGCCGTCGTGAACTGCCTGCGCGCATGCATGATGCTGGCCGCTCGCACGGCCTTGCTCCTGTTCTTGCCGCCAGGGGGCATGGACTTGTAGTCAGATGTGCTCAAGAGCGCGATCTCGCCGCCTGGCTCGCCCACCTAGGGGGGGGGGGGGGGCGACGGCAGTTGCGCCTCGATCACCGCTAATATACACAGCGGGCCCTCCGCGAACTGCAGCTGGCTGGGCGCCTGGGGACTGTCAGCCGCGATGGTGCGCTCTGTGCTGAGGAGCCGCTCGAACTGCTCGAGGAACGAGCATGGCCCCCTCTTCCCCACCACCCCACGCTCTGACGAAAGCGATGTCCGCACTGCCCCGCCATGGCGGTGATCAGACAGTCGTGCAAGGCAAGCAGTTTCCTCGACCCCCCGCCCCCACCCCCCTGCCGCACTCGTGCCTGCCATCCTGTGCCCTCGCCCCGAGGCGGCGGGTGCGCTCGCCATGGGCGGTGGCGGTCGTGGCGTGAGCCGCGGCGTGAGCCGATTGTCTAGCACGGCAGCTCCCTCCCGAGCTCGTTCAGCATGCCGAGCGCCGCGACGCGCTCCACCTTGGCCCAGTCGTCGGCGGTGTCGGGGCTCGTCTGCGCGCGAGCGATGAGCCACACCTTGTTCACTCGCTGCACCGTCGTGGCAACGCGTGCCGCGCCGTGGTCCGCGTTGCCAGACTGCGCTAGGGGCCTCATGAGCTCGGGGCACCGCGTCACCAACAACGAGCTGATGACGCTGCACCGCAAGCAGCGCTCGAGCGGCTCTTTGAACGACGGCTGCCACTCACATATGCGAGCCATCGGGACGCGGCCAGACGCGTCCGATATGTCCGCGTTCATGGACCGCCCAGCGCCGTGGATGCAGCGCAGCGTGGCCGCGGTGTGCGAGCATCGCAGCGTGGCGATCTGAAGCTCGCTGGGATCCTCGATGAGGGGCAGCGGGGGGTCCCACCCCACCGACAACTTCACGTTGAAGTCGCGGATCGTGGTGTCGCCGTTAGGGATCCGCTAACCCGCCGTGAGCAGGTTTGCACGCTTGCCGATCCGATCTTGCGAGATGTCGCTCGCAATAGCGCGCAAGGCACGCATGTCTCGCTTGCGCCGATCTTGCTGCACGAAACACGGACGCGTGCCTTGACAGCAACGGGGGAATGGCGCAAGCCGAATGGCTCTCGCACGCGAGCGCCTTCGACGTCTCGTCGTCGTCCCAGCCCTTCACCACCAGGATGCCGAGGAGGTCGCGCACGTCGTAGGGGACGAAGCCCGCGCCGTCCCTGTTGCCAGGGTGCACGGCCGCCTTCGTCGCGTGGACGCGCTTCGACCCGCAGAGGTCGAGGGCCTTGATTGCGCCCAGGATCCGAGCCTGGAACGCACTGACGCCCTCGACCTCGTTGCCGAGGTGAAACGACTCGATCTGCTCGTTGATGAGCGGCGCCAGCGCGATGGCGCGCTCCTCCTTTGAGCGCTTGGACCTCACGCCAGCTACACTGGCCTTAGTTACACATGTGCGCATCGCGTGACACTCGGGAGCAAAGCTCGCCATTGGGCAAGGTTTGCATTATGCGAGCATGCTCGCCAACATTGCAACGCCACAACAACATACCGCGTCACGCGAGCAAACCTCACCGCGGAAACTAAGGCGGATACCTCCGACGCGGCCTTGACTGCGTCGCTCGACAGCGCCATAGCGATCGCGACGCGACTGCTACAGCTCGGGCAAGGGCGGCAGGGGCGGCAAAGGCTGCACCACTCGGATCAACACGGCTACAAAAGAACAGAAAACAGAAAACTGAAAAATACATTGGGAAAGAAAGAAGAAACAAAAAACATGAAATTGGACAAAAAACTCTGTTTGTAATAAAAATACAACTTAAATCGGGAAACAAATCACAACATTCAAAAGTGTTTTGGCGATGTTGCAATTTAGATTCGGATGGTTATCGAATAGTTTGCTGCATGTTGAGGTCGGATAATTATAAAATAGTTTATGGATGGTTGCGCAAACTATTCATAAACTATCATATGACTATCCTACAACTGTTCATAAATTAATCATATTCTATTCGATATCTATTCTGAGATAGTTTGAGGTGGGCCTCAAAGTAGGTGGAGGTCGAAATGGAGCGTAAGATGCCAGATGCTGCGGGTCAGAACGCTGAGCTGGTGGAAGACGAGGTCGATAGGTGGCAGTGGGAATGGGAAGTCGGATGCTGGGCGCTGGAGGTCAGAGTGTTGAATTGGTGAAGGGCGCAGGTCGATAGGTGGAGGTTGCAATTGAACGTAAGATGCCGGATGCTGCGGGTCAGAACGCTGAGCTGGTAGAGGACGGGGTCGATAGGTGGAAGCGGGAGTGGGAAGTCGAATGCTGGGCCCTGGAGGTCGGAGCGCAGAGTTGGTGAGGGCACGAGGTCGATAAGTGGAGGTGGTAGTGGAACGTAAGATGCCGGATGCTGTGAGTTGGAACGCCGAGCTGGTGGAGGACGAGGTCAATAGGTGTGGATGGGAGTGGGCAGTCGGGTGCAGGACGCTGGAGCTCGGAGTGCCGAGTAGGTGCAGGCTGGAGGTCAATAGGTGGAGGTGGAAGGGGAAAGCGGACTGCAGGGGAGCCGCGGCGGTGGTGGTGGAAGCGTCGGAAGGGGAGTCAGGGCAGGGGTCGGAGCCGGTGCGGGTAGAGAGAGTTGTGGGAGGAGCCGCCGTGCACTCTATACTACATCCTCCTCCTCCTCCCTGCCGCCCATCCGCCTCGTCGGACCGTCGGCGTACCAACCCCTCTGGAGATCGGCATGATCTCTGAAGCCGCGCATCATCTCTGGTAGCCTCGTGTAGCAACTGGTTCATGATTTCCTTCGCAAAAGCGGCCCTGTCCTCCAATGTCCCAAAATCTCGTCGCTGTAAGTTGTTCACTGCCCAGTACAGAACATAGTTGCGAATCGCTTGTCGCTGTAGTTGATCATCCGTCATAGAAATGGCAAGCACGCCACCAGCCATACCCAGTCCCGCGCCGCCCCTGCACAGTCGCCCCCGCGACCACGCGCGACCCACGGAACAGTGAACGTAGTGCTCGATCGAGTCGTCAGCTGTGCACGCACAACCAAGCGCACAGGTCCAGCGCCCACGCCGCAGCGACCGCATTCTCCGGTCAGTTGCCCACCGGTTGAAGATCGCACTTATCATCGCTGCTCTGATCCTAGGAGGCGTCAATCGACGAAGCCTCTGCAGATTTTGCGCCACCATGCGGGCCGCGCGGCCCGGCAATTCTGCCAACCTCCATCTCTCCAGCCTCCTGCGGAGCCTCCACTCAGTGCTGTATCCATCACGCGTCGGGAGCCGGGCAACGAACCATTTCTGCGTACTTTTCCTGAACTTCCGATCGTCTTCCTCCGTGAGTGGCCCCACTCTGACATTGCTGATGGTTGCGCGTGCTGCGTGAATATGTTTACCGTGCCGAGCCTGCTCCGCAACTATCGCCAGAACAGCCGTGGGGATGTGGGAATCCAGCCATCTATGCCCCCGCGCTGCGCGGATCAGATGGTCAGTGCTTGCCCGTGCCGTCGCGAAGTCTGTAGCCATCTTGACCCAGTCCACGCCGCCGTCGCCTCTAGTTCCCAGGCGCGCGCGCGCATCATCGCAGCGTTGCAAGAAGCTTCCAGTGGCCGAAGGTGGGCAGCAGGCCCTAGCTCTTCCCCGCGGTGTAAATCAGCAGGGCAACACCAGGCCCCGGGCCCAGGAGCCACCCGTCGAACTGCAACGCGTTCCTTTTCGAGGACCTCTTGCGGCGGGGCCTCCAGTTGGGCGACGAAAAGAACGGTTGGTAGCACATAGACGTTGTACGCAACAAGAGCCATGTTCAATCCGAGCTCGCTCCATCGCCAGTCGCTCAAGCGGCCCATGTACTTCGCCATTGGTTTTGTCCATGGCTTGTCCCCTTTGCCAGGGCCAATACAATACCCCAGATACTTTCCGCAGCTAGCCCATGTGATCTGCACCGTCTCGGGGTTGGCTCTGGTCGCTGTTTGGAGTCCATCGATGTCCGCCTCCCACAGAGGTATCAAAACGGTTTTGCCAAGATTGAGAGCCAAATTCGAGACTGCTTCGAAAACGCGGAAAGTCGAGAACACGCGCTTGTGCTCCTTCTGCCACGAGCACAACACCATGGCCGTATCGTCCGCGAACGCCCTGGTCGTTGATGTCGGCGCTCGAAGCCCAAGAATTCTCAGCAAGCTGTCCGAGCCCAAGGCAAAGAGCAGCGGTGACAGTGGACACCCTTGCCGAATGCCAGCTTCCAGGGGCACCCGGTCGTGAAGCTGCCCGTGCAAGATGAGCACCCCGACTGTCATGTGGTAGAGGGACGAGAGCACTTGCATCGCCCCGTCGGGGAAGCCCGCCGCTCGTGCCGCGGCCAGCATGTACTGTCGCTACACCGACGGGAAGGCAGCCGTAAAGTCGAACAGGACCACCGCCGCGTCGTCCTGCTGCAAACTAGCGACACCGGCCGCGTGTTCGACATCCACGATATTAGCAAGCATGGACCTCCCTGGGATGAACCCGCGCTGCTCCCTGGCGATCCCTGGCGTGACAGTGGGCTCCCAATGCAGGCGGTACGCGTTGGCGATAACCCGGTTGTCAGAGTTGGTGATGTACAACGGGCGCGTGCCACCAGGTCGAAAGATTTGGTCCCCTTGGGCATCCGTTCTCGTTGGTTGCTTCGGCAGACAGCAGAGGAGACACTTGTTGAAAGCGTCGTGGGCAGCGTCTCCCGCGGAGACTCCAGTCTCCAGTTGCCGACCTGCCTCCCAAAGCACATGGGCCCCAAGTCGTCCTAGGCCCTAGGCTGCGCCAGGCTTGGAAGGGCACCCCGTCAGGGCCAGGGCGCGAGTTTCCTGCGATCCGCAAAACCTTTTCAATGTCCTTGGACAGTAGCCTCCAGCGAGCGTCCGGAACAGCGACGCGTTGACTGCCGGCGTGCTTGGCCAGCTCCAGCCACGCGTCGAGCTTGGCTTCGTCCACTAGTTTATGACGGAAAACACGTGTCCAGTGCGCGGCCAGCTGTTCTGCGATGGCTCGCGTGTCTGTAACCACCACACCGTCGTCCGTCTCCAGGAAGTGGATGCCCGCATTCACGGTGCTGCGTGTGAGGCGCGCCAGACGCTGGTTGATGGAGTTTTGTTGGGTGCGTCGTTGGTGTTCGTCGTCGTCGGCCCTGCTGGTGTCGTTTTGCATATTGCGCATATCCGCCAAGACCTCCGTTTTGGTCATCTCGATGGCTTTGTCCTTGAGTCGTCGTAGGGCCTCCTCCAGGGGAGTGCCGGCCGGTGCCATTGAAACCACCCAGTCTGTCGGTAGCTGTGCTCGGAGCCGCTGTGTGGTAGGAATTGAACCAGTCAGGATACCCGACACCAATGAGAAGGCCGTCGCTGCAGAAGGCTCCGCGCCCAAGTGCTTCAAGAAGTCGTGGCCACAGTGATTCTCGGCCATATTGGCAGCCACTGTGTGCATTGCTGTTTTCAGCATTGCCAGTTTGTTCAGTGCGTCAGGGACTTGGCCGTCACGCGAGGCCTGCTTGAGTTTGCTGTGGAACTCCCTGGTTACCCGCTGCGCAAAGTCAGGGTGACGGACAATAGTGTCGCGTAGGGGGGTGGCTCCTGTCTGGGGCGCGGGGCGTCTGTGTCCGAAGGACACTGGGCGGTGGTCTGACACTGCCACGCCCTCGGCGTCAGCCGGAGGCCACGGCCACGCCGCCGCCCAAAACAATCCGTTGAAGTAGTCAGCCGCATGGTGGTTCGTGTAAGCCCGGTCGATGCGAGAGCGCACTTCACTTGAGCAAAATGTGAACTGTGGTTGCACCATCTCCCGTAAACCTCGCGGCCCGGCGATATCCTGGGACCAGTGGGATTCCTCGGTAGCATTTCGTTGACCAGACCAGTCTGCTGTAGAAAGGCCAGCCCTTTCTTCGGGGCGTGCCACCCAATTGAAGTCGCCCCTAACAATCCAGCGATCCCCAAGACGGGAAGCCATCGCTTGACCCAGAGTCTGTCGTAACGCATGCCGGTCCTCTCCCGCGGCACTGCCGGAGGGAAAATAAACCGTCGCAATGGAAAGTGCGCCAAGCGGTCCTTGGAGGTGTAGCACAGCCAATCGCCCGCATCGATGCTCTACCCAACTATCCTTGCAGACCGAATGGAACTTCTGGAGGAAGCTGCTTTTGACGAGTAGTGCCAGTCCGCTTTGATTTCGTACTCCATGCGACCAAAAAAGGTACCACATCTGGGGGAAGCTGTAAAGAAGAGGCCGTGGCTTCCGTGGAGTGTGTCTCCTGGATACCGAGGAAATCATGATGAGCGAGGATGCGGGTGAGGTATCGTCGTTTGCAGTGCTGCCGGTCCAGATCATACGCCAGCAGGCCCTGGGCGTTCCAAGTACTCCCCGAGTAGCTCCCTGCAAAAGCCGTGCGTCGAGCGTGAGATGATTGCCCGTGTCTCCCCGGAAAGCTAGGCGGGACATCCTCCACGCCTCGTGCATGAGCGCTGCCCCTGCTACTTGCAGACTGTGCGCCTGCGCTGGGAGCCATAGAAGAAGACGGTGCTTGAATCGGGTGTGGCGAATCGTGCCTGGACGATCTCCCTGTGGTATGGGGGTCGGATTGGTGAGTTGGTGCAGGCTGGAGGTCGATTGGTGTAGGTGGAACTGGGAAGTTGGATGCTGGAAGTCGGAGGTTGGAGTGCTGAGCTGGTGGAGGCTCGATGTCGAGCGGTAGATGTGGAGGCGGTGGGTCACATGCTGCAGGCTGGAGGTCAGGGTGCTGCGCTGGTGGAGCCTGTAAGTCAATATGTGAAGATGGACGTGGGCAGCCGGGCGCTGGGGGCCGGGAGTCGGCATGCTGCTCTGGTGAGGGCTGGGGTCTGATAGGATGTGGCGGTGGGAAGTCGGGCGCTGAGTGCTGGAGGTCGAAGTGCCGAACTTGTGGGGGCGGGAGGTCGAAGTGTTGAGCCGGTAGGGATTGGTGGTCGACAGGTGGATGAGGGAGGTCCGATGTTGCAGGTTGGCGGTCGGCAGTCTGAGTTGGTGTAGCCTGGAAGTCGATCGGTGGAGGCAGGGGTGGGAGGTCGGGCGTTGGGAGCTGAAAGGCGGAGGTGGGAGGTTGGAGGTCGAAAGCTGGAGGTGGATGCTGAGATATATGTTCGGGGGTATGTCGACGACTCCCCACCTGAGCGTGCTCGGGCAGAACGGGTAGACGCGGAAGTGCGCCGGAATCAGTCCCCGCGGCTGCCGTGCGTGGATTCCGAATGTAGATGCCGTGTGTCCCCCGCTCGTCAGGCGGCGCGCCGTCGTTAGCCCGCGGGCGGGCGTTGCTCCAGTTCTGCAAGCCTGTCCCCGTAGCCGGAGAAGTAGTAGATGAAGAAGAAGAAGAAGAAGATGATGTTGCCGTAGAAGACGCAGAGGAACCCAATGAATTCGATGAATTCGGATATTTTGTCATATTGCTTTTGCTACTTCTCCCCTGGCCCCCAGACGCCGAAGATGTCGAGATGCGCTCGAAGCCAGCAGGAGGATCTCCCCGACGGGCTTGGTCTGAAAGTATAGGTGGAGACGGAGGCGGAGGATGTAGACGGAGATCAGCTCCGTCTTGGATTGTAGCGAACTTCGTAACAAAAACCATGCAACAGAATTCCACAGGAGGCATGAATGACCGGTTGACCCGCAAGCCCCTTCCGGCCACCGCGCCTCCAGCTCCATCTGGACCGTCTAGATACGCACCGGGAGACGGCCAGCCCTCCGCGCCCCCCGGCTGCCGTTTCCCCCCCTGTTCTCCTGTAGATCTGGGATCGCGTGATCACGACGGATATGCACGTCGACTCTGTGAGTGCCAGCGGCCCCTGCAATGCATAACATGTTTAATATCTGGGCCACCTGTTGCGCAATCAATGGAGTCGCAGCCGTGATGAGAAATCCGCCGTTCCATGTGCCCTCGGCGTTGGCCACTGGCGCCAAGTACCCTGGGCCTGGTTGTGACCCGAAGGCGCCGCTCTGCCATTGGATCCCGGTCCCGTGCTCGAGTCGCTCTCGAATTTGTCTCGTCCAGGGGGTCGGGTCGTGCGCGATGTCCCCCTTGATCTGAGCGTGTACCATGTTACGCGATGGGCCCGGCACTGCTTCCCAGTCGTTGCGGAGCGCGGCGGACCTGGAGGACGGGACGGTCTGCGGCAGCACCCAAGGGCGCCCTCCCCGAGTGCTCCGTCTCCAAGATATCTGCGTGATTCGGATACCATGAGCCTCCCGAGATTGTTGCGTCAGGAGGTCTTCCCATGTGCTACGTGGAGTGGAGGTCAGGAGTGCACCGCGACGAACTGTGAGGAGGATGAGCTGGTCAAACAGGCCGCTCTTGCTCGTAATGGCTGCGCACTTCGTGTAGTCGACAATCAGGGCTCCCGGATCGTCCAGCATCGATGTGTGTCCCACCACTACCTGGGAGAAAGCCTCCATGGCCTGACGGACCCGTCTGACAAATAATGCAATTTCCAGCGCCGTGATTTCCGTCTCGCCGCCAGTGTAGCCAAAGACCCGTCTTCGTCGCAATTGATCTCCCATGCTCGGCATCCGTCTGCTCCATCCCCGCACCGCGTCCAACTGGATCGTGGGCAGGATGTCCATGACCTGCGCGACAATCTCGGTGGGGAAATCAACCACAATTGCCGCTGTGGACGTAAGTCCAGCGGAGTCGGTAGTTCCTCAGAGGCGTTGCCATACGTAATCAGAGTGAGATGCTGTTCCACCACCCGTGGCCCAAGAGCGCCGTCCATGATCACGCGGATCGGCGGTTCCACCAACTGGATGCTCTCGATAAGTTTGCGGGCCTCCCCCTGAAATGCCGGCGGGCTCCAATAGTCGCAGATTGTGGACGGCGACGGTGCCCCCGGTAGAACTGGCCGGGCGACCAGCAGAGAAAGTCGACAGCTCGCATCAGCCCGTCGTGCGAGTTTCAGCGTAGCCATCATTCTGCCCATCGCCGCCGGTGCGTCGGGAGCCCAACCAACCCAGTGGGTGCCCCCGATTGTTGACAGGTGTGCTGCACCTGCCTGGGCATCCCTGGCAATCGCCTCATGGAGCCCCCGGGCCTTCTCAGGAGACAAGACGCATAATGGCCACAATGTGGACGAAGATTGGAGGTCGGAGCACTGCACCGCCATGTGGGTGTTCGGGGAGTTCCCGAGGTGCGAGTCCAAAGCCTGCAAGAAGAGCATCTCGACTTCCCTGTGGCGGAAGCCGAAGTCGTTAGCTCGCCTGCGCCTCACCTTAGTCAATGTCGGTAGCAGCGCACGGCACTTGGCTCCATCCTCCCTGACTTTTGCCGCATCTGGTCGACATTGGGCCTGTAATGCCTCATTTCCTGGACGGCTCCCGAGAACCTCTAATAACGACGTAGCAATGCGAACCTGCGCTTCAATAAGCGATTCGTCCGGCAAGGGCCCCTCTTCCCAGCAGATGCCCAATCGCTCCCACGGTACAGGGCTCGTTAAGGCAAACCCCATGACACGTAGGCCCTGGCGTAGTTCATTGAGGGAGTGCAGCCACTGCCCGGGTCGAAGGGCTGGTACATCTGGCGAGATCGCCTTCATCGCCACCACGTTGTCCGCGTGAAGCATCAAGTGGTCGTCGAGCATATCCACAAGCTCCTGTTCGGCCAATGTCGATGGCAGAGACCCCGAGGGAGCGGCCTGTGCTGCTGGTGTAGCCTTGGCCTGCGCCGAGAGAGGACGAGGTCTGGGTGGCGGCCTGGTGCTCGAAGGCGCCAGTGTGGTTGGAGGAGGTAGATCGTCCACCTCCTCAGCGATCCCAGTGTTCGACGGCATGGCCAAGCCTGCCATGTTCTGCGATAATTCTGATTCCGCCGGCGCTGCAGTCGCATCATCCGTCATTCCGTCACGCCGTCCTGTGGAGCGTTTAGACGACCAGTCTGGGCAGCAGCTGGAATCTGCGCAGCGCCAGAGGCGGAGCCCGAAGAGACTGGGGTGATCTGCGGCACAAGGTCCGAGAAAGCCTGTCCACAACTCCTGCAACGATCATGGAGGTGGGGAGCCGGCGCATGAGTGCCGTAACACGGGCAAGCCACGTGCCAGCAAACAGTCCGCGCGGCTGGCCCAGCCCCACGCTCTGAGATCTCGGTGAGCAGAGCGGCCGGTCCAGCCCCTCGGAGACGAAGTAGCACATGCACAGTAGACTCGCGATTGATATTGTAGTGCTGTAGCGTGTGAGCGTCCTCGTGCTGGTGTCCTGCGAATAACAAACGCTGGAAGACTGGCAGGATGCCCTCCTTGTCTTGGATCTTAGTCTTCACGGCGTTGATCGTGTCTTTGGTCGACATATCATCGAGGGTGATAGTCTTCCCAGCTAGCGTCTTCGCGAAGATTTCCATGCTGGTTGTGGTGCTGGAGTGGGCACTCGCGTTGAGGCTGGCGTAGGTTGTGTGGGTGACGTCGTCGGAGTTGGCGGCTCGTAGCCCAACCATAACGTCGCTGTGAGCGTAGTCCTGATCCTTCGCCTCCTGGGCATGCCGGTGTCCCAGGTGGCCGTCGTCGATGTTCCTATCTCCAGTCGGAATCACCAGAGCTGCCATCAATGTATCCGCCGGCGCGGGCTGGGACGTGGTCGAGAATCTGGGTAGTGGCCCTGGGCTCGGACTCAGTGGGTACGCAGGGCTGGCCCGGGTGTTGGCATTGGCGCTGGCGCCAGTGTTGTGCTTGCCTGCGTCTGTGCTGTCCCGGGTGCTGGCGTTAGTGCCGTCGTCAGTGCTGCCGTGGGTAATGCCGCTGATGCTGTCATCGACGTCCATGTCTGTGATTTCGTGGGTGCTCCCGTCGGCGGTGCTGACCTCGATGACACCACGGGTACCGGTGTTGGAGATGCCGGCCTCGCTGTTGGAGCCGGTGTCAATGCCGATGCTGCCGTCGATACTGCTGGCGGCGGAGCCGGAGTATGTGCTGGCCTCGATGCTGTTGGTGTCGGTGCTGGATTCGGCGCCGGCGTCGGTGCCAGCGTCGCTGCCCCTGGCGTCGGTGCTGGAGTCGGTGCCAGAGTCGGTGCTGGCGTCGGTGACGCTTTGGTTGATGCCTCTGCTGTTGGCGTCCTTGCTGCTGTGGGTGCCGGCGTTGGTGTCGACCTCGTTGCTGTCGTGGCCGTGGACCTTGTTGCTGGCGTTAACGCCAGCGAGCTCCACCGCCAGATTCCGCAGTATTCCTGAGGGGCCTGATCCTGCTACAGGTGGGGACACCAAAAAATCTGTGAGGCTGGGGGCAGGGCAGGTGTACGATGGGGGTTGGGCTTGAGCGGAGGGGACCTGGGACTTTGCAGGCGTGTAATGGCCAGGGTTCATTTGACCAGACTCTGCTTTTCCCCCCGTGTCCGGGTTGTCGCCCTCCAAGCTGTCGTCGTTGAGGCAGCGCCGTCGGGCAACGTGAACGCTCCGTGCATGGCCAGCGATGCTGCTGGCGTTTTCGGTGGTGCGGGAGCCGGTGACGGAGTCGCTGCTGGCGTCGATGCTGTGGGCGTCCGAGTCGGGGCCCGAATCGGCACAGATATCGAGAATGCTACCGTTGTCAATGCTACTGTTGTCCGTGCCGACGTCGATGCTACCGTTGTCGGTGCCGTCGGAGCCGGCGTCGGTGCCGGCGACGATGCTGCTGGAGTCTGTGCCGCAGTCCGTGCCTACGTCGATGCTACTGGCGTCGTCGGTGATTCCTGAGTCGGTGCCGGTGTCGATACCGTTGGCGTCGGTGCTGGAGTTGATGCTGGCGTCGACGCCACGAACGTCAGTGCAGGAGTCAGCGATGCCGGTGCTGCTGCCGAGCGGTTCCAGGCTGTGCTGCTGCTGGTTCCCGTTGTCCTGCTCCTTGACGTGGTGCTGGTCACCTTCCTGGGTGCGTTCGAAGATGCGTTCGATGGGATCCGTGGCATCTGTGACAGGATCCGAGGCCACACTTGCGACCGGGTCAATAGGTATCGCGACAAGGTCCAATGCCTCCCCTGCAACAAAGTCGATGGAATCCGAGGCCTTCGCGACAAGGTCCGGGGATCTGGGGCCTCCGCGACGCGATCCGGTGCGGGCCTCGATGCTGCTGGCGTGGGTGCCGGAGTGGGTGCCGGAGTCGATGATGCTGGCGTCGGTGTTGGAGTCGGTACTAATGTCGATGCTGCCTGCGTCAGTGTCGGAGTCGGAGCCTGCGTCGGTGTTGCCGGCGTCGTTGCCGAGGTGGATGCCGGAGTCGGTGCCAGCGTCAATGCCGGCAGCGGTGCCGGAGTCGATGGCTGCGTCGCTGCTGTCGTCGGTGTTGCTGGCGTCGATGCCAGAGTCGGTGCCTGCGTCGGTTCCGTCTTCGGTGCCGAGGTCGGTGCCGGCGTCGGTGCCAGAGTCGGTGCCGGCGTCGGTGACGACGTGGATGATGGCGTTGCTGCTAGTGTCCTTGCTGTCGTGGGTGCCGGTGTTGGTGTCGACATCGTTGCTGTCCTGAGCGTGGGTCTGGATGCTGGCGTCGATGCCTGCACCAGCTGCGAGCTCCACCGCCCTGTCCAGCTGGATTCCTGAGGGACCTGATCCTGCTACAGGTGAGGACACCAAAAGGTTTATGAGGCTGGTGGCATTTAAAATGTACGAGGGGGTCAAGGGTAGGGCGGTGGGGACCTGGGAATTGGGAGGCGTGTTTTGGCCAGGGTTCTGATGCCCGGACGCTGCTTTCCACCCTGTGTCCGGGACGTCGCCCTCAGAGCTGTCAACGTTGGGGCAGCGCCTGTCCCCGAAGAGCTGCAGGATGTACATGAAGGTCTGGATGATGTCCACATAAAGCATCAGCGCTCCGAGGATGTAGTCGTCGATGCTCTGGGCAAGCTCCCCCTTGCCCATGACCGACTGCGTGTCGTAAAGCGGGTCCATGCTGCTGATGTCGGTGTCGGAGTCGGTGCCAGCGTCGGTGCTGGCGTGGATGCTGTTGACGTCGGTGCCAGAGTCAGCGCCGGCGTCGATGCGTTTGGTGTCCGAACTGGAGTTGTACCACCCCGTCTGGTCGCTGATCTCCAGCTGGTCGAGGGTACCTTGCGCTCCTGGTCCTGGACCCCGTCATCCTCCTTCTCCTTGTAATCGTGGTCCTCGTCTTCATCGTGGTCCTTCTCCTCCTCTTTCTCCTGCGGGTCCTCCTCGGTGTCCTCGTTCCCGAAGCTGGTGACGCCGCTGGTGACGCCACAGCAGTCGGTGCTTGGGTCAGTGCTGGTATCGATGTTATTGGCGTCGGTGATGGAGTCGGTGCTGGCGTCGATGTTGCTGGAGTCGGGGCCCGGGTTGTACCGCGCCGTCTTGACAGAGGTCTCTACGCTGGCCTTCATCTCCGTGTGTGGCGCAGCGAGAACGGTGAGAGCTCCTGGTGCGGCCCCTGTGGGTCGGCGGCGGCGCAGGCCCCAACGTGGGGCGGCGATGCCCTGCTGGAGCGCTGCCAACAGATTCTCGATACCGATCATGCGGGCGTCGAGCTCTGCCATCGTGACCCCCGCGGTCACTGCAGGCGACATGTCGGCCGCGGCGCGAGGAAGTGGGGGTTGTGGAAAGTAGGATGGAGAGTAGGTGGTGGAAAGTAGGATGGTGAGGCACAGCTTGATTGGTGGTGTCTGAGGCTCTCTTTTCCGGGCTCTCTTGAGCCACAATGAATTGTGCCTCTTGGGGCCACCTTGGGAGATCTCTTGGAACCTCGTCGGCCCTCTTGGGAGCTTCTTGGGGGCCTCTTGGATCCGTTTGGGGGCCTCTTGGGACTTCCCGAGAGCCTCTCGGGGTAGAAAGCTCAGATTATCGGTTCGTGCTTCCCTTCTTGGGCCTCTCTTGGGGCCGTCTTGGGGCCCTCTCGGGCCGTCTTGGGCGCCTCAGGCACCGCTTTGGGGCCCTCGTGGGTCGCCCAGGGCCCTCTTGGAAGCCTCTTCGGCTATCTTGGAGTTGTCTTGGAGACCTCTTCATCCTCCTCGTCCTCCTCCTCCGCCCACTCCAGCTGTCTCGTCCGTAGCCATTTTGGCTCAAGGCGGCCCGAGCCCACAAAACAGAACACTAGCCGCCCAAAGGAAACACCAACACAGCACACGAGCAGCGGGCCGCGATGTCTCCTTCTCGTGGATAAAGCCGCACGGCGGCGGTGCTGCCCCGCGAGCTCTATGGGCAGAGAGAGTGGACTGTTGAGAGGAGTCTGCTACAACCCGTGCGCCGCCAGGTCTACTGAGCGGCTGAACGACATCGTTCAGGCGCTGCCGCTGAGGGACATCTACGCGCTCGTGCGCACTCAAGCAAAATCGCACGGAGAGCAAGTTAACGAGACTCGGCCGATCGGCAGCACATGGGTGATAGAATTTGGGCATCGTAGAAGTGCATACGTTACGGCATCATGCGGTATCAGTTTTCTTATAAAGAGTTCGACACTTCCCAGATCTACGCGAGATTTCCCAGATCTACGCTGAATCGGATCTATCACACGCTTGCGTTCTTGTGGGGACGGTGTGCAGCTGTGAGTTTTCAGACCAGAACTGAGTCCATTGGAGTTGTGGTCATGTACTTCCCCCCTCGTCAGACATCGGCAAAGTTGCGAGAGACATATGAGGAGTCATGCCAGAAAATTGTCAAGTGGTTCCACACAACGATGGAGGAGATGTCTCGCAGGCAGATAATTCCCATCATCTTTATGGATCTCAACCGTGGGCTGTCATACTCAGCCGAAGATCGAGTTGCAGGAACACGTGGGTATGGCAAGGAGAGCTACGCGTCAGTACAACTCAGACCGCGTTTGGCTGGATGGGGGCTCACAACTGCCAACACACACTACGTGAATCCACCGAGTTATGTGGGTAATAACAACGCCAGCTACATCGACCATGTCTGCGTACCTGTGGAAATGCTTGGATCCCTTGAACGATGCAGTGTATTATGCGGGGCAGGGCGACGACTTCAACTCCATGATGTCGGCGAGGTTCGAGATCACAGGCCCGTTCAGCTGGTTGCGAGAATCGCCACGGCGCTTCGGCCACTACCAGAACGAGCTCCTCGCCCCAACCGCGAAGCACTCATCTGCTGTCTGCAGCAGGGCCACAAGAGGCAGGAACTCTTCGACGTGGTGGAAAGAAAGTGCGCGGAGCAATACAACCAGCTGAACGAGCTCGAGGCACAACGTCAGTTGGAAACGATGAATGAGACTTTTGTGAATATAGTGAACAATTCCCTGGTGGAAGTTTAACACACGAGCCCTCTCTACACCGAAGAACGCCAACAAAGGACTGCCTTCCTTAATCAACTGCTGGAGCGCAGACGTGAGTTACGGCATCTAAGACCATGGGCGGGCACAACAGATCAGACCGAGTATATTTCGAAGGCTATCAAGCAGGTGAGCAAGGAGTTGACGCAGTCCAACCGCAATCACTGGGATGCGATCACAAAGCGACGGTGTGAAGAAATGCGACAAGCTGCCAAAGACAACAATGGGCATTTGGTTCAACGGCTTGCTCGATTGATCGCAGGGCGAAAAGGAGGACCACGCCAGCGGAAGTGTGCTGCTCTGCCTACGTCGACGGCAAGCGCAGCAGGATGGTGTGCCAGTATGAAGCTACCAAGTGCCAAGAGAGGGCGTTCAGCAGTTGAGTCCAGCGTCAGCAGCGTCGTTGAGGAGGTCGTTGCTGAACATCGCGACGTACGGCCTGATGAAGAAGCTATGGAGCTATCTACTGATGATTGGAATGGTATGCATCGAACGATCTGGAGGATGAAACTTTGGAGAGCATATCCGTCGCGGTCAGTGCCAGTGGAAGCATTGAGGCTCATCATGAAGCCCAAGTGGGTTAATCCCCGACGACCTCTACCACAAGTTGGACTAGGAGCCAAGGCAACAGAGCTTCAGGAGCCAAAGATCATGCAGGGCCTTGCGAGGGCAATCTTGTTTCTGTCTCGTAAGCTTCAGCGTGCACCACTTGCTTGGCACGCAGCTCAAGGCGCCCGCCCCCCGAAGGGAAATGAGAAGCTCGAGGTGGACGGGGAGCGGGTCATCATGATCATGTGCGCGATAGGCAGAACGTATCACGCGGCAGCGTTGAGAAGAAAGTTAGACCCGTGGCAACCTGAGGAGTGGATTCACGGTGGGTTGAAAAAGCGACGACGAGAAGCCGCCATGGGTACACAACTCATATCATCATATCGCTTACAAGCTGCGGGCGTCTCACACCTGGTGAGGTTTCACGACGCTACCAACGCGCTCTTCAGCCTGAAGCACGAGCGTGTTCTAGAGATACCACCCGCGCTGTATGCCAATCAGGATCTTCAATTCGCACAGGACAGAGTTCTACGTGGAGTTTTCCTACTTGAGGACGAGTCTGGCACTTTTTGGTTCCGCCCATCTGAAGGCGTCTTCCCCGGCGACGTCGGGGCAACTTTGATTTTCGCGCGAACGTTTAGTCCACCGGTGCAGATCGCGGTGGCCGACTTATTTGTGACTGAGAAGTGGTTTTATGCAGTAGAAGTGGATCCTCCTTGGGAGGACAGTCTTACTCGGCAGATGGCCTCGACTGGATTTGCTGATTACCTTTCATGTAAAGTACTTGAAGCACAATACCCTGGCACGGTTGTAGATTAGCTGGAGCTAGGCAGTCGACTCGAGAACATAGCGATCGACAAGGGGATGGGGGAGGTGGGAGCATCGCAGAACACCAGCAAGCAGGATAATGTAGCTTGTCTTCGAGGAGCGGGGGCACACATAGCAGCACGCATTGTACACAAACACGGTACTAAAATCGCAGGTCGCACAGAACATCATGCTCGATATCTTGGAGGTTTACAAGCAAGCAATTTTACGCCTAAAACCAGAACTGGAAAAAAAGACTTCGAGCTCTTCAGGCCAGTTATTTCTCTATGAGCAGATTCTGGAGGTCTCCTGGAAATTTCGACATCAAAAGGTCCATGGTGAAGGGGCTCTTAGTGAACGCAGCGCTCATTGGCCTCGAGGTGTGCGCGAAGGGCCATTTGCCTCTCACAAGTGGAGATCTGGCACCGCTTGAAGGATTTATTGTGCGCAAGTGTCGTGCTATCCTGGGAGGCACTGCAACCTGGGATGATGATCAGCAGCACTTGAGTATCATAAGTGGACTGGATGTGCAAAAAAAGTTTCGCCTTGCTCCATTGTTCACAGAGCTACGTATTCGGAGATTGAAGTGGTTGCAGATAATGGTACAGGATCGCGATCAACACATTCAATTCCTGCTCACCTGTTTTGGAAAGTCTGCTCTCGACGGTGAAGTTTTCTCGGAGGAGGGGTCGGTGCGGCCCCATGCGCATCCATGGGATGTCCAGTTTCAGGATGACCTGGAGGCTCTGAAGGAGCTGGAGGTTGGGGAGACGATGTGGGACATAGGAGGGAGTATGAGACACATCATGTTTGAGGATTACGAGGCTTTCGTCAAGGTTGATTGTGCTGAACTACGTGCTAAGTTTCGTACTACGCCTACCACAAGCACGCGCAAGCAAGCACATCATGAGGGCAAGTTCATATGCAAAGAAACACCTGGAAGACGGCACAACATGCAACACGGCATGGACTACGCAACAGATGCTTACTAAGCACATCGTGAACACCATAGGAGGCAGCCACGGACAACTACATGTAGGACGTATGCTTACTACTACTAATACTACTACTACTACTACTACTACTACTACTACTACTACTACTACTACTACTACTACTACTACTACTACTACTACTACTACTACTACTACTACTACTACTACTACTACTACTACTACTACTACTACTACTACTACTACTACTACTACTAGTGTGCGTGTTGTGCGACAGTGTATTCTTGAGCACCGCGATTGCAAAGAAGCATATTGCACACAGCCTGAAACGTCAGTACTGCCCTTGCGATCGTGGAAGATATGCATGCGGCGTTGTCCCTCCCAAGAATATGACGTGCCCGATTTGTGACGGGAGTTTGGGCGATATGTAATTGTGGTTCAAGCATTGTCGTGATCATCTGGAACCGTACCTTTCTCCCTCGTTTCACGTTCGGCATCTTACCAAGCACGAGACAGCAGGGCAGTCCAAGCAGCAACTTCCGCGGAGCTCGACTACCTCGTGGGCCAAGTTGCTCGACCCAGGTTGGGCACCCAGACTCAATGCCAGGCGACGACGGCTTGACGGAGAAACCAAAGTCGTGGCTCCTTCGAGCTCGCAGTCAGAGCTTCGCGGAAACGGGCAAAGACAAGAAGAAGGCACGGATCGACGGGGAGGCAGAGGACGAAGATATGGACGACGAGACGACCATCCTGCTGATGAAGAATATCATCGTTCAGCTGGAGGCCCGAGTACGGCTTCTGGAGCACGAGGCGATGACGACAGTAATATTGGACAGGGCTCATCAGGCAGTAGTGGACGTCAACAAATCGTACGCGGAGTACGCCAAGGAAAGGAAGAAATATCCATCGGTCAATCTTGGTTCGCCAGCTTGCCAAGCAATCTACGCGGTTCTGAACGCCTTAAGCAGTTGGCAGTACAAGGACGCTTCGGCGATGATATCGCGGCTCAAGTTCGCGGCCCTTCGCATCAGCAAGATGTTGGAGCAAGCAAGCCCAGATCTCACAGGACAGTGGGTTCGAGAAACACCAGTCTTCCCGTGCTTCGACCAACCCAACAAGCCGAAGAAGTCGCGCCTTTTGGTCAGCTTGCGCGGGTCAACACTGGTGCCCGACGACGAGGGCACAGCGACAGAGCTTCTCAAAGCCCTCAGCGAACCCGACAGCCAGGTGCACCAGCAGACGCCGCTGGAGATGCCGATGAGTTTCTACACGTTGAAGGGCAAGGTGATGGGAATTGAAGCAATAGTGTCTGAACTTATCAGAGCAGCTGGTGGAAGTGTCACATCTAGCCGCGCACCTCGTGGCAACATGGCCCGCAAACTGATGAAGCACTGGTTCTGTATGGTGGAATGGTTTTTCTGAGCTGGAGTGGATTGTCTCTATTCCAACGTGGCTTCCGCCAACGACGTCCGTGTGAGTTGCTCCCTGGTTAGGTCTCGCCTTTGTCCTGGGCTCCTGGGACCTCTCCCAGGCCGAGGCCTAACGGCCGAGGCCCACGGGAGGGAAATCTGGATTTCTGAGGTGCGGAGTCTGCGACTCCATCCGAGTGTACCTGCTCGGCGCCGCCACTGTTGCAACGCGCTTTCGGAGCGCTGTGTCCGTCCCATGGGGGGGGGCCAGGTGGCCCATCGGCGGCTGGGTGGCGGTAGTCGGGCATGTGTTAGGGCTCGTGAGATCGCTTGTCTCCCAGGAGCCCGTCTCAGCCTAATTAATAGCGGTGGATATATTGGTCTTGTCCTTGCTGGATCGGACCTGCCACTGCTGCCGTTCTACGTCTCCCTCGACTACTTTAGGCTCCGCCGCTCTGCCCCCCCGCTCAGCCGATCGTAATGATGTGTCGGTGCACGAGAGGGATGAGATAAGCGACAGGCTTAACCCCGCCCCGATTTTGTGCCCTGCCCGTTGAGTTCAACGGCCAGGCCCCCGCGCAGGCAACTAAGTGTTGCATCTGCCAGCGCGCGTGGCTCTCCGAGCTAGCGAGATGAAGGGGGTACAGATAAGTTGTATCCCCCCCCAGGTTCTGCGAAGATGAGAGTGATAAGACATTGAACTGAATGGGCGAGCTCCAGCTCTCTCTCCTCCTGATCTTCCTCCTCCTCCTCCTGCAGCGTGTTCCGGAAGGCTCCCGCCGGAACATGCTGTGCACAAGTGCTGTCACTGCTCCCGCCACCGTGCCCTGGGTGGCCTCATGGGTGTTGGTTTGGATCCCGTGGTTGGCCTGTCGGGGACGTCGTGAAGGCAGTTTCGCAGCTTCTCGGTAGCCGTTTTGGGACCGTTGTGGGGCCTCCTCGGGGCTGTTTTGTAGCCTCTTTAAGCCTCGTTTGGGCCTCCTGGGTGCCTGTTGGGGACCTCCTGGGGCCTCTTGGGGGCTCCTTGGGGCCTCCTGGGGCACTCTTCAAGCCGGAGGGTCGAATTTTGGAGTCGTGGTCCCCCTCTTGGGCGCATCTTGGGGCCGTCTTGGGGCTCTGTTGTGCGGTCTTGGGCGACTCTGGGGCCCTCTTGGGGCCCTCTTGAGCCGTCTTGGGGCGCTCTTGGGGGCCTATTGAGCCGTCTTGGAACGTCGGACAGAAGGCTGGAAGGCCCAAATCCTTCGAAAACCTAGATAAAATTAACGGTTTCGGCCTCTTGAAGCGCTCTGTTGAAGCGTCGTGGAGGAGTGCCTTGGGGGGCCTCTCGGGCCGTCTTGGGCCTATCTTGGGCGTCCTGGAGCGGTCTTTCGTCCGGAACGCGCTTGGGCAAGCGCTGGGTTTGGGGAAGGCGAGTGGGAACCGTTCAGGCAGTTTGGGATGCTCGGGGCAAGAGGCGGAAGCCATCCTCATAAGACATGCAGTCTTCCTGGAGTCCGCCGGAACGCCTGGAATGATCACGCGCTGCGGTTTCCCATGCCAACGTCCTCGGACGTGGGCGCCCTGCCACGAGCGCGTTCCGGGAAGATGCTCCCAGAACGCGCTGAAAAGATCTCGAGGCTCCCAGATGGCCTCCAAGAGACCCCAAGAAGTCTGATAGGTATCACGGTACGGCCCGAAGAGGCCAAAGTCGTATATGTTCAATGGTCTTTTCAATGTTTTTGGCTTCTCGCGTTTTCCAGCTTCCAACGGTCCAAGAGCGCCGAAGAGCCTCCCAAGACTGGCCCAAGACCACCCAAGAGACCCTCAGGACGGCCCCAAGACAGGCCAAGAAGGCTCCAAGACTGCCGAAGAGGCGCCCAGCACAGCCCCAGACCACCCCAGAACAGGCCCAAGATGGGCCCAAGAGCGGGAGCAGGAGGCTTCCAGAGACCTCCGAGAAGCCTCCCGGACCCCCCAGAGGCCCCCAACACACCCCCCATCCTTGAGAGGCCCCGAGGCTCCAAGAACAGCCCAAGAGAGCTGCGAGAGCCGTCCCGAGAGAGCCCAAAGAGAGTAAAATCGCTGATTTCCATTAGTTTTTCCTATGTTTTTCGCCTTCTCACGTTTTCCCCCGTCCAGCCCTCAAAGATCGAGGATTTGGGGGAAAAAAAGAATTCCAATAATTCTTTTCATCAAAGTAGAACTCCTACTCGGGGGTTCTACATATCCCCTGACATCTGGCCGGTACCGCGCCTCCCGGCTTCTTAACGTTGTCGCGGAGTCTCCGAAGGCCCCAAGGAATCCGGGAATTGTGGATTTGGGTGAGATGCTCATCCATTCAGGACTGAGGACAGTATGCCTGGGCCCGGGCATACTGTCCAGGCCATCCTGAGCGCGCGCTCAGGTTCTGACCCAGGCCGGAGGGGCGCTGGACGATCTTGGACAACGCTATCAAGCACAGGCGCGCGACGGCATCTGAGAAGCTTCTGGGGTGTTCCGCATGCTTCGTCAACTGGCTGTTGGAGGCACCTCTTGGGTGCTTCTTGGGGGGGCATCTGAGGGTCCCTTGGGGGCATCGGTTCTGCAATCTGAAGCCGTCATTGGCCGTCTTGGCTGCGTGGAGGCCCGACTTGAGGCCACCTGCGGCCAGATTGACGCAATCCGAAAGCCTCCCAGGGGTCTCCTGGAAGCAGTTTTGACGCATCGAGGGCACTCTTCGGCTATTTTAAAGCCTCTTGGACGTCTCCTAGGGGCCTTTTAGGCCCTCGGGGAGCTTTGGGGGTCCTCGTCGAACCACTTGGGGGCCTCTTGCGGCCTCCTGTGGGCCTTTTGGGGGGAACGCTCTGCTGTTGGGTCGCGTTCCCCTTCTTGGGGCTCCCTTGGGGCTCGTGGGGCCCTCTCGGGTCGTCTTGGGCGCCTCAAGCACCGTCTTGGGGCCCTCGCGGGCCGTCTTGGGGCCCTCTTGGAGGCCTCTTCCTCTATATGGGAGCGGTATTGGAAGCCTCTTGGGCCGTCTTGGAGCATCGGGATGCCAAAAGGCCGAAAAAAATAAAACCCGTCAAAGCCCAATCGTAAAACAATGAGTTGTGCCTCTTGGGGCCACCTTGGGAGATCTCTTGGAACCTCGTCGGTCCTCTTGGGAGCTTCTTGGGGGCCTCTTGGATCCGATTGGGGGCCTCTTGGGACTTCCAGAGAACCTCTCGGGGTAGAAAGCTCGGATTCTCGGTTCGTGTTTCCCTTCTCGGGCCTCTCTTAGTGCCGTCTTTGGGCTCTCTCGGGCCGTCTTGGGCGCCTCAGGCACCGCCTTGGGGTCCTCGTGGGCCGCCCAGGGCCCTTTTCTTCTGCGGAATAGGGGCTTCCGCTCGAGCACGGGTTCGAGATGCACGCCTCACAGCTGGGCGCCAGGAACCTGCGGCGGCTCTCGTGGACGGACCGCATTACAGACATGCTGGGGGATAGGACCCACGCAGCAGCCTCAAAACGGTGGCTTGAATGGCAACCAGATGCTGCCGGACAGCCACTGAAAGTGGTGAAAAGTGGCACAAGCCAAGCACAGAAGTCTCAGAAGCTCTGTAAAACAGACAATTTGAGAGTAGTGCTGATCGGCGCGACCCTTCACAGAAGTCTCAGAAACGCTGGACAACGGACAGCCATTGAAAATGGTGCACATTGGCGCGAGCCGCGCACAGAAGTATCATAAGCTCTGTACAACAGAGAGCCGCTGACAGTACAGTAGTGCGAATTGGTCGAGCCCAGCACAGAAGTTTCAGAACCTACTGTCGTTCCTTCTTCCGATTCCTAGTAAAAAGTTGGACGGCCCATTTGCACAAAAGTGGTAAAAAGTTGGTAAACTGTTCCTGGTAAAGTTTGTAAAACAGTGAATGAAAAATTGGTATTAAGTGGACTGGTTCCGATTCCTGGAAAAAATGGTACAAAGATTCATGAACCTCTCGCCGACGGCGAAATCGTGCCCCTCAGCCCGAAAAGCGAGGAAGATGGGGAACCGGACGAAACGGGACGGTCGGAACAAAATGGCTGGCAAGGATGCTAGCTCGATTCGGCGAGCTAAGCACCGCTCGTGATCTTCACTCGGTCACAGGCACGTACCCCTCCGCAGCCCTCTCGGCCAGGCGCGCGAACGCGAAGGGGATGCAGGCGGCCGGGCAGGCGAGCCCGAGCAGCGCGAGGCCGAAGTCGCCGACGTGCTTCGCAGTCCACGCGCACGAGCAGATAGACACGACTGCAAGATCCCAGAAGATCGAGGCAGTTGCCGGAGACACCAATGGGCTGCCGTCTTGCTGCCACAGAGCGTTGGCCCAGAAAGCAGCGCACACCAACATCTTGATAGTGCCAAGGGCCTGAAGGCTTGTGGGTACACATGTTGTGGCAAATCGGTCGTAGATGAGAGGCACAACTGCTGTGAGAACATAGCACCAGATAGTGGCGCCAGCTACGCTGCGTGTGCCCAGCAGCACAAACGTTCCAATACCTCCAATGGTGAGTGTGGAGGTCAACACCATCCTATCATCGGCAGGAGGTTTCTGTGGCTACTGGCATAGCGCGCACTGCAGTGGAAACGAAAATGCGACGGCAAATGTCAGACCAAGATAGTGGAACAGCAAGCGTGTCGGAAGGTTGCCCATTGTTGCGCGGCAATTTGTGATAACGATCGGACCACAGGACAGGACAGGACAGGATGCAGCGCTGCGGTTGGTCCCGCGCCCGTGCCCCTTGAGGGCGGTCGGGCTCGCCAATCGGCAGAACATAAGCCATGATGTGCATTGGCAAGGTGGTGAAAATGCTGCACTGCTGGTGTGGTAACGATCGGACCAACAGACAGTAAGAATGACACGCAGGCAGCTGTTGATGTTGAGTTGGCTGTCTGCCCAAAGATTTTTCTCGACAACACCAGTGATGAGTGACTCCAATCTCAATGACTGCATATCACCACAGCGGGGCTGCGCCGCAGCGTGAGACGGAGTAGCGAAAGACGGCCGTCAACTCGCCCACGTCGTCCGTGCGCAGAGTAATCAAATGGGCCTTGAAACGAAGCAGCAAGCGATAGTAACGAAGAAACGGGAGGAGGAGGAGGAGGAGGAGGAGACGAGGAGGAGGAGACGAGGAGGGGAAGAGGACTGACCAGGCCACGAGCCAGTTCCGATGCCTGTGTGCGCACAGCGCCATGGACTATGCCACCGCCTCGCACACCAATGAAAACTAAATTACGCAAGAAACGCTCGTCAGCAGGAGGGGCCGTGCCCCACGCAACAAACACCGGGCAGTCTATGAGAAGATGGGGCAGAAGAAAATGGCACAGTACCAGGAAAATAAGACCAGTAGAGCAAACAGTATATATTGTGTTCCAGCGTGGCCGCCCAGTGGCACGCGCGGACCTACCAAAGGCGGCGAGAGAGCAAGCCTAGCGCGGTGGCTGGGGTTGGACGCACGCGGCCGAGCGGCAGTCCGACCCTTGCATTCGATGGGCCCCACGCCCCCAATTCATTAAACAACGAACAGAACACACGGAGAAGGAGGGCAAGAGAGAGAGAGAGAGAGAGCCAGAGAGGAGACACTGGAACATTGAGCATACTGGAATCTCATCGCAACGATGCGGCTCAGAGGCTCGGAGCACGGCTCACAGCTGGCGTCGGCGCTGGTGTAGGCGCTGGCGTTGGTACCGGCGCAATCGAAGGCGTTCATGCTGGCGTCGATGATGCTGTCGGTGCTGGCGTAGGCGCCGGTGTCTGTACTGGCGTCGGTGCTGGCGTCGGTGCTGGTGACGGCGTTGGCGTTGGTGCTGGCGTCGATGATGGCAACGGTCCTGGTGTAGGCGCTGGCGTTGGCGCCACCGTTCGTGCTGGCGACAATGCTGGCGTCTGCGCTGGCGTTGGCGCCGCCGCCATCGCAGCCGTCCATGCTGGCGTCGGTGCTGGCGTCGTTGCTGATGTAGGCGTCGGGATTAGTGCTGGAGTCGGTGATGACATCGATGCTGATGCAGGCACTGGCGTTGGCGCCGGCGCAGGCGCCGGCGTTCGTGTTGGAGTCGGTGCTGGCGTTGGCGCTGGCGTTGGTGCGGGCGCCATCCCAGGCGTACATGCTGGCATCCGTGCTGGCGGCGGTGCGGCTGTAGGCGTCGGCGTTGACGCTGGCGTCTGCGGTGAGACCGGAGCTGGTGTAGGCGCTGCCGTTGGTGCCGACGCAGGCGCCGGCGTTCGTGCTGGCGTCGGTGCTGGCGTCGGCGTCTGTGCTGGCGTCGGTGCTGGTGTCGACGCCGATACAGATATACTGGTAGCTCGGGGAGGAACTGTCGTTCTCGGCGTTGGCATCGATGCTGGAGTCGGTGTTGGCATCGATGCTGTTGAAGATCGTTTTAGGGGGGGGCAGGATTTGTCCGCCTCCGTTCGGCCACACGTCTTGACTGAATGCCACACTTATGTCTCGCGCATTCTCTCCATCCCCTCCTCGATGTATGGCCGGTTGGCTGTCTGCCCAAAGAAGAACTCAAGGACTACCCGACGACCGTAACCCGAATCAAGCAGCACCCATGGCTTCAACAACATGTCACGAATGGGCTGCATCGTCAGGTTGCACCACCACGTCAGGGCCAGCCCCGCACACGCCAGGCACATAAAGCTTGCGCATGATGTGGGAGCCATTGCCCGAAGCCAGTTAGCCCAGGCGTGGCGCAAGAAGGACGCTCTCGAGTCCAACAGTCTTGGGCCACAAAGGCTTGAGCGAAAATGGCTACGGAGGGCCGCCCAGGGCCCTCTTGGAAGCCTCTTCGGCTATCTTGGAGCTGTCTTGGAGGCCTCTTCCTCCTCCTTGTCCCCCTTCTCCTCCTGATCTTCCTCCTCCTCCTCCTCCTGCAGCGTGTTCCGGAAGGCTCCCGCCGGAACATGCTGTGCACAAGTGCTGTCACTGCTCCCGCCACCGTGCCCTGGGTGGTGGGTCAGAGGCCTCACGGGTGTTGGTTTGGATCTCGTGGTTGGCCTGTCGGGGACGTCGTGAAGGCAGTTTCGCAGCTTCTCGGTAGCCGTTTTGGGACCGTTGTGGGGCCTCCTCGGGTCTGTCTTGTGGCCTCTTTAGGCCTCGTTTGGGCCTCCTGGGTGCCTCTTGGGAGCCTCCTGGGGCCTCTTGGGGGCGCCTTGGGGCCTCCTGGGGCACTCTTCAAGCGGGAGGGTCGAATTTTGGAGTCGTGGTCCCCGTCTTGGGCGCATCTTGGGGCCGTCTTGGGGCTCTGTTGGGCTGTCTTGGGCGACTCTGGGGCCGTCTTGGGGCCCTCTTGGGCTGTCTTGGGGTGCTTTGGGGGGCTTATTGAGCCATCTTGGAACGTCGGACAGCCGAAAAGGCTGGAAGGCCAAAATCGTTCGAAAACCTGCGTAAAATTGACGATTTCGGCCTCTTGAAGCGCTCTGGAGAGGCGTCTTGAAGCGTCGTGGAGTGCCTTTGGGGACCTCTCGGGCTGTCTTGGGCCTATCTTGGGCGTCCCGGAGCGGTCTTTCGGCGACTCGGGGCCCGCTTGGGCCGTCTTGGAGCCTCTGGAGGCCCTCCTGGACTATTTTAGACCTCTCCGGCCGCCCCGTCCTCCCATGGGGAGTCGGAGGCGGCGGCCTCCGAGGCCCAGGACGTGGAAACCCTTTAAAAACATATGGATTATAGCCGGAGTGCAGTATCCCCAACCAGGGTTTTTAGACCCATTGCGGTTTCCAAAGTCGATTGCGTGCCCGTCCAGTGCGGGCTGGCATGGCATGTTAAAACATGCCTCCTCCTCCTCCTTCTCCTCCACCTCCTCCTCCTCCTCCTCCTCCTCCTCCTCCTCCTCTTCATCCCGAACGGCATCTCGGAGTCCAGAGTTGCGAGGATGTCTCCAGCGTAGCGGGCTGGACCACCTCGCGCGCGGCATCTCGGACCCCAGAGTTGCGACGATGTCTCGGGCGAAACGTGCCGCGAGGAAGTCTCAGGCGAACCGGGCAGGACCACCTCGAGCGCAGCGTCTCAGAGCTCCGAGTTGTGGGGGCCTCCTGGGGCCTCCTGGGACCTCCTGGTGACCTCCTGGGGCTTCCTCCTGGGCCTCCTGTGGCCTCCTGGACCCCACCTGGGGCTTCCTGAAGCCTCTTGGGGCTCCCAGGGGGAGATATCTAACATGTGGCCGTCGGGGCCACAAGAGCAGGAAAAATCAACGAATCGACACCGGATGTGTATTAACTTGACACGTTCTGATAGGCGGCCTCCTGGGGTCTCCTGGGAGCCTCCTGGGAATCTCCTGCGGACCCCTGGGGCCTGTCCTGGGCGTCCTGCGGCCTCCTGAAGCTCTCTGGGGCAGGGGGGATATGTAACATGTGGTCTTCTGGGCCCCCAGGCTGGACCACCTCTTGCGCAGAATCTGAGAGCTCAGAGTTGCGAGAATGTCTTGTGCGAAACGGGCCGGACCACATTGCGCACGGCATCTCAGAGCTCAGAGTTGCAAGGATGTCTCAGGCGAGATGGGCCGGACCACCTCGCGCAGGGCATCTCGGAGCCCACAGTTGCGAGGATGTCTCCAGCGTAACGGGCTGGACCACCTCGCGCGCGGCATCTCGGACCCCAGAGTTGCGACGATGTCTCGGGCGAAACGTGCTGCGAGGAAGTCTCAGGCGAAACGGGCCGGACCACCTCGAGCGCGGCGTCACAAAGCTCCGAGTTGCGGGTGCCCTGGGACCTCCTGGTGACCTCCTGGGGCTTCCTCCTGGGCCTCTTGTGGCCTCCTGGACCCCACCTGGGGCTTCCTGAAGCCTCTTGGGGCTCCCAGGGAGGGATATCTAACATGTGGGGGCCACAAGAGCAGGAAAAATCAACGAATCGACACCGGATGTGTATGAAATTGACACGTTCTGATAGGCGGCCTCCTGGGGCCTCCTGGGAGCCTCCTGGGAATCTCCTGGAGACCCCTGGGGCCTGTCCTGGGCGTCCTGCGGCCTCCTGGTGCCTCCTGGGGCCTCCTGGGGACCTCCTGGAGCTTCCTCCTGGGCCTCCTGTGGCCTCCTGAACTCCACCTGAGGTTTCCTGAAAACTCTTGGTGCTCCCAGGGGGGATATCTGACCTGTGGCCGCTTGGGCCCCTCAAAATGGAGGGGGGGCACAAGAGCAGGAAAAATCAACGAATCGACACCAGATGCGTATTAACTTGACACGTTCTGATAGAGGGCCTCCTGGGGCCTCCTGGGAGCCTCCTGGGAATCTCCTGGGGGCCCCTGGGGCCTGTCCTGGGCGTCCTGCGGCCTCCTGGACCTCTCTGGAGCCTCCTGAGGCTCGCAGGGTCCCATGGAGGATATGTCACATGTGGTCTTCTGGGCGCCCAGGCTGGACCACCTCTCGCGCAGCATCTGAGAGCTCAGAGTTGCGAGAATGTCTTGTGCGAAACAGACCACCTTGCGCACGGCATCTCAGAGCTCAGAGTTGCAGGGATGTCTCAGGCGAGACGGGCCAGACCACCTCGCGCAGGGCATCTCAGAGCTCAGAAGTTCGAGGATGTCTCAGGCGAAACGGGCCGGACCACCTCTCGCGCGGCATCTCCGAAGTCAGAGTTTCGAGGATGTCTCAGGCGAAACGGGCCGGACCACCTCGCGCAAGGCATCGCAGAGCTCAGAGTTTCGAGGATGTCTCAGGCGAAACGGCCCGGAACACCTCTCGCACGGCACCTCGGGGCTCAGAGTTTCGAGGATGTCTCAAGCGAAAAGGCCCAGACCACCTCTCGCGCGGCGTCCCGGAGGGCAACTTTTCGAGGATGTCTCAGGCGAAACGGCCAATCCCGGCCAACTCAGAAACGAGAGTTGTGAGGATGTCTCAAGCGAAACGGCCAAAACCATAAAATTTGTGTGAGGATGTCTCTGCTCCGCGTTCCCTCGGCCGGAGTTAGTTTCTATCACAACAGCACCCCGTTCAGCAAGCTGTTTGGGGAAAAATGAGCCCCGGTACCCCCATGGAGGGTCGGGGCAGCTGTTTTCGGGCACCGGGCCTCCTGGGTGCCTCTTGGGGGTCTCCTGGGGCCTCTTGGGGCCCCTTTGGGGCCTCCCGGGGCCTTGTGGAGGCGGGAGGCTCGAATTTGCGGTTCGCGGTTCCCTTCTTGGGGCCCTCTTGGGGCCGTCTTGGGCCTCTCTTCGCCCGTCTTGGGCGCGTCTTGGGCCGTCTTGGGGCCCTCCAGAGCCGTCTTGAGCCCCTCTTGGAAGCCTCTTGGGCTGTCTTGGGGCGTCCGCGGGGGGCCTTTGAGCCGTCGTGGAGCGTCGGAAAGCTGAAAAGGCGGGAAAGGCAAAATGTGCCCAAAACCTTTGTAAAATGAACGATGTGGGCCTCTTGGGGCCCTCTGGGGGGGCCTTTTGGAAGCCTCTTGGAGCGTCTTGGGGGCCTCTTTGGCCGTCTTGGGCTTATCTTGGGCATCTTGGGGCCCTCTTGGCGCCCACTTGGGCCTCTTGGAGCCTGCTGGGCCACGACAGGCTCTTGGGGCACTCTTGGGCCGCCTGGGCTACTCCAGGGAGGCTCCAGGCCCCCCCCGTCCCGCCATGGGGGGTCGAGGCACCTGTCCTGGGCCCCCCGGCCTCGCCCCCAGGTATATATATATATATATATATATATATGTATATATTCTCATACGCACCTCTCCGAGGGAGTAGAGCTCAGAGGGGATTAATGCGTCCGTGCGTCCGTGCGTGCGTGCGTCTTCGATTTTCCCGGCCGTTTCGCTAGGGACATCCTCAAAATTCTGAAAATCGGTGGCACCCCTCACGCAGATCGTGAAGGAGAGGTCCAAAAACACATGGGAATTTCAACATTTTAACATACAACCTTCAAAAACACATTGTAATTTCAATAATTTTGACCTCGATTCTCAGAGAATGGCGGTTTCGCCTGAGACATCCTCCCAAAATCGAACCCCAGACCCCTCCTCGGAGCCTCCTGGGGGCCTCCTGGAATCTCCTGGGGCCTCCTGGGGCTTTCTGGACCTTCTGGTACCCCTGACCCCGCCTCGGAGCCTCCTGGAGTTCTCCTGGGCCTGCTGAGGCCGCCTGGGGCCTCCTGGGGCCTCCTGGGGCTTCAGAACTACATGCACACACAGAGACACAAATCACGCCCAACACATCACACGCTAGACAAACATAACATACACACACACAACACCGACAACACACAAAAAGCACGCACCACACAAAGCACACATCACACACACAACACTCACAATCCTGGGGCCTCCTGGAGCCTCTTCTGGTATCCAAGTCGGGCCTCCTGAGGCTTCCTGGGGGGCCCTGGTACACACATCGCAAGGTGTGGCAACCCCACTTGCGCTCGAGTGCGACTTCGCTGTTGCATGTCACTCCTGCTTCAAACGCCCCTTCAGCTTGTTGTATGAGCCTGGGCACACACGTGCCACTTGTATATATATATATATATATATATGCTTATGTGTATATACATATGTGTGTTTATATTTGTATGCATCTACAAATACATATACATGTTCACACGCACAAACATATACAAATACCAATATACATATATATCCCCATACGCATACCCATACATATACAGGTACATACACATATAAAAAAAAACATTTACGTGCACGTATATCCATATACCAATACATAAACATACGTATGTATACGTATAAACTTAAGAATATATGAATACCTACACGTATGTACAGATTAACAATAGCATGCACCTGGACATCTACACATACCTATAATGTACCAATACATAGACATGTACATATACATGTACACATTCATGTACACATACACAATCATATACGTAACCTAAACATATACGTAGGGCCACAACAAGTACGGGAGGGACCTTGGTGCCCGCGGCTCCGCCTCCCTTGCACTGCTGGGCCTCCGCGCCTGCGGAGCGCCAACCAGCCACGTGACCACCACCGCCACTTCCCCTCCACGGCCACACTCGGTTCCGAAGAGCGGTGCAAGACAATTGTTCACGCCGTCAGGGATGTCTGTCCCAGGGCTGCTGGAAAGTTTACATACCGATGCCAAGGAGGATCTTCCTCTGCAACGTCCATGAAGCTTGACAGCAATCCCAGAGAAGCTGCGTGCGGGTGCAAGCCGAACGTATTGCGCACAAACCAAGTTAGGTTCAAACCGCTGCCGAAGATGCGGAGGGGGGCAGCGGGTGGGCGGAGGCTCGTCAGGCACCCTGTTCGGCATCCAGCCCCTCCCCAAAAGCCCCTCCTCCTCGAATGTGTTCAGCGCGTCGTTTTTCCGCACGTTGTCCTGCAGAAGGGCCCACGTCACCCGCCACGCCCGCCGACCAGATCCCCCTTGCGGGGGGGCGGACGAAGGGGAACGATAGGGGCGGGGGACTGGGAGGAGGACATTCACTTGGAATCGGCGATACGTGGGCCGATGGATCGGCGACAGGCCCTCGACGGCCGAACCGCACGCTCTAGGGCAGGGTGGAGCACCCCAGGCCCCATGTGAACAAGAGCGGGCGGGTTGGGGACCGATGCTGCCCCCCTCGGGCCACTCCCTCTGCCGGCGCCATTGAGCGGAGTCGGGGGCCGAGCACGAGGTCGTGGGCCGGGAGGGGGGGCGAGCTCGCCTCTGCCCTCCGCATGTCTCTGTTTCGGCACACCCATCACACGCTTCGTGGCCCAATGGGGAGCTCCACCTCAGGCCCCAGCGGCAGAGTTCGCATGGCGGCCCTGCACCCTTTCGGCGACCCCCTCAACGCTTCGTGGCCCCATAGTGAGCTCCACGAATGCCCCAATGGGGGGGGCCAAGAACCTCCCGCCGCGGGTTAATCACGACGCGAGCATGTCTGGGCTCCTTGCCCATGTACCCGATGTGGGTGTCGGTGGCCACGCAGATGCGGAGGGTGTCCGCGTCCGCGGGCTGCGGCCAGGCGGCCATGGCGCCCGCCCCACCCGAGCGGCCAGCGCGCCCCGAGGGGGGCCGGTCCTATGGGTTCTGGGGGCCCTGTGCGCGATGGCGCAGTCGGCGCGGTGCCCGCGGTGAGCCTCGAGGCTCGGGGCGCGGCCACGTCGTAGAGGCCCTGGCTTCGAGGTTCGGGGAGCGGCCACGTCCTGAAGGCCGTGGTCCCTGTTGTCGTTGAGGGGGGAGAGGGGGGGAGAGAGAGAGAGGGGGAAGGTCAACCGCCACCCTGCTGGGGGAGAAGCGCGGCCCGAGGTCCGGAGCCTGAGACACGCACCGCAGCCCAGGCAGGCGGAATGGCGAGGGTCCACATATGCGGGCCTAAGGGCGTGCGAAAGGATCACAGGGACTGGGGGGGCGGGAGGAAGGGGGACGAGGAGGGAAAGCAAATTGAACCCCACAGGTATGAAGCGATGGGGGGACAGGGGGAAGTCAGAGAAGGGAGAAGAGAGGAGGGAGGAAGGAGGAGAAAGGAGGGAGGAGAGCAGGAGCGGAGGAGGGGGAGGAGGAGGAGGAGGAGGAAGGAGCAGGAGCAGGAGGACGAGGAGGAGAAAGAGGAGGAGAGGAGGAGGAGGAGGAGGAGGAGGATAGGAGAGAGGAGGAGGAGGAGGAGGAGGAGGAGGAGAAGGAGGAGGGGGAAGAGGAATTGGAGGAGAGGGGAGGGGGGAGGAGGAGGAGAAGGAGGAGGAAGAAGAGGACGAGGACGAGGAGGACGAGGAGGACGAGGAGGACGAGGAGGACGAGGAGGACGAGGAGGACGAGGAGGAGAAGCAGGATTCTGCGACCGCGTGGACGGGCTCTGCATCCTGAGGGCCTCTCAGCGTGGAGCATGTAATTTCCAGGTTTCCCCCATTCGCGTACCCAGGACTTCGCCCGCCCTCGCGCCGTCCAATCCAGCGGGATCGCTTCCCACAGCCGACCTCTATGCGGTAGGTGATGCGCACAGGGCCCGCTCTCGAGCCCCTGCTCGTCGCTCGGTTGACAGCCACCATTGAGCTGCAGGGGGTGGTTTGAGCATCGTCTGCGTCGACAGGCTGGCCTCGTCGTCCTGGGCGCCCCCACACCCACGCTCGCCGGGTGACGCGTCTGCTCTCCCATGCCACTCAGACCGAGAGGGCCCCCGCTGCGCACAGGTTCACCTTTCATGCGAGGGTATCCGCTGCCGAAGTCGGGGTGGGTTTTCCGGCCCACCGCAGTCTATCGACGCGGGGGCGGGCTGAGCATCGAGCAAGCACATGGGCGAGGGAGGGGCCCGGACACCCCACCGCGTTCTGCCCCCGGCAATCCTGGAGGGCGCGCCGCTGGATAACCCCAAGGGGGGGGGGGTTGGGACCCCCGCCCCCTTTCCCCGATCCGTCGTCGGGAACCCCCCCCCCTTCCCGGTCCGCCGTCGGGAAGCCTCCCCCCCCTCCCCCCTCCCCCGTCCGTCGTCGGGACCCCCCCCCCGTGGTTCAAAATTCGAACATCCCCCCCTCCCCCCTTCGCCACGCCGCCCCCTGACTCCAGAACCCGCCCCCCCGACCACCCCTCACCATAATCCTCACCCGAACCGCAGACCCTAAACCTAACCCCAAAACCCTGACCCCAAACAGTACTCGATACTCACTACTCACTACCCACTACCCACTACCCACTACCCACTACCCACTACCCACTACCCACTACTCACTTCTCAATGCTTCCTACTCACTACTCACTACTCACTTTTCTATACTCTCTGCTTACTACTCACTACGCGCTACTCACTGCCCACCAATCACCACTCACTACTCACTACTCACCAAACACTTAACACTAACTCCCTAGTCACTAATCCTACTCACGAGTCACTGCTCACGAACTACTCTCTTGCTCAAAACTCACCACTCACTACTCTCTACTCGCTAATCCCTACACAGTACTCACTACTCACTACTTATTACTAGCTACTCCCTGCTCGGTACTCGCTACTCAGTGCTCACTACTCACCACCCACTACTCACGACTCACGACTCACTACTCAATACCCACTATTCACTGCTCCCTACTCCCTACTCACTACAAACTGTTCCCTACTCACTACTCACTACCCACTACTCACTACTCATTACCCACTACACACTACTCACTACTCACTACTCGCTACTCCCTGTTCGCTACTCGCTATACAATACTCCCTACTCACGACCCACTACTCACTACCCACTACTTACTGATCACTACTCACTACTCACCACTCACGACTCCCCAATCGCTAATCACTAGTCACGAGTCACTACTCAAACCTCACCACTTACTACTCACTACTCACCACTCACTACTTACTAATTAGTACTCACTAGCCACTATTCACAACTCACTACTCACGACCCATTACTCGCGACCAACTTCTCACATCTCTTTCTTATGCTGCTCTCAGCCTCAGTGCGGGCGGCGCCGCGGGTCTGCCAGCAGATGCGCGACACGCCGGCGCCCGCCCAGGATGGCCGGCTGCGCCTGGAAGTATCCCGACAGGTGAGAAAAAAAACAGGAGAGGCGGAGCAGAGGGGGCCGAGGAGGGAGCGAGGGTAGCTCAGCCGCCAACATTTCGGCTGACCCACACGCCGGCGGCTTTAAAGCCTGGCCCCTGCCAGAAAAAAAGCACCGACCACAGAAGGAGGCGCAGAAGGAGGGAGGAGAAGCCGAGAGACGTGCGCGACCCCACTCAGCGCAGCCAGTGAAACAGCGCATTGCCGAAATAAGGGGAGCAAGAGGAGACAGAGAGAGAGAGAGAAAGAGAAGAACGAGAAAGCGGAGGACGAGAGAAGAAAAGAAGGCAGGGATGACAAACAAACAATGCTGTGACGGGTAAACATAGAAGGCGGCTCCACACGGCGGGCGCTGGAAGCTCGCTGAGTAACAGGAGCCCGCGCAGCGGGAGTGCCCGTCGCACGCACGCGCACAACTACAAATTCACCAAACAAAACAAAAGGAAGGCCAGGGGAAGGGAGAGGGGAGCAGAAAGAAGGTGAAGCAGCGACGCATCGCGCATCACCGAGGGAAACTCCAGACTGTCCACAGCGGCCGACCTCAAAGGCGAGGCCGATGGACGTGAACATGATGTCCCAGTGAGTGGCCCTACCACCACCCCATAAGGCGCACCCCATCCACTCAACGACCACAAGAACATGATGTGCTGTTCTGGCGACATTGGCGTTGGCGCCGGCGACCATGCCGGGGGCGGTGCCGTGGTGCTGCTCTCGGTCGTACCGCTCGCCGGCGTGCTGGGCGTAGTGGTGCTGCTGGTCTCGGTCGTGCTCGTCCCACTCGTGGTGCTGCTCTCGGTAGTGCTCCTCGTCGACATTCTGGGCGTCGTGGTGCGGCTGGTATCGGTCGTGCTTGTCCTACTCGTGTTGACGCGCGGTCGTACTGCTCGCCGACGTGCTGGGCGCAGTGGTGCAGCTGGTCTCGGTCGTGCTCTTCCCACTCGTGGCGCTGCACTCGGTCGTACTGCTCGCCGACGTGCTGGGCGTAGTGGTGCTGCTGGGACCGGTCGTGCTCGTCCCACTCGAGGTGCTGCTCTCGGTCGTGCTGCTCGCCGACGTGCTGGGCGTAAGGGTGCTGCCGGTCTCGGTCGTCCTCGTCCCACTCGTGGTGCTGCTTTCGGTCGTACTGGTCGCCGACGTGCTGGCCGTGGTGGTGCTGCTGGTCTCGGTCGTGATCGTCCCACTCGTGGTGCTGCTCTCGATCGTGCTGCTCTCCGACGTGCTGGGCCTCCTTGTGCTGCTGGTGCCGGTCATGCTCGTCACTCTCGTGGTGCTGATGTCGGTCGTGCTGCTCGCCGACGTGCTGGGCAAAGTGGCGCTGCTGGTACCGGTCGTGCTTGTTACCCCCTTGGTGCGGCCCTCGGTCGTGCTGCTCGCCGACGTGCTGGGCGTAGTGGTGCTGAAGGTCTCGGTCGTGCTCATCACACTCGTGGTGTTGCTCTTGGTCGTACTGCTCGCCGACGTGCTGGGCGTAGTGGTGCTGCTGGTCCTGGGCATACTCGTCACCCTCGTGGTGCTGCTCTCGGTCGTGCTGCTCGCCGACGCGCTGGGCGTCGTGGTGCTGCTGGTCTCGGTCGTGCTCGTCACCATCGTAGTGCTGATCTCGGTCGTACTGCTCGCCGCCGCGCTTGGCGTCGTGGTGCTGCTGGTCTCGGTCGTGCTCGTCACCCTCGTGGTGCTGATGTCGGTCGTACTACTCACCGACGTGCTGCGCGTAGTGGCGCTGCGGGTCCCGATCGTGCCCGTCACACGCGTGGTGCTGCTTGCAGTCGTACTGCTCGCCGACGTGCTGTGCATGATGGTGTTGTTGGTACCCGTCGTGCTCGTCCCCCGACGTGCTGGGCGAAGTGGTGCTGCTGGTCTTGGTCGTGCTTGTCACACTCGTAGGGCTGCTCTCGGTCGTACTGCTCGCCGACGTGCTGGGCGTAAGGGTGCTGCTCGTACTCGTCGTGCTCGTGCCAATCGTGGTGCTGCTTTCGGTTGTACTGCTCGCCGACGTGTCGGGCGTAGTAGTGTTGCTGGTGCCGGTCGTGGTCGCCCCACTCGTGGTGCTGCTTTCGGTCGAACTGCTCACCGACGTGCTGAGTGTAGTGGTGCTGCTGGTCTCGGTCGTGAACATCAAGCTCCTGGTGCTGCTCTCGGTTGTACCGCTCGCCGACGTGCTGGGCGTAGTGGTGCTGCTGGTATAGCTTGCGCTCGTCACGCTCGTGGTGCTGCTTTCGGTCGTACTGCTTAGTGGTGTCGCTAGTCGTACTTGTCATACTCGTGGTGCTGCTTTCGGTCGTACTCTCCGACGTGCTGGGCGTGGTGGTGCTGCTGGTACAAGTCGCGCTTGCCACCCTCGTGGTGTTGCTCTCGGTCGTACTGCTCGCCGCTGTGCTGGGCGTAGTGGCGCTGTTGGCACCTGTCGCGCTCGCCCCACCCGTGGTGCTGCTCTCGGTCGCACTGCTCGCCGACCTGCTGGGCGTAGTGGCGCTGCTGGCATCGGTCGCGCTCGTCACGTCCGTGGTGCCGCTCTCGGTCGAACTGCTCGCCGACGTGCTGGGCTTGGTGGTACTGCTGGTAGCGGTCGCGCTCGTCACGTTAGTGCTGCTCTCGGTCGTACTGGTCGCCGACGTGCTGGGCGTCCTTGTGCTGCTGGTGCCGATCGTGCTCATCATACTCGAAGGTGCTGCTCTCGGTCGCTCTGCTCGCCGACGTGCTGGGCGTGGTGGTGCTGCTGGTACCGGCCGCGCTCGCCACACTCGTGGTGCTGTTTTCAGTCGAACTGCTCGCCGATGTGCTGGGCGTCGTGGTGCTGCTGGCACCAGTCGCGCTCGTCACATCTGTGGTAATGCTCTCGGTCGTACTGCTCGCCGACATGCTAGGCGTAGCGGTGCTGCTGGCATCGGTCGCGCTCGTCACACCCGTGGTGCTGCTCTCGGTCGTACTGCTCGCCGACGTGCTGGGCGTAGTGGTGCTGCTGGTAGAGGCCGCGCTCGTCACACTGGTGGTGCTGCTCTTGGGCGTATTGCTCGCCGACGTGCTGGGCGTAGAGCCGCTGGTGCCGGTCGTACTCGTCATACACGTGGTGCTGCTCTCAGGACTCTCCGATGTGCTGGGCGTCCTTGTGCTGCTGGTGCCAGTCGCGCTCGCCACACTTGTGGTGCTGTTCACTGTTGTACTGCTCGCCGTCGTGCTGGGCGTAGTGGTGCTGCTGGTCTCGGTCGTATTCGTCATACTCATGGTGCTGCCCTCGGTCGTATTACTCTCAGTTATACTGGGCGTAGTTGTGCCGCGGAGAGCGGTCGTACTCGTCGTACTCGTGGTCCTGCTCTCGGTCGTGCTGCTCGCCGACGTGCTGGGCGTAGTGGTGCCGCTGGTTCCTGTCGTACTCGTCATGCTCGTGGTGCTGCCTTCGGTCGTACTCCTCGCCGACGTGCTGGGCGTCGTGGTGCCGCTAGTACCCGTCGTACTCGTCCCACTCGTGGTGCTGCTTTCGGTCGTACTACTCTCCGCCGTGCTGGGCGTAGTGGTGCTGCCAGCAGCACTCGTGCTCGTCATAGCCGTGGTGCTGTTTTCCGTCGCACTGCTCGCCGACGTGCTGGGCGTAGTGGTGTCGCTGGTACCGGTCGTACTCATCGTACTCGTGGTGCTGCTCTCGGTCGTACTACTCTTCGCCGTGCTGGGCGTAGTGGTGCCGCTGGTACCGGTCGTATTCGTCATGCTCGTGGTGCTGCTCTCGGTCGCACTGCTCTCCGAGGTGCTGGGCGTAGTGGTGATGCAGGTAGCGCTCATACTCATCATACTCGTTTTGCTGCTTTCCGTTGTACTGCTCGCCGGCGTGCTGGGCGTAATGGAGCCGCTCGTACAGGTCGTACTCGTCATACTAGTGGTGCTGCCCTCGGTCGTGCTGCTCGCCGCCGTGCTGGGCGTAGCGGTCCCACTGGTACCAGTCGTACTACTACTCCCCAGCGTGCTGGGCGTGGTGCTGCTGGTAGCAGTCATAGTCGTCTTACTCGTGGTGCTGCTCTCGGTAGTACCGCTCGCCGACGTGCTGGGCGTAGTGGTGCTGCTGATACAAGTCGAACTCGCCCTACCCGTGGTGCTGCTCTCGGTCGTACTGCTCGCCGACGTGCTTGGCGTTGTGGTGCCGCTGGTGCCGGTTGCAGTTGTGATGCTCGTGGTGCTGCTCTCGGTCGTACTGCTCGCCGACGTGCAGGGCGTGGGGGTGCCGCTAGCCGCTAGTACTGGTCGTTCTCGAGATACTCGTGGTGCTGCTCTTGGTTGTACTGTTCGCAAACGTGTTGGTCGTAGTGGTGCCGTTGGTACCGGTCGCAATCGTAATACTCGCGGTGCGGCTCTCGGTCGTACTGCTCTCAGACGCGCTGGCCGTAGTGATGCCGCTGGTGCCGGTCATCCTCGTAATACTTGTGGTGCTGCTCTCTCGGTCGTACTGCTCGCCGACGTGCTGGGCGAAGTGGTGCCACTGGTACAAGTCGCACCCGTCCTACTCGTAGAGCTGCTCTCGGTCGTACGGTTCGCTGACATGCTGGGTGTTGAGGTGCTGCTGGTGCAGGTCGCAATCGTCATGCTCGCGGTGCTGCTCTCGGTCGTACTGCTCGCCGACGTGCTGGGCGTGGAGGAGCCGCTGGTACTGTTCGTATTCGCAATGCCCGTGGTGCTGCTCTGAGTCGTACCTTTCGTCGACGTGCTGGGCGTAGTGGTGCCGCTGGTGCAGGTCGCCCTCGTCATACTCGTGGTGCTGCTCTCGGTCGTCCTGCTCGCCGACGTGTTGGGCGTAGTGGTGCCACTGGTACCCGTCGCACTCGTCATCCGCGTGGCCCTGGCCACTACAGATGATCGATGCCATACTACCCTGTAACCAGTACATTCGACGCGTAAGACGTAGGCTGGCTGCAACGTCCAGGGTAATAGTCTTACCCGTCAGCGTTTTCACAAGTATCTGTCTGCAGTTATGGTCCGGCTGTGCGCACCCGACCCCCTGCATGCCGCCTGTCACTTCGATATCGCCCTGGCCAAGCTCGCAGCGTTCCTCCAGCCGCCAGGATGCCAGAGGCGTTCGCCACCGCATGTCCGACGCCGAGGACGCGACACCGGCAGCCACGTCCCCACGGCGCAGGCGCACGTATCCTGCTGTGGCCTGACACGAGAACTACGACACACAGTTCAGCGCAATCAGCAGGTAGGAGCCGAGGACCACTGTGGCGACGATGTAGACGATGACGACCGCGCTCGCCACACTCGTGGGGTTGCTCTCGGTTGTACTGCTCGCCGACGTGCTGGGCGTAGTGGTGATGCTGCTATTGGTCGTGTCCGCCGCACTTGCGGTCCTGCTCTCGGTCGCCCTGTGGGCCAACGTGTTGGGAACCGTGGTGTTGCTGGCACCGGTCGCGCTAGTCCCACTCGTGGTGTCACTCTCGGTCACGCTGCTCGCCGACGTGCTAGCTGGGCTGCTGGCCCCGGTCGTGCTCGTCGCACTCGTGGTGCTGCTCTCGGTTGCACTGTTCGCCGACGTGCTTGGCAGGATAACGCTGCCAGTGCCGATCGTGCTCGTCACACTCGTGATGCTGCTCTCTCTTGTACTGCTCGCCGACGTGCTGGCCGCAGTTGTGGTGCTGGTATCGGTCGTGCCCGTCACGCTCGTGGTGCTGCTCTCAGCCGTGTTGATCACCGACGTGTTGGGCGCAGTGGTGATGCTGGTGTCGGTCGTGCTCGCCCCACTCGCGGTGCCACTCACGGACGTCCTGCTCGCCGACGTGCTGCTGCTGGCACCGGTCGTGCTCGTCCGACTCGTAGTGCGGTTCTCGGCTGTATTGCTCACCGACGAACTTGGGGTAATGGTGCTGCTGGTGCCGATCGTGCCCGTCACGCTCGTGATGCTGCTCTCGGTTGTACTGCTTGCCTACGTGCTGAGCGCAGTGGTGATACTGGTAGAGGCCATGCCCGTCAGACTCGTGGTTTTGCTCCCGATCGTAATGCTCGCCGACGTGTTGGGAACCGTGGGGTTGCTGGTACCGGTCGTATTCGGCCCATTCTTGGTGCCGCTCTCGGTCGTACTGCTCGCCGACGTGCTGGGCGTAGTGGTGCTGCTGGCACCGGTTGCGCTCGTCACACTTGTGGTACTGTTCTCGGTTGTACTCATCGACGTGCTCGGCGCAGTGATGCTGCTGGTGCCGATCGTGCTCGTCACGCTCGTGAGGCAGCTCTCGGTCGTACTGCTCGCCGACGTGCTGGGCGCAGTGATGATGCTGCTCGCCGCCTTGCTGTGTGCAATGATGCTGCTGGTACTGGAGGGCCTCGTTAAACACATGGTGCTGTCACCACCCGTACTGCTCGCTGGCGTGCTGTGCGTAGTGGTGCAGCTGGTACCTGTCGTGTTCGGGACACTCGTGGTTGTGCTCTCACCCGTGCTGGGAGGCGACGTGCTGGGCGCAGTTGTGCTGCAGGTGCCAGTCGCCCTCGTGACACACGTGGTGCTGCACTCCCTCCTGCCTCTCGTCGAAACGCTGGGCGTGGTGGTGTTGCTGGTACCGGTCGTGCTCGGAACAGTGGTGGTAGTGGTCCACTCGTACTGCTGACCGACGTGCTGGGCGTAGTAGTAGTGCTGCTGGTACAGAACATGCTCGTGACACACACGGTGCTCCTCTCACTCTCGCTGGTCGCCCCCGTGCTGTGTATAGTGGCGCTGTTGGCACTGGTCGGCCTTGTGACGCTCATGGTGCTGCTCTCACTCCTGCTGCTCGCCGACGTGCTGGGCGCAGTGGTGTTGCTCTCACTCGTACTGCTCACCGACGCGCTTGGCTCGGTCGTACTGCTCGCCGACGTGCTGGACGTGGTGGTGCTTGTCAGCGTCCTAGCGCTATTCTCGATTGTACTGCTGACCGACGTGCTCGGCGAAGTGGTGCTGCAGGTACTGGTCGTGATCGGCACACTCGAGGTGCTGCTCTCGGTCGTCCCGCTCGCCGACGTGCTGGGCGTAGTGGTGCTGCTAATACCGGTCGTGCTCGTCACGCCCATGGTGCTGCTCTCGGTAATAATGCTCACCGGCGTGCTGGACGCGGTGGTGCTACTGGCACCGTTCAGGCTCGTCACGCACGCGGTGCTGCTCTCGGCCGTGCTCCTCGCCGACGAGCTGGACGTAGTGGTGCTGCTTGTGCTGATCGTGCTCGTCACACTCACGGCACCGGTACCGGCAGCGCCACTGCGCCCAGCACGTGGGCGAGCAGCGAGACCGAGTGCACTTCTCACATCTCCTTGGACACTACTCACTGCTCCCTACTCATTACTTACTACTCACTATCCACTACTCGCTTCTCACTACGCTCTATTTGCTGCTCCCTACTCGCTACGCACTAAGGCGTACTTCCCACTCACTACTCACTACCCACTACTGACTTCTCACTATTGTCTATTCGCTACTCCCTACTCACTATTCATTTGCAACCACCCACTACCCAGAACCCACTACCCACTACAATCTACTCTCTACTCACTACTCACTACTGACTGTTCACAATCCCACCAGCCCTTCGGGCGTGAGTGGTTTAGAGAGCCCGCTCTGTCCTCAACCCCCCTTCTTCCCCTTCGGAGAGGGGTCCACCCCTCCCCCTACCCCCTCACCCTGCGCCTGGAGAGGAGGTCCTGCGGGTCGTCGGAGGGGTATTTTCCGACTCCTGGGAGGGCTAAAAAACGACAACCCTCACGAGGATTCTGGCCCCGACGAGGGGAGGGAGTTAGGCCCCTCTGCTCTTCTTCGGAGCTAAAATCATTGATTTTACTACAGTTTTGGCTCCATTTTGGCCTCCTGCGTGACCGCGCTCATCTACCTGCATCGCAAAATCATTGATTTTACTAAGGTTTTGGCTCAATTTGTCCTTTTCAGCGGGCAGCTCTCATTGGCGCTTCTGAGAAGGTCGCAAGAGCCCCAAGATGGCCCCAAGAGGCCTCCAAGAGGCCCCCCAGAGGCCTCCAAGCGGTCCCAAGATGCCCCCAAGAGGCCCCCAAGAGGCCCCCAAGAGGCCCCCAAGAGGGCCCAAGAGGCCCCCAAGATGCTCCCCAGAGGCCCCCAAGAGGCCCCCAAGAGGCCCCCAAGAGGCCCCAAGAGGCTCCAAGAGGCGCCCAAGAGGCCACACGAGGAGCTCGAACGACTCACACCAGGAAGAAGGGCCCGAACGACTCACACCAGGACGAGCAACCCCAAACCACTCAAATCACGAGGAGCGCTTTCTCTCCCTCCTCCTCCGCCTCGTCCTTCTCCCGCTCCCCCCACAAGGAGGATGTACAAGGAGGCAGGGGGGAGGAGGAACATGGGAGATATGCGGGGCCAAGCGGACACACGCCTGAAAAACACGACTGTCCGCATGCTTCGCGAGAGTTGCTGCTGTGAGAGGGGCTGGTGGGGATACGCGAAGCGTAAAGAATTCAGCACTCCCTACTCACTACTCGCTACTCTCTACTCAATTCCCACAACGCATTAGTCACTACTTGTTACCCACTACTCACAACGCACTACCCACTACTCACTACTCACTACCCACCACCGAGTACCAACTACCACTACTCACTACTCACTACTCCCTACCCCCTACCCCCTACTCCCTACTCCCTTCTCCCTACGCCCAACTCCGTACTCAACGAATGCAAACTACTCGTCACTCACTACGCCATACTTCTTACTCACTACTCGCTACGCGCTACTCACTACTCACTACTTACTACTTACTACTCACTACTTTGTACTCACTACTCACTACACACTTTCCACTACTCACCACGCACTACGCACTATTCGCTACTCTCTACCCACTACTCACAATTCACTACTCACTACTCACTTTCCCCTACTCCACTCTCCCTACCCACCTTCTCCGGCGCAGAAAGAAGCAGCGGGAGACGCACCCTCCCTGCTCCCTGTCCGGCGCAAAGGAGAGAGGAGGGGGGTGCCCGACCCCCCCCTCCTTTTTTCCAACGCCACGAAAGAAGGGGAAGGGGCCGGAACCCCCCCTACCCCCTCCAAGGGCTGGGTTCGGACCCACGCCCCCTTACGAGGGAGAGAAAGAGTGGTCGAGAACCACACACGCCCTTTGTTGGGAGGACGGGGCGGGGGGTGCTGCCAGCACGCCCCCCCTGGTAGATGAGAGAGCGTGAGCCACCGCCGCTTTACTGTCGCCCCCCCCCCTAACGCAAAGCAACCCAGCCCATCGATGACCACGCCCTCGGACACTGCAAATCGTTACAGCAGAGCTGCTCCGCAGCGTGAACCACAGGATTTCAACGCGGACCGGGTAGACAGGCGGCCACCGTTCCCAGGGACCAGCGAAGAGACCCACAGCAGGAGGAAAAGGAGAGAGAACAGGAAGGGAGGCCAGGAACGGCGTGGAAGCGAGAAGCGAGAGGGACAGCATCGCAGTTTAGAGAAAAATCAAGCCAGAAACAAATACGTATTACGTCGCCGTGCACTCGCCCGTGCGCAGACCAGTCCGCTTGGACGGCACCCGCATGATGAGCCCTCGCGAGCAGAGGCGTACACAAAACAAGGAAACCAGCGGGAGAGCGAGAGGACGCGGAAGACAACGAGGAAGGAAGAGCGGAAGGAACGGACTGAACGCCAAATCACAGCATGAGGCCCCAAGGGCAGGCCAGACACAAAAACTAGAGCATACAGGAAGACAGTGCAGAATTGCAAAGTCGACTGGACGTGACTACAAGTGGATGGCCGACGGCCGAAACCCCACGAAACGGCTACCTCATCAGGTAAGCGATCGCAGGGGCAGCTGTCGCCCAGGCAGGCGCGCCAGCACGCAGCCTAGCCCAAGTGCGCACGAGAGGGCAGTAGGGGTAGGAAAAGCGCGGGGCAACGCCAAACCAAACATTAAAAAACAAAAAGAAGCCACGGACGCTCCAGAAGGGAAGCCACGGCCGCTTTACTCTGGAAAATTGCCCCCCTCTCCCTTCAGAACCCGAGGGTCGCCGCCCCCCCTCCGAAAATCCCCCCCCCCTGCTGGAACCCCTCCCCCCCCCTCTCCCCTCCCCCGGCAAAACCCCCCTTTCCCCTAACCCACCTCCCCCCATCTCCCCCTCGAAAACAGCAAGGGGTCACTACCGGTTCGAACCCCTCCCCCGCCCCCCCCCCCTTCGAAAAACGGAGGGGGGGTCACTACCGGTTCGAACCCCTGCCCACCCCCTCCCACTCACCGCCAGCAAACGACTCCGGGCCCCCACCACCGTCCGCATCACATCCCCCACTGTTGTTCCCAGCACCAGTCCTCACCACCACTGTCCCCACCGGTCCCACCACCGCCCCTACTGTCCCCACCAGTGCCCCCACCACTGTCGCACTGTCCCACTGTCCCCACCACTCTCCCCACCACGGTTGGATGTGGTATGAGCCGCCGCCACCACCACCACCACCACAACTACGAACAGCACCTTCACCAGCACGACGACGACCACGACGACCAGGAGGAGGAGAAGGACACCCACGACCAGCACCGCCACGGCCAGCACCACCACGGGGACCAGCACCACGGCGACCAGCACCAACACGGCGACCAGCACCACGACTACGCACCACCACGGCGACTACGCACCACCACGGCGACCAGCACCACCACGACCAGGAGGACCACCACGACCAGCACCACCACGGCGACCACCACAACGACGCGTGCGTCCACGACCAGGAGGACCACCACGCCCACCACCACGACCACGACCAGCACCAACACCACCACCACGACCAGCACGACCGCGGCCACAGGACCACCACGACAACCACCACCACCACCACCACCACCAAGACCAGCACCACCACGACCACGGCCAGCAACACCACGGCGACCACCACCACCACGACCAGCACCACCACGACCAGGAGGACCACCACGACCAGCACCACCACGGCCACCAGCACCACCACGGCGACCAGCACCACCACGACCAGGAGGACTACCACGACCAGCACCACCACGGCGACCAGCACCAACACGGCGACCAGCACCACCACGGCGACCAGCACCGCGACTACGCACCACCATGGCGACCAGCACCACCACGACCAGCACCACCACGACCTGCAGGACCACCACGACCAGCACCAACACGGCGACGACCAGCACGACCAGCGCGACCACGACCAGCACGACCACGGCCAACACGACAAGCACCACCACCACCGCGACCAGCACGACCACGGCCAGAGGACCACGACCACCAACACCACCACGACCAGCACCACCATGACCACGCCCAGCACCACCACGGCGACCAGCACCACCACGGCGACCAGCACCACCCCGACACCACGATCAGGAGGACTACCACGGCGACCAGAACCACTACGGCGACCAGCACCACCACGGCGACCAGCACCACCACCACCAGCACCACCACGACCAGGGGGGCTACCACGACCAGCAAGACCACGGCCACCAGCACCACCACGACCAGCTCCACCACGGAGATCAGCACCACCACGACTACGCACCACCACGGCGACCAGCACCACCACCAGCACCACCACGACCAGGAGGACCACCATGACCAGCACCACGACCAGCACCACCACGGCGACCACCACCACGACGCGTGCGTCCACGGCCAGGAGGACCACCATGAACACCGCGACCGGCACCACCACGACCACGGCCAGCACCACCACGGCCAGCAGGACCAGCACCACCACCACCACGACCAGCACGACCACGGCCAGAGGACCACCACGACCACCACCACCACCACCACGACCACCATGACCACGGCCAGCACCACCGCGGCGACCAGCAACACCACAGCGACCAGCACCACCACGACCAGCACCACCACGGCCAGGAGGACCACCACGACCAGCACCACCACGGCGACCAGCACCACCACGGCGACCAGCACCACTACGACCAGCACCACCACGGCGACCAGCGCCACCACGACCAGGGGCAGCACAGCGACCAGCAGCACCACGAGAGCAGCCAGCAGCACAGAGGAGGAGGAGGAGGAGGAGGAGGAGGCTGCGGCGGCGGCGGCGGCTGAGGCGGAGGAGGAGACGCCGGCGCCGGCCCGAGGCAGCGCTGCGGCGCGGAGGGCGAACGCACCGCTTCCGGCGCCGCCCCGAGAGCATGCGCGAGCGCTGCTGAGGGAGGCGGCGGCGGCGGCGGCCAGCGGCGGCAGACCCGGCGGCGCGGCGCAGGCCGGACGCGGCCGGCGGCGAGGCGCAGCGCCGCCGCAGGTTCGCTCAAGGGCAGAGGGGGGAGGATTCAGCCCTCCAACGCCACAACCCTCTGCCCAGCGACCTGCGGTGGCGGGCGCGGCGCGGCAGGCCCGACGGCGAGGCGCGGCGGCCGGCGGCCGACTGGCAGCAGGCGGCGACGGGCCAGGCGCCGCGGCGAAGCGCGGCCGCCGGCCGCGGCGCGGCCGCGCGGGGGGCGAAAGCAGCACGCCAGCGCCGCCCCGAGGCCGGGCGCGAACGCTGCTGACGGCGCGGCGGCGGCGGCGGCCGGCTGGCGGCGGCGGCGACAGGCCCGGCGGCGCGGCGCCGCGACGAGCGGCCGGCTGGCGACTGGCGGCGACGGGCCTGGCGCCGCGGCGCGAGGCGCAGGCTGGCGGCGGCGGCGGCGGCTGGCGGCGGCTGGCCAAACCCGCCCGGGCGTTCCCCGGGCGCCGCGGGGCCAGCGACAGCTGAGCGGGCGGCCCCAGGCGGGCGGAACGGCCCGCCCGCGGCGGCAAGGCGGCTAGCTGTCGGGAGGTTCGGGGTTGCCCTGGCTTCGGCCGAAAACCCCCCGCTCCTTCGGGGCGTGCCCCCGCCCCGCACTCACCGCGGGCGCGCGGGGGGTCCGCACTGGCCGCAAGGGGGCGCGGCAGCCTGGGGGTAAGGAAGGGGCGCGGGAAAAAAAAAACGCGTCGTTTTGACGCGCGTTCTGCCTGGCTTGCCTTCTGCTCGGCGCGGAGCGGCTTCCATATCGCGGAGACTGACCCAGGAGTGCAGGTTCGCCCTCACTCGGGATCGGGCTCCGACCCCATCGGCAATCCAACCGGTCCTGTTTGTACCAGTGCCTGTTGACGGGTTGCCCTGCTGATAGAGGTGTAGTCAAGCGCTTGCCTCCCTCGGTGATCTTGCACGCTCCCGATCATGTGTACTTGTTGCCGCGCTCTTCGCGACAGCATGCCCTGCCCGTCGCTCTGGCGTGGAGGGCGACCCGAGAGCGTAGGCCCGCCCCCGCTCTGGTCCCATCTCCGCAAGCCTGAGAAGCAACCTTGTCGGGGCGGCCTGGAGCCAGGGACTTAGTTACTTCAGCCGCTTGCCTCGGCTAGGCCGGATGGTTGCTCTCGGCACTCAGGGGAATCTGCGTGTGCGCGCCGAGCGCACGAGTGGGCGTTGCCTACGCAGGGCCACAAGAAAACGCCTCGGTCCGAGGGGCAACACAAGCTGGGAGCTCCTGTCTCCTTTCAGCCGCGAGGATCATCATCATCATCATCATCATCATCATCATCATCATCATCAGCAGCAGCAGCATCATCATCATCATCACCACCACCACCATGATAATCATAATCATCATCATCATCATCATCATCATCATCATCATCATCATCATCATCATCATCATCATCATCATCATCATCATCATCATCATCATCATCATCATCATCATCATCATCATCATCATCATCATCATCATCATCGTCATAATCATCATCACCACCACCATCATCACCATTATCATCATCAGCATCATCATTACCCACCACCACCACCACCACCACCACCATCATCATCATCATCATCATCATCATCATCATCATCATCATCATCATCATCATCATCATCGTCGTCATCATCAAAATCATCATCAGCATCGAAACCATCATCATCACCACCACCATCATCATCATCATCCTCATCATCATCCTCATCACCGTCATCATCAGCAGCAGCATCATCATCATCGTCAGCATCATAATCATCAGCATCGTCATCATCATCATCATCATCATCATCATCATCATCATCGTCGTCGTCATCATCATCGTCATCGTCATCATCAGCATCAGCATCATCATCAGCATCATCATCATCGCCGTCACCATCATCGCCATCACCTAAGGTCTCAGCGGCTGCGTGCGCATGGCACCACCGCACCCGTTTCGGCAGACCCGTCACGCGCTTCGTGGCCCCATAGAGAGCTCCAATGAAGGCCCAAGTGACTGCGTTCGCATGGCACCTCCGCACCCGTTTCGCAGACCCCTCAAACGTTTCGTGGTCCCATAAGGATTTCCACCGAAAGCCCAAGTGGCTGCGTCCGCATCGCACCACCGCGCCTATTTCGACACACACTCACACGTTTCGTGGCCAAATCGGGAGCTCCACCGAGGTCTCCAATGGCTGCGCTCGCATGGCGCCACCGCACCCGTTTCGGCACATCCATCACACGTTTCGCGACCCCAGATGTTGCGTTCGCAGAGCACTACCGCACCCATTTAGGCACCCCTCGCAATTTTTCGTGGCCCCATAGGGAGCTCCACCGACGGCCCCAGTGGCTACGTTCGCAGGCACCACCACACCCATTTGGGAGCACCCTCACACGTTTTGTGGTTCCACAAGGAGCTCCACCGAAGGTTCAAGTGGCTGCGCTCGCATGGCACCACCGAGCCCATAGTGAGTGTTTGTTACTCGGCGTTTCGACATTGGGCGGAACAAGGGGAGGGGGGGGTCTGGCTCCAGACCTCTGCTTACTGCGACTGTTTGCAAGAGTGCTGCCTCTGGGGAAGACTTCACCCGCTCGAGACAAGTGCCCAAAAATAGCCAAGATCTACTCCAAGGGCGGGAGGGGGAGGGGTCGGAGGCCCGCGCCGATCGGCAACACAATGAATCAAAAAACGATCACATGTCGGCACACCCCTAACACGTTTCGTGGCCCCGTAGGGAGCGCCACCGAAGGCCCAAGTGGCTGCGTTCGCATGGCACCAACGACGCACCAATTTGGGCACAGCACTCAAATGCTGCGTGGCCCCGCAGGGGGCTCCACCGAGGGCCCGAGTGGCTGCGTCCGCACGGCACCACTCGTGGCCCCATAGGGATTATCACCGGAGGCCCAAGTGGTTGCGTTCGCCTCGCACCACCGCGCCTATTTCGACACAAAAACAAATCCAGCAAAAAACATGCGACCAGCCCGCCTCTGGCCCTTGAAGCGCCATAAACAAACATCACTGCGACCACAAGCATGAGTATAACCAATGGCACGATTGCGAGCTCCGCAGCCTGGCAAAGCAGTCCGAACGAATGGCGCGACCCATGCCAACGATACCACGGCGAGGCCCATAGCGACTTGCTGCGCAGTCTGAAGAGACTTCCAATATGAAAGGAAAGCCGACAGCGGCGAGGCGCGTTTGAGAAGCGAAGACAAATCAAACCGCTGCCGTCAGATGAGCGGGGCACGGAGACAGCCGACAGCTTCAAGTATCGTGGGCAGCGGTTGTCAGTGACACCGGGAAGGTATAAAGCGAGGGCGAGGACGCGCACCCCAGGGTTCCAACCTAAGCCCACCCGCCGTACCCTTGCCGCGCGGGCGCCCAGGAACGCCGAAGGGACGGGCAAGGCGAACGCACCAGCGCTACGAGTCGCAGCAGGATGGCCGCACCAAAGCCAACACAACAAAATCAATCGGCAAAGACACAATCGAAGCGGGCAGCTAGCCGCAGACATGCCACTCCGCCACTGTGCCGTGTCACGGTCGTTGCACGTCGGGGCCACTGTTGTTTCGCAGCTGGATGCACGATCGGCCTACCGAAACGGGCCAGACATAGCCGCATGGGCCCGATGGCCGTCTGCCAGCCAGTCTTTGTGGGAAACTGGTGGTAAAAGCGGAGGGGCTGTGGCTGACCACATGCCTCAGCATTTGCATAGTTTTCCCTTGCATGTCTAAACAGATCTCTGTCTATATATATATATATATATATATATGTGTATATAATGGCATGGCATGAAAAACATGTATGTGCGTGTGTGTACATGTGTATATGTAGATAAACATACATACATACATACATACATGCATGCATACATACATACATACATACATACATACATACATATCTACCCAGTGGCATTATTTGCACTAACGGTAAGAATTCTGCATCGAAGGCACAAGGACCGACTGTTTGGGGTCTGCGCTGGCAAGCGCCAGAATGTCGATAACGCTTCAGATTTCATCGACGCGGCACGGCACACGCACGTAACTAAGAGCGGTGAAACCAAAAGCGCATTTCGCAAAACGCACACGGCACCGTAACAGAACACCACGCGTACCACGCACGCAACGCATACAACACATGCAAATATTGCTGCACCATTGTATGCTGAAAATGAAGACGTATACAACACATGTACACGCCTCTCACGAGTTGGTTTACCTTGATACTTCTGAGCGTAACCCGCCATTATGTTTAGACAAGAGGAGGAGCACCTCATCCTCCTCCCCCTGGTCCTCTTCTCTCTTCCTCCTGCTGTCTGCCCCGTCCTCCCTAATCCTCATACTGCTGCTGCTGCTGCTGCTGCTGCTGCTCCTCCTCCTCCTGCTCCTCCTCCTCCTCCTCCTCCTCCTCCTCCTCTTCCTCCTCCTCCTCCTTTTGCTCCTGGTCCCCCTCCTGCTCCTCCTCGGCCGTCTTAGAACACCCCTGGGCCGTCCTCATTATTTCCTTCTTGCTCCTCATGGTCATCTTCTTGGGCAGTCTTAGAATCTCCCTGGGCCGTCCTCATTCTCCTCTTGGAGTCATGTCGGTCCTCCTCCTCCTCCTGCCGTTCTTGGCCCTCGCCCTGGGATGTCTTGGAGTCCTCAGGGGCCGTGTTCCGCCTAATCCTTTTTCGGGTCCTCCTCGTCATCCTCTTCGGCAATCTCGGAACCCACCTGGGCGGTCCTCATCATCCTCTCTTGGAATCCTCTGGGTCCTCCTCGCCACTTTGTCTCTCCTGATCCCCCTTGGGCCGCCTCGGAGCACCGCCGCGTCCCTTACATTTCCATGGTTTCGGCCTGGCCACCAGCACAAGCGAAGGCCGACAGCCGTCGAAGGCTCGGGGGCGCGGGCACCGCCCCGAGGCCCACTGTGCGTTCGCCCCGAGTCCACTTGGCAAGGACGAAATAGCATGCACTTTTCGCGGGGACTAAGGGGGCGGGGGGAAATATTGTGCTTCCGCTCGCAGAAGATGCGCTCGGATGAAAAATGCGCGCGCAAATCCTCAAAAGCAGATCTTGCGGCGTTTACAAGGATGCGCGCGAGCGAAGAATCATATGCTCGAATGAAAAAATGCATGATGGAAAAAATGCGCATCCGGTTTTGTTGCACGTCCCGAAAAAATGCAGCTTAGCGCGCGCGGTGTTGTTTGGGTCATGAAACAATAATATGCCACAACATGTTTTGACAAGTGCGTTTCAACATGCGGGAATACGCATGTTTGGCGCGTGCCCACTCGCGACGTCCCCCCCTAATCCAATTCCCCTCCGCCTCTGCGCGCGGCGCCCCCGTGGGCGGCGCTCGGCGCGCGGCCCTGCCCCTCGGGGCGCTGTCCAAGAAATACCAAAGCGCGATCCGCTCTGCGTTCAACCGCCATGGTTTTGGGCACGCGTTGGGACCCCATCGCGCCCCGACCAGGCGCCACCCGGAACGCGGCCGCGCGAATCCCGGGGCCAACCTCGCCAGAAGCCGCACGAGGACCAGCGCGGGGCTCCTGCGCGGGGCGAGCAGAGCCTGACAGCGCTCGCGAACCCGTCGGACGGCCCCGGGCGCCCCAGCGAGAACGCAGAGAAGCACCGCGTCATGGACGAGCGGAGCCGGATAGAACACACCCCGACGCGAATTAAAATTCACAGAACTCCACGCGCGCGCGGGCCCTGGTGACCCCTGCGCAGAGGAGGAGGAGGAAGAGGAGGAGGAGGAGGAGGAGGAGGAGGAGGAGGAAGAGGAGCAGGAGGGGGAGGAGGGCAAGCTAGGTGCGCTCGCGTCATATCTTACATATTACCCCTCCCTCCCATCTTTTACCATGGCGTAGATCCCCTGTCTACTCGCACAGTCGGATGTCGAGCAGGGCAATGATTCCGAAAGGGTACGCGAGGCATTGTAGAGCACGACATGGCACGGCGTAGAAAAGCACGGCACAACGTAGTATGTCACAGCATGGCGTGGCGGGGCGTAGTGAAGAATTGCATCACAAAGCTTTGCAATGCAAAGCATGGCATCGCACAGCGGCCCCGAGCATAACATTACATAGCATGGCGTTGAAGATCAAAGCGTAGCATGGCATAGCACGACGTGGCACTTAAGCACTGCATATCACAGCATCAGCTGAAGGCATGGCATCGCGCAGCGGAACGCAACCTAACATTGCATTGCATGCCGTCGCATGGCACGGGAAATGACACCAGCGCTGCAGCGGGAGCACGATTCGGAACGAGCGGAAGCGCGGAAATGAAGCCAGCGCTGCAGCGGGAGCACGATTCGGAGCGAGCGGAAGCACGGAAATGAGGCCAGCGCTGCAGCGGGAGCACGATTCGGAACGAGCGGGGCCCGAAAATGAAGCCGGCGCCACAGCGAGAGCAGCATTTTGAAAACACAAAAAATGCAAACAAAAACCCAACTCGGGGGAATCCTGCGTGTAAAAAACAATACGCGGGGGGGGGGGGGGGGCAAACACTCCCAACCCATCATCAGGGGAAGGAGGAGAATAGTACTCATATTGGGTACTTGTGGAGGAGGAGAAAGACGGGGAGGGCGAGGGGGACGAGGAGGGAGAGGGAGGTGGGAGGGGGGGGGGGAGGAGGGGGAGGAGGAGGGGGAGGAGGCAACCTAGGTGCGCTCGCGTCATATCTGACGTCCTACCCTTCCCTCCCATCCCTTACCATGGCGTTGATTTTCTCTATCCGCGGACGCGTGTCGTAGCGGACCTGTGGCTCCGCGTGCGCGTGCGTAGTGGGTGGTGGTGCACGTGCGTGCGCGCGTGCGTGTGTGCGTGGTTGTCGTGGTGGTGGTGGTGGTAGTGGTGGTGGTGGTGGTGGTGGTGATGGTGGTGGTGGTGCTGGTGGTGGTGGTGGTGCTGGTGGTGGTGGTGTTGGTACTGGTGCTGGTGCTGGTGGTGGTTGTGGTGGTGGTGGTGGCGGTGCGGCGCGGTGGTGGCGGGCGGATGGGCGCGCGAGAAAAAGGCCCGCGCTGGGGCGAGAACGCCATCCTGAACGACGGAGGCCAAACACCGATCCGAAAATGAGGCCCACGCTGCAGCGGGAGCACGATTCGGAACGATTCGGGAGCAGAAATGAGGCCGGCGCCTCAACGAGAGCAGCATTTTGGGAAAAAATGACGCCGCGCCTCAGCGAGAGTCGTTTCCCGGGATTTCCCGGGGATCCTGTGTAAAAAAACAGTACGCGGAGGGTGCGCGGCCATCACCCGGACGCCATCAGGGGAAGAGGGAGAGTATTTTCATATTGAGTAATTGTAGAAGGAGGAGGAGGAGGAGAAGGAGAAGGAGGAGAAGGAGGAGAAGGAGGAGGAGGGAGGGGGCGGAGGAGAAGGAGGAGGAGGAGGAGGCATCTTTACCGAACTTAAGACCAATAAGGCCAATATGATCAGGATGCACATGTGGTAGATGTGGTGCCCCTAGCATCGGTTCAAAGGAACGCCTTGGGCTCGAGGATTCCCGGGAGACCATGGCGGCAAAGAAAACGGCGACTGTCCGTTAAGCGGATGGGGAACGAAAGAGAGTGCGGGGCGTGCGCGTTATTTCCCTTTGATTCCATGCAGCTAGAGATCAGTCAATTTAGTGTTCAAGTAAATGCATATATGTGCATATGCGGCGGCTGGGAGCGCACGGCAACGACTCCCCCCGCGGCGGCCCGGCCGCAGTGGCCGGCCAGGGCCGGCGCAGCCCCATCGGGACCCAGCGTCTCCGACGGCGCCGAATTCAGGCAAGCCCGGGCGCGAGGCTCTCAAAGCCGTCAGCAGCCCAGCTCGCCTCGTCAAAGTCACCCTCTAGCAATGGGCATATGGTGCTTGTGCTGGTTTAGCCACCAGTGCTCCATGGGCGCCTGGTGCTATCACCAGTTCCATCCGTCGCCGCGTCGCCATGGATAATCCCTGGTGTCGTGGCGGCGATCGCCCCAGCTGTCATGACCGCCTTTGCCGCAGTCACCCTTGCCCAGTCCTTTGCTCCTGGCTCGGCTCGAGGAGCCCCTTCCTCTGGTGCAGGCCACTACGGATTGGCATTTTACGGGCGCTTATTGTCCGTCGGCCCAGAGCGGCCACGCGCGGCCAATGCGGCCTGCGCCGCAGCGTGGGCGCTCCCTTCGCGTCGTCGCGTCACCTTTCCGTCAGCGTCAAGCGCAGCAACGGCTGAGTCTTGCGCTGTGCGCGCGCGCAACGCACTGCTTCGGGATGGCCGAAGACGCGCCGGAGACTCTTCGCGCTTTTCTCCAGCGCGTCGAGGGGACGGGCGCGCAGGAGGCCGCCTGGTCGCGGACCTGCCCGTGGGCACCAGGCCGTTCGCGGACATTAGCGCGGCCAGCTCGCTGAGCACGCTGCGCTTTCTCCTCGGTCAGCTCGGCGTCAAAGACGCGGCGCTCTATCGCACGCACGACCTGCGGCGCGGGCACGCACTGGACCTCCAGCAGAGGGGAGGCACCTTGCGCGAGATCCTTCAAGCGGGCGAATGGTCCTCGCCAGCTTTCCTGTCGTACCTCGATTTGACGCAACTCGAACTCGGCGCCGTGGTCGAGGCGCATCTAGCTGAGTCCGAGGACGAACTTGCCTAGGCAATGGCGACCCAGGCGTCGCGCGACGCCCTCGCGCGTACGCCTCCGCCGCTGCGCGTCACAACACCGCGGCGCCGCCGCACGCAACACCCGTTTCGCAAGGGGTGCGCGTGCCGCGCGCGTCGCCCCTGCGCGGTGCACCAGCATGCATCGGCTGGGGGTACTTGCATCCCTGGCGCCCCGCGCGTCGGCTCAGACTGGCACCGCCAGGCTGGGCGGCGGGGGGGGTGCCGCACCCCTTGTCAAGTGGGTGCGGGCACCCTCGGGTGCGGGAGGCTTCTGGCGCAGCTGAAATTTGTGGTGGGCGCCCAACGCCATCGAAAGCGCGCGCGCTCGCTTGTGCTGCGTTGTGCGCGGGCACAAATTTCGCGCCCGCGCCTGGCCCGCGCGCGGGCGGGCAAGCTGGGCGCGCGGGCCGCCTCCCGCTTTCCTGCGCCGCGCGGCGCGCGGCCCCACGAGAAGGGCCCGCGCGCGCGAGGCGGGGGGGCGTCAGCATGTGCCTCGCGGCGCGCGGCCCCACGCGAAGGGCCTGCGCGCGCGAGGGGGGGGGGGGGAGCGACGGCACGTGCCTCGCGGCGCGCGGCCCCGCGCGAAGGGCCCGCGCGCGAGGGGGGTGCGTCGTCACGCGCGTGGCTAGTCTGCTCTTCTGCTCGCTTTGCGTCGAACGCCCCGTGCAGGCGCGCCGCGGGGATCGCGTCGGGGCGGTTCGCGGCGCGCCTCGGGGTCGTGCGATGTGCAGGCACAGGCATTGGTGCTTGCATCTCGCAGGCATGTGCGCTTGCGTCCCGCCGTGGCGGACGGCGCGCGCGCTTTCGCCCCACCCTCCCGCTCCTGGGGGTACTTGCATCCCTGGCGCCCCGCGCGTCGGCTCAGACTGGCACCGCCAGGCTGGACGGCGCGGGGGGTGCCGCACCCCTTGTCAAGGGGGTGCGGGCACCCTCGGGTGCGGGAGGCTTCTGGCGCAGCTGAAATTTATGCTCCTCCTTCTTTTCATCAGCCTCCTTCATCTCCTTCTCTACCTCGCTCCTTCGTCTCCTCCGCGCTTTTCCATGAAACCGCGCCCTCGCGCGCGGAATGCGAGATTGCCGCGCCCGCATTCCACGAGGGAGCTCTGCGAGTTCCCGGAGGGGCCTCCTCGTGCGGCTCGAGCCGCATTGTGCGGTCAGGGGCTTACCTGCCGCGCGGGGGGGCGTGGCGATTGGGCCGCGGGCGTCTCCAGCGTCTTCAGCGAGTTCGAGGCTCGCAGGCCGCCTGCATTGTTTGCTTGTTGATATTTGTTGGTGCACATTGCTTGCCGCGACATTTTGTCGGCGGCCCCGTGCTGTTCGGGGCGAGTCGCAATTGGAGAGCTAACTTCGGGCACAGGGATTGGACTATCTTGCCAGACAGGTGGGTGCGCTCGGGAAACGATCGTGTCAGACAGGGATTTTCTGGTCGACGTGGCATCTGGACATCCTGGTCTGTCTCCGACAGTACTCTTTGATCGTGTGGTTCCTCACGACATTCGTCAGTTGGGAGCTTTTCTGCAGAAGAAACGGGCTCGTGAAGATCAATCTGGTTTGCAGCAAAGTCTGGGATTTGCACGAGTCAAGTCTTTCAAGATGAGGGCGTCAGCATCGGGAGTATCAGCGGTCAGTGAGGTTCTGAAGGGACCTGTATTGGGTCCCCGTCTTTCCACAGGCCAGGATAGCCGTAGTCGTAGCCGTGAAAGAACAGAGGCTGGAGAGAACATGTTGGAAGTGGAAGTTAGCTCAGATGAGGAAGAGTTCAATCCAGACACAGCGATGGAGCAGATTTTCAGAAACTCAAAGGAAACTCAGCAAGACATCGAACAGTGTTTCAAAGTTGTGGGTAGAGAGATCCAACATGTTATGCAGGATGTGCAAGCAGCTTCTACCCGTCCAGATGCGATGGACAATATTGTAGCGGAACTATCCCGTCAGGTAGCAGAGTTACAGCAAGCCAAGACAAACAGCAGTGCAGAGTCGGTCACTTGTAATCAGAGTGGGAACGCATACGGTGGCGGCACCAGAGCAGCCCGTGATCAATGGAACCCAACATATGTGCAGCTGTCGGGATGGAGTAAGGGAGCTGGCCACATCAAGAAGAGGGGATCCGAGATGATGCAGGAGCCAGGGGCTTCAGCGGTGCTGAAGTAGGTCAGTAACAACGCGGGTGAGGAGAAAGAGTACATTGATGATACAGAAACGGGGAAAGAGAACTCGCACAGACCTTTTGGCTATGCACGCATTCGTAGCTATTTCAAGCCAGGGACGCCATCGAAGAGATTGGGATTTTCGAAGTGAGATCTTTGCGATGACACGGACCGACCCATTCAAAGCAATCGCGACAAAGGAAGTTCGCCCGAGCGTGGAGTCATCACCGTGGAAGAGGCCACACAACGCGGCGGCAGGCATAGCATACGGCGTGTGGCAGAACCTCTCGAGCGTCCTAATCAAGTGCGAATTGGGACCCCCTTTCACTTTCGTGTGGTGTTGCCCGGACCCATCGGATCGCGCTAAAAAAATTGTGATCGCATCCTTCGGGGATAAGTTAAAGACATGGAAGGTTGGTGAGGAACAGGTGAACCTAGCAGACTCGACGGTGGATGCGGCGATCTTCAAAGAGCGTCTCAACATCTGTTCAAACTCCTCCGCGATGAAAGGGGAATATGAGCACCAGTTTATCGGCAGCTGGAATGTCTGTCGCAAGGAGATTGCTAGTCTTGTCGAGCTTACGGATACGTTCAGAACTAATTCAATTCACATCGCGGGCCTCCAGGAGGCTCAGCATTTAGATTCAACGGTGTGCACACGGTTGTTTGACGCAAAAGGATTGGTGTGTTTATTCAGCGATAAGGTTTCGGAGCGCAGCACGATGGGGCGTGCTGCTATCTGTTACAGTAAGAGCTGGGCCGCGCGCCAACATTTTGGACCCTTCAAGTCTTGCCCCAAGGGAAATAGATTCGTGGTTGGGATATGGTCACGTCTTACAGTTGCATCCGTTTACTTACCAGCTTACAAAAACAAAAAAACAGTGGATGAGTACGAGTCCATCCTGGATGACACCAGGTCGGCGATCGACCAGTGCAAGGCAGCCAGGCCGCATTGTTGCAGGCACATTGTTTTGCTTTGTGATGCGAACGTTGAGCTCCGACCAGGGGTGGAGAGAATCACAGGAGGAGGAGTTAAATGAGGAGCGGCTAAGAAGGAGACGGGAAGCTTTGAGAAGGAGAGGGGGGGGGGGGGTCAGGAGCGCATGCGAGACGCCATGCTGTCGTTCGCCAGACACTTTAAGCTCCGCTTTGCCAGCAGCTTCTCGGAATGAGATCCGACGTGCAGGACCAGAATGGAGAGGGGGGCGGAGGGGATACAGGAGGAGGTGGAGAAGACTGAGGAGGAGGCTGGAAGCAGAAGGAAGAGGAGGAGACAATCAAAAGCTTCAGGGCCCGCTCAGAAAGTGCTGGACTATATCGCAGTGTCTCAGGAATGGAGTTCCGATTTGGCAATCGACGCAAGGTGGATTTGCCCGAGAGACAGCAAGCCGTGCACGGACCCGGGGCTGGAGAGGACAAGAGAACAGGCCCTGAGCGATCACAAGCTTCTCAGACATGCGATCCCACTAGACCATGAAGCTCAGAGTTGCCAGGAGAACAGGGGTGGGGGGAGGAGTGCAGTCTTCTGGAGGTTGAAGGAGGAGGAGGAGGAGGACAGCAAAGCATACAGCGCGTTGCAGGACAAAACACTGCACGAGGTAAAGTGTCCAGAGGCGCTGCCGGAGGCAGTCGCCGCCGTGGCCCTCGGTAGAGAGACCCTTCGTTCTGTTGCCCGCCCTGGGGACTCAGGACCTAGAAAGACCGAGAGATGCAGGGGGTTGACGGCCAGGCTTCGCTCATTAAAGAAGGAGATGTTGAGGAAAGACCAGAAGGAGGAGAAAGAGGAGGAGGAGGAAAGCTTAAGGAGAAAGAAGGAGTATAAAACACTCAGAGCTGAGATTCGGATAGAAAATCGGCGATCTCGAGCGCAACTGTTGGGGCGCATACACAGATATTCAAAGCGTACTCTCAAACAGACGGTGAATCAGATCAATTGTAACGGAGTGTTGACTGAAGCCAGAGAGGAATGGATGAAAACATTGGATGAGCATGTCAAAAACAGATTTCAGGATCCTCATATCAATCAGATACACCATAAAATATTGTAGGACTTAAAAATGGAAATGGAGGTTACTGGTTGCAGTGCAAATCCCAGGGCCGATACCATAACAATGGCGCACGTACTACACGCACGTGCACGTCTCAAAGAAGATGAAGCTATTGGACCCCAACAGGTTACCCCTCGAATGGTAAAAAACCTCACCTGGATCTCGTTCAGAAGAGTTCTGGACATCTTCAGAGGCCTGTATGTGAGAGAACTCAACATGCCGTTGTCGTGGCAAAGCATTTCAGTGGTGCTGATGCCGCGTACGGCTCAAATTGAAGACCTCACACAGACACGGGCCCTTTGCTTGATCAACACCTTTGCGAAATGGTACATGATGACGTTGCTGATATTGGCAGAAGAAGAATTCTCGTCGACACAGCATCCATTGAATGTGCTTGGTTTTCGAAAGTATCGAAAGGTTCATGAGATTACGGCAGGACTCAAACAGGTGGCGAGACACAGTATCGAATGGGGTAAAGGTGAATCGCTTCATTTAGGATTGGTGGATGTGAAGCACGCGTTCGAGACAATGGCTTTTCAGAGAGCTGCGAACTCAAAGCAACAGGCAGGTATGACTTTACACTTGAGGTTTGCGATCTTATCATGCTGGATTGTCAACCGCGGAAAGGTCAGCTTCCAGGACACGGAGTCAGAAGAAGTAAAATGGGACACGATGATCAGAACCGGGGGAACGGAAGGGCCATTCCTGTGGAATTGTGAGACAGTCGCAATGTGGGATGAGTTTGTAGAGAGCTGGCAGGAAAGACGACTTGGCTTTGCACTTGGACCGACGTATAATATGGAGAGGAAGTTGACACACTCAGTATGGGCGGGCAACATCTTAGTGTACGCGAGAAGCAAACAGGAGCTTGCACAGATGATGAAAGCAATGGGTGGCCCATTGTATGCACACGGCTTCACGTGGAAGCAAGAGAGTCTGGCTTATTTACATTTCGGAGGTGACTTTAACGAACAAGACGAGCTCACTTTCAGATTCAGTGTATTGGGTGCAGATGGTGCTAGAGAGAGTTGCAAACTTGCGGAACTCAACATGCCAAGGAAAAGATCGGGAACATCCCAGGGGTGCACTGTGACACGGAAGTGCGTCGGCATGAAGATCTGGGAGCCATGTTGGACAAGGCGCAAACAGCTTTCTTCCGTGATGCGAAGTACTAGCAATCCAGATCAATTTCTTTCAAACGGGAGTTCTTGAAATGCCGATCTCGTGTGATTAGTGTTGCCTTGTATGGTGCAGAAGGCAGTGCCATTGATAGAGACACAGTGCAATCTTTACACTCATTTGAAGGATTCTGCCTTGCACGGGTGGTTATCGGCCAGAGGAAAGACTGCTCGTGGCCAGAGTTCGACACGAGGAGGAGGAGGCAGGGGAGGAAACATTATCATGCCGCAGGTTTCCCTTGACTGGTGCAATTGTTTGTGCAGAAGCAATGGGAGTGGGCAAAGGACATCGTACACTCAATCTTCACTCAATAATGCAAGGAGGAGGTGGGGGAGGATCAACAACAATAACATAAAGAGAACAGGAGGAGGATGACGAGCCAAATGCAGCAAGCAGCCAGGCGCAGGAGGACAGATCTCACAGACATGAGCCAGAGACAGAACCTCCTATAATCCAGCGCCGCAGACAGCCCTCCTGAACCATCCTTTTGCCAGGCGCGGGAGCGCAGGCGTCTTGTATATGAGAAGGCCCTGGCAACCGAGAGTCCATGGGTACAGGCACGTTGTCATATGTTGCATGGGGCGGGGGGCTGGGTACGGCACAGGGGCGACTTTGTCAATGCGGCCCCAGCTAGTGCGAGGCAGCAAATGAGGAGGAGGCTGGAGGGTGGAGGAAAAGAGAGGACAGGCTTGAGATCATGGCGTGGGATCTTTGAAAGGTCGCTGGACAGCCGTGCTGGTGGGAGAAATGACACTTCTCGGAGAAAACGTTCCGTGAATTCCTTCAGAAGACGCTTGCAGAATGTGATGGGGGCCCACTGTGGGACCCATGCAACTTTAAGGGTGGATGAGGTGACTTCGAGAGAACAGGTAGAGGAGGTGTGGGGGAGGAAGCGAGGAGGAGGAATAACATAACGAAGACAGGAGGAGGAGGAGGAGAAGGAAAGGCAGAAGAAAGCCATGATACTCGCATATAACTTCAAACAGGACACGGCGTGGAACCAGAGGCTCCCAGGACAGATAGGTACCATCATGTGTCAATTCTCGGGGGACTCTCCCACGGTAGTCAATTGGCTGAGGGGGAAATGGTACACTCAGAATGAAAAAAGGTTTCAGTTCGGTTTTGGACCCCCGCGATTTAAGGAATTATGCGAATGCGGCGTGGTGCGATGGTGGCGATGGCGCTGATGATTGGATGATGTTGGTTGCCGCAGTGACGTGGTTTCGCTGTTCAACTCCAGGCATGAGTGGCCCCATTCTCACGCCATGCACGCGCGAGCCCAGCATTTTGCCTGCATCGCAAGCGCTGCCGAGCCTCGAGACTACTTGCTGCGTCGGGACCCGAGGCGCCGCGTCAAAGCCCCCCAGCCAGCGTGACCTCCGCCACGTGGGAGAGGAACGCCTTCGTCGGCAGGGAGTAGGTGTTGCCGCCATCGACCGAGTGCGTCTTTGTGACGTTCTTCCTGTACTGGAACTCCGTCACCCAGCGGGCCCACTTCCGCCGATCCGAGGTAGTCGGCAGGCGACCGCCAAGGCGCTTCTTGAGCCACCTCTTGAGGACCGTCCAACGGTTCTCGATGTGGTTCGTCGTGTAGCCGCGCTGGTTCTTGACATCCCCGTTGGAGTGGACGACGATCTCGTGCTTCAGGTCCCTGTCCGACCATCCATCCCTGTCCTTGATTCGCCTGATGGCGGCGATCGTGGCCTTCCACCCGTCCGTGGCGACGATCATGCCCTTGCGGAGGCCCAGCGTGTCGAAATTCGTCACCATCTCCTGCTTGCCGCGGGGGCGCCCGTCGAACGCGTCCTCTGGGTGCCCCAAGACTCGGAAGACGAAGTTCTCTGGGCTGCCCTGAGCGACCGCGCCCCGCAGCCATACTTTGTCCTTCTTGGGGCGGGTGCCTGGCTCGAGGCGGCTGACCTTGGACTTGTTCAGGAAGACCTCGTCAGCCTGCACTATGAATTTGGCTGGCTTCTTCTTGGAGATAGTCTTTCTTTCGCGCCCTTCTTGCCATTGGCCTTGGCCCGTTTCTTGAAGGCCTCGTGCAGCTTCGGGGGGGATCTTGTCGGCGATGTAAGACGCGGCGGCATCCTGGAACTTCTCCATCCAGGGGCCCGCGACGTTGTGCTGCTTGCCCAGCTCGTGGACGATCTTCAAGTGCGGGTACTCCTTGGCCCACATGACCATGCAGTCGAAGAATGGGAGCCAGTTTGACGCCTTGACGTCTGCCAACAGGGTGCCCTTCGTCATTGAAATCTCAACGTCGCCGCATGCGTCGCAGCTGCTGGCGCGGTCGTGCCGAGGGCCCCGCCACTGCCAGCGCGCCGCGCGGTCAGACGTCCCAGACATGACCTTCATGGTGAACTCAGAGCCGCACACCTGGCAGCAGTACTCATCGGGAACCACGCCGGAGTGCTGGGCAAAGACCATCAGCGGCGTCGTGGGGTCCTTCGGATTCGGCGACATGCCCTCGATGTTGGCGCACTTGACAACAGCGAGAAACTCCTCCCTCGTGTCGAAAGTCGCCGCGTCGAGCGCCTTCTTGAAGCCCTTGATGTTGTTGCACGTGCGCGCCATGCCTGCCATCGCCGCAAGCGCCCCCGATATGTGGTCTGCCGATGCGCCCTCGAGCCAAAAGAGCTGCGGTGCAAGCGAAGCGACGGGTGAAAGAATTGTGGTTGCGCGGCGAAAAGAGACCACGGTAATCGCGGGCCAAGGGTAGAGAGTGGGCCAGATCGTGCGCGCGCAGAGCAGAAGGTAGATCATGCTAGAGAGCACGCAGGATATCGATGCAATCCCCTTGAACCCCTACCGCGAAGCCTGCTGGGCTATGGCTGGCTAAAGGAGGGCCGCAGAGGCAAGGACGCACGGGTGCCATCGCACGCGATATCTATCCTTGCCGCGCGCAGCTTGCCTATAAAAGGCTGTCACGTATTGTTTACATCCCCCAACGATCTGGATACGCCCCAACAGTCGCATGCCTTCCCGAACGAATTTGGCTACCAACCGCAGCTAGACTCATCCGCTACGTCTGGCCCCCCGCGGCTGCGGCCTCACTCAGTCCCCGTCCGAGTCGATCGCCACGACGCTTGTTTGGGGCCCAGAAGCAAGGCGGCCGACTGAGGGCGCGCAAAGGAATCGCCCGTTACACGTTGCCAGAAGGGGCAGCCGTGCTCGCGACCAAACGGCGCGCAACTCAAGCACCCGCTGGTCAACGAACGGGCGATTCCTATGACGCCTCGCGAGCACCGCCCGACTTCTGCACTCCCCGAGCCTGGGAAGAGCCCCTGGATCGTCTCTTTGTCAACGGGCTTCGCCTCGAACACCTCCCGCTTGGCAGCCCCCTCGGTCGGGCCCCGCTTGATTGGCGCGCGAGGCATCTGCTCCCGCTTGGCGCTGCGATCCTCCTTCTTGGCGGACGCAACCTTCTGCAAGGCCTTGAACCCTTCGCTGATCGCACTCTTCTTCAAGACGTTGAACTCCGCGAGCGTGATGGCGCCTGCCTGGTGGAGCCCCCAGAGCCGCTCGATCTCCTGCGCGGGGGTCCCGAGCGGCGGCTCTTCCTCGCCCTCGTAGTCGCCGCGGTCGCCCCCGAGGCGGTCGCGCCTGAAGCCGCCCGCGAAAGGATCGGGGGGCGCCGCGCGCCCCCCCTCGGCGCCGGCTTTCGCCCGCTTGGCTGGCGGGCCCTCCTGGCGCTGCTTCGGCAGCCGTCGGGGCCGCGGGCGCGCCCGCTGGCGTGAACACGGCCTCTGGCTGAGCCGTTGGCGGGCCCTCCTCTGGCGCGGCTTCGGCTGCCATCGGGGCCGCGGGCGCGCCCGCTGGCGGGGGCGCGGCCTCTGGCTGAACCCTGTGCACGGGCTCCCCGAAGAGCGAGGTCCCGCGGGTGGTCGACACAGTGGGCACTTGTTCGCCGCGCATCAAGCGCTTCGCAAAATTCAAGGACCACTCCGCCTTCTCCTTGAAGTCGGACGGGTAGTTGTTCGGAGAGGTCGGGTCGTCCTTGCACCTGCCGAAGCACGCGCGCGCCTCGGGCGAGTAGTTGAAGAGGTCAGGCTTTGACTTCTTGCTGTATGTGTAGAAAGGCACGACGCCGTCCTCTGGAAACTCATTTGATGCCAAACGGAAGTACACGCGCGTGTCCGTGGTCACGACGACGTGGGACCTCGCGAGCAGGGCCTTCATGTCCTCTTCCTCCGTGATCTGCTTCAAGGAGGGCGCGATGAGGGCCATGAGCTGCTGGATCGTGATCACCATTAATTTCCCTTGGCGCCAGTCCGCCACCATCCGCTTCTCCATAGCATTGTCGTAGCTGTTGTTCACGGCCTGGCGGGGCGCCCCTGGGGCGAACGTGCTGGGCCCCCACCTCGCCCACAGCGTGGAATCCTCCTCGCTCGGGTTGAGGAAAGCCTTTAACACGGACGCGTCCTGCTTGTGCAAGTCCCCGTCGTCGAACACCGCGGGCAGCACCCTCTCCACGGGCTCGCCCTTGAAGAAATCAAAGTGCTTGGCGGTGACAATTGAAGGCTCAGGTGCGCCCTCCCTGTCATCGCCCTCAAGTGCATCGATCTCGAGCATTGACATCAAGAACGCAAGTGTCTTCGACGCCGTCGACTTCCCCACCCTGGTCTTGCCGATCCAGAGCACGCCGTTGCGGCGGAGAGTTGGCAGGATCTTCACGAGCACCTCGTTGATGAACCACGGCTCGAAGTCCTTCAGCGTGAGCACCCAGACAGAGAGGCGCTTGGCGTTGATGCGCCCGCTCGCGTGGTTCCGCAGCGCCTGGACCACGCGGGACCCCCCCCAGCCGTAGATTTTCGACTGCGGGTCGTTGATCTCCTGGGGGCGGGGGAACAACGGCACTGCTGGGCTAGCCGCAATCGCTCGGCGGTCAAAGGGCCCGCGCGGCCCAAGATGGGGGTCGGGGGGAGAGGGGGCAATGGGGCTAACCAGGTGGCGCCGTGTTCCTCGGCCCTGCTGTCCTTGTCCGCGAACTCCATGAACTGATTGCGGTTGTTGCTCTTCGGGCCCTTCTTCTCGATGTAGCGGTACCCTTCCTGCTTCTCATCCCACTCGGTCGCGCGCTCGGCAGGCTTTGCCGCGGCGGTCAGCGTGGAGAAGCGAATCTGTAGGCCGCCGAGTTTCTCCAGGAGGTAACAGATCGCATTGCGGCCTGCTCTGTATTGGTTCCCATACTGATACACGACGCCCGTACCATGACACATGGGCTCGCAGTTGGCCATCTCCAGGAACTGGCCCTTCAGGTCAACGTCCTTGAAAATGTGCACTTTGCCATCGCCAGCGCCCAAGACGAAAATCTGCACGACGTACGGCCCACCAGGCTGGCTCTTGAGGTTGAACGGTGGAGGGAGGCCACTGAAATAGGACTTCGTGGCAAGGTCCTTGACCACGTCCAAACGGCACGGTTGCCCATGAGCGTCCTTCCAGTCAGTGAGGACACCGACCTTTTTCCCGTCACTGTCCGTGATCTCCTCGTAAGCCTGGTTCATCGGCAGATCCCCGAAGTAAGAGATCTTCGTGCCTGCGTGGACGTTCATGGGCGCAGCAGGAAGATCCGCGATCTGCGACAGCCCCTCTTGCCCTACGTGGCCGTGTGGGAGGCCAGCGTGGAAGTGGGGTTTCATGCCGTCGGCGCGCGCGAGGGCCTCGCCGAAATTGATGCTCTCGTCCCCAACGGCGTCCCCGAGAGTCTCGCGGAGGGTCTTGGGGAGGATCGCGTTCTCCCTCGCCATGGCAGCCGCAAAAGAGAGGGGTCGGCACGAAAGGCGCGTGCAATCAAACAGCTTGAGCCGATCGGGCACTACGGAACTTCTCGGAGGGAGGGCGGCCAGAGACTTCATAATATGCTGCCCCATAAAAGCAACATGTCGGCGTTGGTTTCCTGTGGGATGGCAGGGGCATCCCCTTTCAAGGATGCCCCTGTATATGATAGGATCGACTATCTTATGTCTGTTTGGAACTGGGCTGGGCTGCTCCACATGTGGCTTTGGTTCTGTTTATGGTTCTGGCTCTGGTTCTGGCTCGGGTTCTGGTTATGGTTTTGGTTCTGGCTCTGGTTCTAGCTCTGGTTCTGGTTATGGTTCTGGCTCTGGTTCTGGTTCTGGTTCTGGTTCTGGCTCTGGTACTGGTTCTGGTTATGGTTCTGGTTATGGTTTTGACTCTGGTTCTGGCTCTGGTTCTGGTTCCGGCTCTGGCTCTGGCTCTGGTTCTGGTTCTGGTTCTGGCTCTGGCTCTGGTTATGGTTCTGGTTCTTGTTCTTGTTCTGGTTATGGTTCTGGCTCTGGTTCTGGTTATGGTTCTGGTTCTGGTTCTGGTTCTGGTTCTGGTTCTGGCTCTGGTTCTGGTTCTGGTTATGGTTATGGTTCTGGTTCTGGTTCTGGTTCTGGTTCTGATTATGGTTCTGGTTCTGGCTCTGGCTCTGGCTCTGGATCTGGTTCTGGTTCTGGCTCTGGTTCTGGTTCTGGTTCTGGCTCTGTCTCTGGTTCCGGTTATGGCTCTGATGTTGGCTCTGGCGCTGGTTCTTGGCTTGTCTCTGGTTCAGTTTCTGGTTCTGGGTTTGGTTCTGGCTCTGGTTCAGGCTCTGGCTCGGGCAGTAAATCACGCGCAAACGAACGGCAGTGGCTTCGGGCGCGGAGGTGGGAACCCATTATTTGAGTTCCCCGTTGTGTTTCGCTATCCGATCGGCGCTACTGGCCTGGGAGCCTTCCCGCGTCGGCCACATCGTCGAAGGGGCGCATCGTCGAAGGGGCATCCATTTATGGATGCCCCCTTCTGCCGCATCAAGGCACGATGGAAAGAGAAGCGAGCCAGAGGTTCTGCAGAGGCAAGCAAGGATCATGGTCGAAGTGCACCGTGCCTGCTCGAGCGCGCTGTGTCATCGTCGCCGCCGCCGTCGTCGTCGTCGCCATCGTCGCCGCCGCCGTCTTCCTCCTCCTCCTCCTCCCCTTCCCCCTCCTGCTGATCAGAATTCCCCTTTTGGATCAGAGCCTTGGAAAAGCAGCAAAAAAGCGAAAAAGCAAACCAAAGCAATAAGAGAAACGTTTCGGGCGGATTCGCCTTGCAGTCTGTATTCTCCCAACACATTTTTTTTCTTTTTCTTCCTCTTCCCCTTCTTCTGCTCTTTTTGGTTGTCCCACTGGTATGTTGCTTTCTGGGGAAGCCGAGGGAACAAAGGAAGGGGGGGAGGAGGATGAAGAGGGACGCGGAAGGAGGGGGGGAAGAGACGGAAAGTGAAGGAGGAAGGGGGAGGAGGAAGAGGGAGGAGGTGAGAGCGAGGCTTTCTGGATAAAATATGTAAGTCGCGGGGGGCCGAAGCCGAGCTGGAACCGACACATATCATAGAGACATGGTGTAGTCAATATCCCATAAGACCACCAGGTTGGGGAGATGACCTCTGGCGTCATATCTACCGCGAAGGAAATGAGGAGGCGGATGAACTTACGTGGAGGGCTCGCGAGAGCCCAATCAATCCTATATGTACAAAAATACCACAGATCTTAAGAATGGAGAAACTTTAGCTGCTCTCAGGGGTCACTTTGACGGTGGGAGGAGCGTCTCAGGAAGTGCCGTGGGCTACTGGCTGCAAGGCTTAATTGTTGATCGTACCACACAGGCCTCAGAATGGCGGACCCTGCAAGAGACGGGCCTGCTTCTGGAGCAATATGCGACAGCAATGGAGTCCGAATTTATAGCGGCATTGCGGTTGTTCCAGACCGCCCGAGAGTTCACTACAACAATGTGCAAGGCAGGAGACGGGATTTTAACTTCGAGTTCATGACTATTGAGGTTCACAGCTCTTGTGGAGGTGCGCCATCTGCTATGACATATATATATATATATATATATATTCACAGCAACGCTGAGTTATTTCATCGCTATCTGTGCACAAGTGCACATTTCATTGATAGGAGTTGTTACTTCACTCAGCTTGTGTGCGTGTGAGATTTTCAATTTTAGCTTCGCTTGCACTCTCCATCCTGGAAGCATGTTGGTGGTAGTCTTGGCTGTGTAGTGGTCGGGGTCTCGTTTGGAGGCTTCGGTGCAACGCCTCGTTTGGAGGCTCGAGCCTGTGTCTCGGGGCGGGCCTCGTTTGGAGGCGCGAGACGCTGCGCTGCGGGTGAGACATTCGCACAGTGAGCGCTACGCAAACGCAAAAAAAAACCGAGGTTGACGGTTTACCGCCAGCTCCCAGTATTGCAAGGTGATAGGATTAACAGAAACAGAAATCACCACCAAAGGAGGCAAAACGTTTTTGCCGTGACCCAAATTGGATAATTTGAACAAGAAGTGCAGTAGCAAGGTGCTGCCACGGACAGACGTATAACACTGTTGATCTCAATGCCATGTACGGCGGACCCCTATGACAATGCGTAAACAAGGCCATGTATTACCGCTCCGGCAATAAGAAAGGCTTGAAGAAATTAAGGGGTAACATTGCACTTTTTCGGAAGTTGTTTTGAGCAGCTCGTGCTTTCGCTCAGTAGGTAAATATGAGAAACGGCCAAATGTGCTTCGAGTGGCCGACCCCGTGCTGATGCTGCATGATCCACAGGTTGAAGAGTTTTTGAACAAATAAGATATGACGAAGATCCAGCTCCGTGGCTGCGCGCGTGGTTGAAAGATCAGAAAGGGGCCATATATCAAGAATCCATTGGGTATTGCCTCGCCATCAAGTGATATTGCCGAGGAACTTTCTCGCAGATGACTGTAGTCATAAGAATATTGGGACGAGGGGGAAGGATTGCAAGCAGGCTGAAGACTACGGATGAGTTTGCGAGAAGAATCCACCTCTTCACCGTGAAGGCACTTTTAGACAGGGTATCCGAGCATACTGTGTTCAGTGCTTCTTCCAACGCTGCCCCTGCTGTAGTGGATGCGCATGTGTGCACTGCCGCCTTTCGGCTCAAACCGGTGCCCCCGCGCAGCAAACCCACGCGGCTGGATTGGCAGCCATGCCGCCTTGCACGCGCCGCCGCAGCTCTCCGGCGCCTCGCAGCTTCCGCGCTGGCGCCTGAGCAGCGCCAACATCCATGGGCGGCGGCCCCCCAGGTCCGCAAGTCACAGGAGGAGGGGCATCGGACGCCCCCGCCCATGGTGGTCTGCGCGGTTTCTGGGGCAAGATGTTCCAGAATGGGCAAGATTGCCCTGGCGCGTTTGGATATGAGCCAGTTCAGAAAATATTGCGCTCGCGAGACATGTCTGATGAGGACAAGCTCCTGAACCTTGTGAAGGACGCAACGGCCCTCGTGCAGCTCGCCAAGGGTGTCTCGATGAGCCAATTGAGCGTCGCTATCGCTCGGGGTGTTCGACGTCGGTCAACGCGCACCGCCCGGACCATTTTACCATGCCACATGGCGAATGGCACAGCGCTGAAGTGCACATTTTCACGAAGACGGGGCTGGCTCACGAAAGCAACGAACACGGGGGCGCAATGACACCTGCGCCGCACTTGGGCGAAGGTATATTCACCTCCAACATGTACCCATGGAGCAAGACCCCGAACTTGTACCATGTTCTCGGGGTCGATCCAGTGGGGCGAGTCGATCCGACAAAGGGACTCCGCGAAGTATACGTTGCTTGCCACGCGGAGAGGTTGAGACAGATGCCGGGGGGGGGGCTTGATCAGGTCGGGTTGCTCGCCAGGATATTCAAGAAACCGACATATCGACCCATGGTCCAAAACCCGCCAGACATGTACAACGCCATCTGGAACTCCGCCAGCTCGGGGAACGTGCCCTGGGTTGGGGGCCTGGAGCCCTATGTCCAGGGCGTGCATCTTCCAGTCATCCGGGAAGCAGTTTCTATCTGGCAGGCCCCCGAGGGCCTGGGCGGGCCACGGAAGATCAACAACTTGAAGGCAGTCGTCACTGCACCTTGGCTTGGCGCGTAAGCTCCCATGGAGTATCGCATGCCTCGGCCGTTCCTCACCCAGCAGCAAAAAGAAGCTCTGCTTTGTGCGTGGTTCCAAGATCCCACTGATCGGCTGTGCGACGCGCTGGGAAGCAATGCCCCTCGGCAGCTCTTCGAGTGGTTCACGGATCTGGTCTGGGACCGTGTTGACCAGTGCCGGCCTGGGGGGCCACGCAGGCACGTCGCGGACAGGTGCTGTTCTCTTCGTGCCACGTTTCCCGACCATGTCGAGTGGACTCGCGTGACGGCGGACCCTGCCCGGGCTCCGTTGGGACCCGCCGCGCGGGTCTGGTACCCCGCGAAGGAGAATCAAGGCCTCGGAGAGGACGTTCTTGAGAAAAGAATGCTCCTGAAAGGTGTCGACCGCATGGTGACTCACGCGGGGGTCAGCTATAACGACCTGGAGAAGCATATGAACGACAACCCGAGTTACGAGCATGGTCGGCACCCTACGCACCGCCCTGCATGGGATGGTGACCCTTGGCCCTACGTTACCATTCAGAGCCGCAGGGCGTTGCGCAGGATGGATTATGAAGCTGAATTTGCTGACAGCCTCGTACATTGCGAATGGCAGAAGCGTTCAGACTACGTGTCCCCAGATCGGGAACAGCGAGCCCTGCAGGGGTTGCCTGAGTTCGACTTCGACCCTACTCCGCTCTACAAGGTGCCGATGTCGAACTTCAACCTCCGAGGGCAGGTGAGGCAGGGCGCCCTAGCGGCTCGTGCGCATTCAGGGATAAGTCAAAAGGCAGCCCCCGCGGCAGCGTGCCATGTGCCGCCCGGGGAAGGAGTGCCCCGAATCGCTGGGGTCGCGCGAGAGCAGAAGGCCAGGGGCAGTCATCGACGGGGGCGACGCCGCGCGGGCCACCGCCGCCGCCGCCCAAGGCCCCGCCTCAGCACCTTCGCCAGCAGGGTGCAACTCGGGAGGCGCAGGCACAGACGCCTCGCGGCTCGCCGCCGCGGAAGGCACCGCCAACGCACGCTCCGTCGCCAGCTGCCGCTGGCGAGGCCCAGACACCAAAGCCGCCGCCTCGGGGCGCGCCGCCGCCGCGGGCCCCTGGCGGAGCCCCGCCTTATACGCCGCCGCCTCAGTCGGTGCCCCAGCCGAGGGCGACGACCCATCATGCCTCGCCGCCGAGGGCGCCCCGGAGCAGGCGCCGACGTCGAAGGCGCCGCCTCCGCAGGTGCCGCCGCTGTGCCGCAGCCGACGGGCAACCGCGAGCCGCCGCCGCCGCCGCCGGGTAAACCCCCATCGGCTGGGGGGCCAGGCAAGCCCCCGCCCTCGCCGGTGCCGAGGCCGAAGGCAGCGCCCAGGGTGCATCGCCCAGACCATGCCGCCACGTATGCGGACGGCGCGGAACTGCAAGCACCTGGAGACTATGCGAGTGAGCAAGCGGCAGGCCTGGCGGAGCGCCTTCGCAGAGTGCGAGAACAACAGGAGGCGGCCAAGGTACCTCCGAAGGCGGACATTCCAGCCCGCGCCTCCACCCATGTGTCGGATGGCATGGAGCAACAAACGAGGGGTGGCTACGAAACCGACCAGACGTCAGGGTTGGAGCACCGCCCCGCACGAAGAAGGAATAGGAGGAGGCGGAGAAGGCAGCTGCTGAGAAATAGCAGCAACCAGCCCCAGGCGCACCTCGCTCGGACAGCTCGTGGCCGCCGAGCCTTGCGACGACATCTCCTGAGGACGCCAATGGCGACCCAGAGCACACCAAAGAGGAGGCACCAGACCTGCCGGATGTGGAGATGGAGCCCCGTCTTCCTCAGGACGACGAGGAGAAGTTGGGGCAGACTCAGTCGGACGAACCGAGGGCCGAAGCCGACCATGTCGCTGAAGACGGCCTTCCCTGTGAGAAGACGGATGCCGACCAGACTGCACCCAATGCCCCTGCCCCCGCGAAGGAGGATCCGATGGGGACAGGGGAAGAAGATACCAAGGGCCATGCCCGCGGTTCCGGGTCCACCGACAGGCGCAACAGCCCATGGCTGATCGTCCTCGCGCGGATGAGGGACCCCTGCCGAGGGTCCGTAGTAGGCCAAGGGCAGCTGCCAGGGCCGACGAATCCGCGACGGCGAAGAAGGGGAACAATTGCGCCCTCGCGGACAAAGTGGGCGTACACGGCTACTGGAACGCCTTCGAATATTGCCGCGAACACTTCAAGAAGGAAGACGCGCTGGATCCACGTCTCGAATTGAGCGTTATGCCGCCAGATGGGCCGAGACGTGAGTACGCCGCTGCGCTCAATTCGCTGGGGGAAACCCTGCCAATATTATAAAGCCGGAAACGGCCCCTGTGTTTGCCAGGCTCGATTTCCCACAAGCATGCGCGGCACGCAGTAGCCTCATAAAGGTCGCGGGCATCCCTTCTCGCATCTCTGGGGAGCGATCTATCTATACGCTGCCTATGGCATGCCGTATGGAACGTGGTTCAGGCCAATGCCGACGAAGAGGTGGGCCGGCAGGATAGGGGCGGACATGGGCGAGGGCGAGAGGATGTTCAACGATTTTGAATATCTCGTTTCCTCAGACTCTACAGTGGCATTCGTCAGTTCCAAAGGAAGGCCTGCATTGACGAGCGCCCTCGAGGAGCAAATCAACGCGCGTTCGACAGGGTAAATCACCACCATTCGTAATGGTGCAGGCCTCGACGCCATTAGAGCCTCCCTACGTTCCATGAGCTGGGAGAAGCCTTGCTCAACCCGCTGTCGGGTCATAGTATGGAATGGGGACGAACTGTGCGAACGCAAAGATGAACGCCAGCGGGGTAATGGGGGCACGACGAGAGGATAAACCTTCCGACTGCGACGAACTGGAGAAGAGCGCTCTATCCATGATAGATGACGTCGTAGACGAGCAGGCATACGTTGCCCAGACAACAGCAGCCATGCTCGTAATGTTGGTCCTGGGTGATGGCCAGAGTTGGAGGCAACCAAGAGGAAGCTCCGATCGACGTATCTGGGACACTCTTGCCTCCCGCGTCTTCGCGTGGGGACAGAACAGGATCAATCTCTGCCAAGCGGCGGGTCGAACTCCCAGGATGCTGCTGTTACGTGGCTCCGATCTGTATCATCGAGGGGAACACCCCGACAACGATGATTGGCACTTCCCCCCGGGTGGGGAAAGCTACACATATGCTACCGAGTGCGCAAGATCTATCATAGACGCCGCTAGGCTGTGCTACGAATTGTGTTGCCCCGCATTCGACGTGATGGACCCTCCTTACGTCGCTGCGTCAGCTGCGGCCCCGCCTCCGCCTACGACTCCGCCACCGCCAACTGCTCCGCTACCGGAGACGGCAGTGCCCGTGCCCGTGCTTCCTGGCGCAAAGGGTCCGATTGTGAGCCATGTAATATCCACTGGCGGCCACCATGTGTGATGCCAGGTAGGAGTGCTGCTGCCGTTCCGCGACATCGGAGCACCAATACCTGCCGCCTGAGTCCGCCAACATCAACTCGATCGACTTCCAGTCGTGGTTGGCGGAACATCACGACAAAAGGCAGGCATGGGCGGACCAGCGATACACCACTGTGCCCTATGACGACGCGGTGGATATCTACGGGATGGAATTCGAGGCAGGTATCCCATGGAGGTCCTGCCTATCGACGACAGAATGACAGAAGTGCTGGGGGCAGCCGAGAAAGGCACGGCAATGCTGTTTTCGGCCACGTCTCGCGCTGCGCTGGCCCCGCCTGTGCGGGGGGCGACGCGGGCAGCGACCGAAGCAACGACATCTGGTTCTACCCTCATTGGCAAGCCCTTCTGAGAGGCAATCATCGAGAGTGTGCTTCATCACTGAAAGATCAATGACGAAGAAGAGCACATTGCTTGTAACTTCGGAAATGGTCGTGTGAGATGCCCGCACTTCTTTGAGGCATGCGAGAAACGCCAGAGGGCCGTGATCATGCAACTGAGGCCCGGATCTGCGACGCTGCCTCTCGGCGAGATTCTACGTCATGACTACCAATCTGTCAACTACGAAGTGATGCTTGTTAGCCGAGACAGGGAGATCGCATTCGCCGGGTTCCATCTAACCGAACAGTTCTACAATAATGACAAGTGGTACGACTCGTTGAAGGGTCGGGTTGCAGCCCGCGTCTGGGTACTTGGTAGAATGAGCTTAGCGCGTTCCCCACGCATCACAGTGAAGTACCGCCTAAGGATGGCCATCAAATACTTTGTCCCGAGGCGGCTGCATACGACGACCATCGCGAACGTATCGTGTTCTGCTCTCTCCGATTGGAGCAAGGCATCATTCGTTGAACGTGAATCTCATTCCATGCTTGAGATTCCTATCCTATTGCCTGACAGCGTCCATGAGCGAGTCAGGCGGGGGGGATGGGAGAAGCGCTCCCGCGCCACCGATGTCCGCAAGCTCTGCGCTCTACTGAATGCTTGCGTATTCCTCCCTTCCAGGGAGACATGAGGTATGGGGGTCAAGACAGACCATAAGGCGAACATTATAATATTTGCCGAAAGGGTGTACGCCCTCCGCGACACCGAGCGCGTCCATACGCTTCACCAGCAGTGCAGCCACGTTGCGGAGCTTTGGAACGACAGGAACCTGGTCACCATGGACTTCAAGATCACTACCCCGTCGGCGGATGCAGGAGGTTTCCGCCCCATAGACACGGAATCAAGAGGGCAGAAGCAGTGCGTATGCGACAAGCCTGAACTCATAGTTAGGCTTTCGCTAAGGCTTTATTCCATGACGCCGAGCCAAGCTAATGAGCGTCAAATCTGGGTCTTCCATCCGCATCATTCCCGCCACCTCGAAGTGGACCATCAGGCGCTGGTAGACCCTGCCCCAGCACCAGAGGAAGGGGCTCCGGCGTGGCAAATTGATACGCCATGGACGATGCAATGTTCATGCGTAAGCCTCGCACCGATTTTCGAAAATATTGAAGTGCGAAGAATGGTACGATCACTCTCCCAGTCAGAGAAACAAGAATCAATGGTGGCCGAGCTGGACCAACTGAGGAGGAAGCATATACAGTTTCTTCAGATAAGAGACTGGCAGGTCACTGAATTGTATCCGAGTATTTGATTACGGAACAACTCGAGGAAACAATCCTGGTGGCCCAAGGCCATCAGGATATCAGGACTCCCCTCAGACAAGCTGGACTGCAGCGTGAACGTCCAGAGCTGCGAACAATGCAGATGGACATGTCTATGCCCAGGATCTTAGACCACGATTGGAAGCTCTTCCGCGAAAAGAAGAAGGAATAATAATACAACGGGGGACCTGATCAACCTGCTACGTACCATGTCCCAGGCAGTGTTGAACCCGATGGGCCGCCGAGGTCCATGAGCGTCGTCCGCCGTGGAGGCCATGAGGCCATGCTCGCAGAAGCGGCAGAGAGATGGCGCGAATGTCCAGCAGGTGGACGACGCTCAGGTTGGGGCAACATTGGGCATGCTGGCTTTGACCACTCATTCACCGCGGACCCCCGGCCACGCTTTGAACTCCCCGGTGGAATGCCCGACGGCCAACGGCGTGATCCCAGAGCTGGAGCCCCAGATTACCAGCCTCCGCCTTTATCGGAGGATGCTTTCCGTTTCATACTCCGCAAAAGCGTAACAGCCTCGCCTGCGGCGTCTTTGATACAGCAAACCTGGATGTGTCCGACATTATGCTGTTTCAGAACTACCAAGGCGGCTGTTTGTCAAGATGAGGAAAATTCCCTGGTGCGGAAGTGCTGCGCTTGCACGGAGAAGACAGCCGTTCACTTGGACCGATGCCCTCCGAGGCATGGGAACTACAGCTGATGGGCAGACGCCCGTGGCGGAAATGCACCAGCCGACGTCATCGAATACGAGAAGGAACAATACGAGAGGTGGTGCAAGGGTCAGATCAACAAGGTCGACCTGGAAAGCTCGTCAGACCCCGAGTCCGACCGACGATACGAGTCAACGCAATGTCCGGGATCATGCGAAGACAGCCACGCTGATGACTCGTCAGGCGAAGAAGAAGGGGTGGCAGATGGGGTCGGCCATGCCGACATCGCATTGATTCAGATTGACCCCGAGACGAGGCCGTATGTTGCTGGACAGGGATCCCCATTCGGCATGGAATATTTTCTGTTCGAGGGAACATTGCCACTTCCCCAACAAAAAGAATATCGGAGGACGAGTTCAAGCAGCTCTGTCCACGGTACGAGGGTGAAAAGGCCCTTGAGGAACTTGGGCTGGAACACGAGGAGTTAACTTGCGAGGGTTTCCTCAGTCAGGGGAGGCGTAGTCTCCTCATGGCGACGGACAAGTTCAATCGGGATCACCTGACAGGAATTTCCCCGGCGCGAGCTCGTCTTATTGATGAAGCACACAACAACGGAGCCGTATTGGCAAGCCAACGTCTGGGCCGTGCGCTGATGAGCCACAGGCTGTCTGCCTATGCTGACTGCGTGGCCGATCCGCTCTTGGACTATCTTCGACGATTGCTTCCAGAAGAGCGCAGCAGGGTGGATAATTACCTAAGAGCCCGATGCACCACGATCGAAAGCGACGACTTGCCTGGCCCAGACCATGCTCTGGTGCCAATGTATCTTCATTTGCGTCCAGAAAGCTTTACGCCATCGCGAGTGAAGTGGGACGCGAAGAGGCCCTGCGATTGGGTGGGCTGGTACTCCACCTTCTCCGTCACAGCTCAGCCCATGTGCTGAGGTCGGGAGGATGGGTGGACGTGGACGTGCTGGTACAAATGTTGGCACACGTTGGCTATGACCGTTCGTTGGCCAGATTTATGCACGCCATCTCCGTGCTTATCCCCAAGGACGTACATATGCTGGGAGTAGAGATGGACCTGGCAGACACTGGCCCAACATCCCGCCCCATGGATTGGGATAGTAGCTTCGCCGAAGTCGTTCGCAAAATGGTCGGAGCGTCTGAAATCGATGGCGACACAGACGCAGCCCTCGCCGACGGCGATGAGGAGCAGATCTTTGTGGTCCCCGCTATTCGCCCGCTCCTCGTCAGAGCCATGTATTGCGATTCGTTGAGAATCATTAGCCCGTGCAGGCGAAATGTGCGGTATGGCTCAAACGTGAGCGAGAAACACGGAGCACCTTTGTTGCCATTGACCGCCGCGGACGTTCGGCATAGTCAGGGAGGCGAAGTGGCTCCGCTGTGCGACGAAGCCACGGGCCTGCGTCACTGCGCAACTGTGGCTTCTATTGTCGCCTTGTCACCATGCGCGGCAAAGATCCATGATCTAGACGCGCCGGAGTAGGTCTACGAGCCACTGTGCTATCAAGAAGCCAAGAGACTGGTTGAGCGAGATGATCGGAGAGTACGCCTTGAGCTGGCTGGTAGCTTTCCAACCTTCCTCCACCAGGATGGCATGTCGAGGGACTTCAACGGTAGCGCCAGCAAGTCCGTGCTTGACTTGGACCCGACCATCATCAAATACACATACCTAGCTACTTCTGAGCTCAAAGCACATTGAGGCCAATCCGCATTGGATGTTGCCGACAGGCCAAATATTCACAGAAAAGATTCTTGACTGGATAAATATTTGGCAAATCTTTGCGGTAATGGACGCCCCAAACGACAAACTTTCGACGGCCGCCTGTCCATGCTACAGGTCCTTCCTGTCAATGAGACAGGGTGCGTCGACGTCCTGGAGCCTAATCAGTTGATCAGAGCCGGCCGCCATGAGGATCGGCTCGACACTGTATTATGGGAGGCCGTCAAGAAGCCCCCCACAGGGAAGACGACGTGTGCCTCGTCTGTCATCTGGGACACAAGTCCAGATATGGCACGATGGTATGCTCAGAGTGCCAAGATGAAATCATCTACCAGGCGATTCCGTGGCAACCCAATCGAGTCCGTTCTGTAACGGACTGGTGGAACGCCGGTATGTTCCAAGATGACCCTCCCAGACCCGCTGCAACGTTCCATGAACGTGGTGGTAGGATGAACAAACAAAAGATTAGAGCGGTCCAGATACATAACTCAGATAGAACTCAGGCCCGCTGGCGAGAACACTGTGAACAAGACAACTCGAAGGCGGCGCTGGCACGCTACTACTCCGCAGTGGCGGGAAAAACGGCTGCCCCTTCAGCGGAAAGGTCAGCATTCGCTTGGGTTCCATCATCACCCAAGGACAAACGCCCTGCCCATGGCAATAAGCTTCGTGATGTCAAAGGCCACAAGCTGGCACGCAGGTGGATGTTTTACTTGCAGTATCGTGGCTGGCGACCTGCTGGCTTCAACGCAACGTGCCCGTCCTGAAAATGGTGGGCATATATGTGCAGACAGGGGGATCATACCGATTTCGGCACAGAAATGGGCATCCTCGAAATCTTCGACTGGGATACCACGGTCCCCGATGTCGCGACAAGCACGATCCCTGCGCGGGACGGGAGGCCTGGTGCTACGATCATCGCCGCGAGATGCCGCAGACACTGGATTGCCTTTGGCGTGACATTCAATATGATAGTGACAGCCGCTGGTAACCAAAGGAAGAATTGGCCGGCGTCGAGGAGGAATAAGAACAGGAAAACCTTCAGAGGACAAGAGCGCGTCGCTCGGCCTCGGTCAGGTCATCTGCCTCTGCCCATGGCAGACGTGGCAGATCACGCAGCCGCAAGAGGCGTGTCCGATCAGAAGATGCGCCAAGAGCATTTGGAGGACGCGCCCTGCGCAAACGAGACAGCTCTTGTTTTCCACATCGCAGAACTCATTATGCCGAGAACATGTGACCTATTGATGTGTACAGCATCAAGTTGGCGGCCGAGGAACTCGTTACGTACTTCGGCGCTAAGGAGGAGCCAGAGCAATGCCATCAGGCGATCGACGTGTCCACCTGCGAGGCAAAGATACGTTGGATGTGGTATGAGCCACCAGAATTCTCCGTCTATGACTCAGACATGCAAGAGGCGAAGAAGCAATGGATGTCGGAGCAAATCTACAGGGTGGCCATCGAGCTGACCAAAGACTTCCAAATTGACAGAGATCGACGGAGCGACTGCGGATGAGGACGCCATGCGTACTCATTTCGAAGAAGTAGAGCAATGCCGAACCGGTCTGCTGCGCGAAGCTAACCTACTCAGGGCACATCGTGGAATGCTGGATCTTGTGCGCAGAGATATCTACCAGCATCGGACATATACCGCCAGTCTCCAATGACGCCCATAAGATTGAGGCGTGCATGCGGTACCTGCAGCAGTCGCAGGCGACGGCACTCAGGCGCGGACTGCGACTGGCGCCCGACACTTTCCAACGCGCCGCCGTTGAACGGTTGCCGCTGCATGTGTACGAGGCTGCGGTATATGCTCTGAACATGTGGCAACAGCACGGGGTGGCGACGCTTGAGCCTGAACAAGGGCGCCCCACTTCCCGATTGCCCATGGCACGAGAGGCGCAGAGAAACCAGCCGCAGGCAACGACCGCCAGGTCGGGCCGCTCCGCCAGCCGCAAACGCGCCCCCAGTAGTTCTTCAGTGCAGGAGAACAGGGCGGCCGCGTCATCGCGGAAGGGGCACGGCAAAGGAAGCTCCTCGAGTGGCGCGGCCCCGCCGCCCCCAGAAGCTGCAGAGACAGGCAGGGGCAAACGGGCCCGTGAGAAGGGGGGCAGCCGCGCAGCGTCCCCGCCTGCGGTGCGGCCATGTCATTACGCGGACATCCACCAATCGGCCCCGAGTGGTGCCGCCCCATCCGCGCCCCAGCGCAACCAGCCCGAATCAACTTCACGCCCGTGGCGTGATCGGAGGCGAAGCCGACGCGCTGGGGCCGAATGGGCCCGCGCGTTTGTGAGGGCCGATTTGGCCCCGCACGGCCACTTGGGGCCGACGGGCAATATGCACCCGTGCGAAAGCAAGCCGTATTGGCCTGCAGCGGCGTATGAAGCCGGTTGGGTCCAGGAGCAGCCAGACGCTTGGGCCGACTGGGCCCGCGCACCTGCGAAAGCCGTATTGGGCCCGCATGGCCACGTGGGGCCAACGGACAATATGCGCCCGTATAATGACAAGCCGTATTGGCCTGCGCCGGAGCATTTGCGAGGGCCGTATTGGCCCCGCACGGCCACTCGGGGCCGACGGACAATATGCGCCCGTGCGAAAGCAAGCCGTATTGGCCTGCACCAGCGTTGGAAGCCGTGGGTACAAGAGCAGCCAACAGCTCGGGCCGGCTGGGCTCGCACACCTGCGAAAGCCGTATTGGCCCCGCACGGCCACGTGGGGCCGACGGACAGCATGCGCCCGTATAATGACAAGCCGCATTGGCCTGCGCCGGAGCACTTGCGAGGGTCGTATTGGCCCCGCACGGCCACTTGGGGCCGACGGGCAATATGCGCCCGTGCGATAGCAAGCCGTATTGGCCTGCACCGGCGTTGGAAGCCGATTGGGTGCAAGAGCGCCAACTGCATGGGCCGACTGAGCCCGCGCACCTGCGAAAGCCGCATTGGCCCCGCATGGCCACGTGGGGACGACGGACGACATGCGCCCGTGTGGGGACAAGCCGTATTGGCCTGCGCCAGCGAAGGAACCAAGAGGGCCCCAGATTGCCAGACGAGGAGCAGGTGGCGCACACAACGCGCGAGAAGCCACGCGGGCAAGCGAGCGCGCGAGGAGACCAGCCGAGAGAACGCGCGAGGGCGGAGCCAGAGCGTGGGCCAGCCCACGCCAGAGGGAAGTCCTGACCTCGATCGAGCCAGCAAAACAGACGAGGGGATGTTGTCGAAGAGGAAGATGGATGCACCTGCGCCTGGCGGAGGAGGGAGCGAGGAAGGAACCTGCACAGGGAGAAGAGAGCGGCGACCGGCGCGCGCGCGCGGCGGCGAACGACAGGCCAGACCGCCCCGACACGGCGGCAAGAAGCCACGACGCGACGCCCACGACGCACCGAAGGACAGCCGCGACACGACCAGCCAGACGCCCCCGACAGGAAGCAAAGCAGCCAGGAGGGCAGCCACGACAGACGGCCACGACACGGCGACCAACAAGCCACGACAAGCAGCCAGGACACGACACGACAAGCAGCCACGACACGACGGGCAGCCACGACCGCGAAAGCGCGCGCGCCGTCCGCCACGGCGGGACGCAAGCGCACATGCCTGCGAGATGCAAGCACCAATGCCTGCACATCGCACGACCCCGAGGCGCGCCGCGAACCGCCCCGACGCGATCCCCGCGGCGCGCCTGCACGGGGCGTTCGACGCAAAGCGAGCAGAAGAGCAGACTAGCCACGCGCGCGACGACGCACCCCCCTCGCGCGCGGGCCCTCCGCGCGGGGCCGCGCGCCGCGAGGCACGCGCCGTCGCCCCCCCCCCCCCTCGCGCGCGCAGGCCCTTCGCGTGGGGCCGCGCGCCGCGAGGCACACGCTGACGCCCCCCCGCCTCGCTCGCGCGGGCTCTTCTCGCGGGGCCGCGCGCCGCGCGGCGCAGGAAAGCGGGGGGCGGCCCGCGCGCCCAGCTTGCCCGCCCGCGCGCGGGCCAGGCGCGGGCGCGAAATTTGTGCCCGCGCACAACGCAGCACAAGCGAGCGCGCGCGCTTTCGATGGCGTTCGGCGCCCACAAAAAAACAGCAGGCGGAGGAGATGGAGGAGGAAAAAGAAGAGCAGGATGACAAGCAGGAGGGGGAAGGGCGGAGAAGGACAAGAGGAACGAAGAAGATGATGAAGAGGAGAAAAATGAAGAGAAGGAGACAGAATAGGAGCAGGAGGAGAAAGAGAAGAAGGAGCAGATGAAGAAGGAAGAGGAGGAGGAGACGAAGAAAGAGGAAGAGGACGAGAAGCAGAAGTACGAATAGTTTTTGGGTTCCAGCTCTGGTAGCAAACCGATTTCAAACATGTAGATACTTGCAACGAGCGCGACTGATCATATTTGTCAAATTGCTGTGGCGAACAGCTCTAATCACATCTGCAGCTCGAGCTACATCAAGAAAAGCATCGCCATCATTGCAAGAAGTACTAAAAGTACAAATAATGGTTGGGATCCAACTCCGGGAGCAGACCGAGTTCGGGCACCTAGATACTTGATTGAGACTAGGGTTTTTGGTGATGCCCTTCCGATTGCTATACCACACAGCGCTGTAGCTCTGCAGCTCGAGTTATCTCAAGAAACTAATCTTTTTATAAATGATATTACAACATAGAGATGAAAAATGTTAAACCAAGCTCTGGTAGCAGACCGAGTTCGGGCATCTACATGCTTTCCGATTGCTGTGCCAAAGAGCTAGGTATATCATCTGCACCTCGAGTTGATTCAAGAGAATCATCACAAAAAAAAGAGAGAGAGAGAGAGAGAGGGAAGAAAAAAAAAAAAAAAAAAAAAAAAAAAAAAAAAAAAAAGAAAAAAAAAAAAAAAAAAAAAAAAAAAAAAAAAAAAAAAAAAAAAAAAAAAAAAAAAAAAAAAAAAAAAAAAAACGAATACTGTTTCGGACACAGCTCTGGCAGCAGACCGTGTTCGGGCACCTCGATTCGTCGGATTCGCGCTTTTGCTAATGTCCTTTTAAGTGCTGTGCCAAACAGCTCTGTACTTCATCTGCGGCTCGAGTTACAAAAAAACTCCTCATCATCTCAGAGCACGAATAGTTATTCGGACCCAGCTCTGGTAGCAGACCGAGCTCAGGCATCTTGATGCTCGAGACTATCGCTTCTGATAATTTCCCTCTCATTGCTGCGACGAAGAGCTATGCAGCTGATCTGAAGCGAGTTAAACTCAGAAAAGCCATCATCACCTCTGACATGAATAGCAGAGTACGAATAGTTCGTCGGTCCTAGCTCAGGTAGCAGACCGAGTTCGGGCATCTAGATAACGAACGCGCCTGATGATTTTACATGGATTAGGTGTGCCTGCCAGTTCTGTAGCTCTTCTGCAGCTCGAGCTGAGTTCAGAAACCCGACAGCACCTGCCAAGATGACACTAAAGAGCCGATCACGCCCACATGTTTTTTGACAGTAATATGTACCCGATCGACCTGAGATTAAGATGGCGAGCGGGAATATGATCGAATATGGGGGGAAAATACTAGAGCTCGAACGACCTTTCCAATTCCGAGGAATCGAATTTAAACCGAGCAAAATTATGCAAAACTTCCGTCGATATTGTTTGGCCAACTAGCTCCCCAGCGCGCCGGTATTACTCTTCTAGCTTAGCCGCTAACGCTCTCAGGGAAGCTCTACGAGTCATTTGCCGGGATGTCATCTTGATTCCCTAGCCGTCGGTTAGGCCCACAGCAAAATTCAATGAAAAACGTCGCCGGGATCCTTCATCAGGGCTTGCATCGGTAGCATGGTGTGTATGAGTCACTAGCTGCACCCCGCGTCGAAATTCTTCTAGCTCATCGATGCCAAGAACCATCCCAGGGCAGGCGATGATTCCCCCCCAAGGAAAGGACGACTGCCTGGGGTGGGGCAGACAGACGTCAAATCCGTGCGTGTGCGTACGCGCGTGTCGGGATGGTGCGTGTGTGTGGCGCGCGCGCGCGCGTGGGCCGCGCCGCCCAAGCGCGCGCGCCCGCCCGCCCGGCGCGCCCCCGGCCCGCGGGGGCCCAGGGCGGCCGCGCGGGGCGCGGCGCAGCGCGGCGGCGCGGCGGCGGATCGCGCGCGGGCCCCCCTGCTGCCCCTGGCAAAATTATCCTTCATCAAGGTTTGCATCAGTAGCATGGTGCACGAGTCACTAGCTGCACCCCGCGTCGGAATTCTTCTAGATCATCGGTGCCGAAAAACTCTACGAGGTCTACGAGATGTCACTCTCTAGCTTCGTCGCTTTGCTCATGTCGGCGAAGGCGGAGCGGGAACGAACACTCCCAAGGCAGGCGATGATTCCCCCCAAGGGAAAGACGACTGCCTGGGATGGGGGAGACAGACGTCAAATCCGTGCGTGTGCGTACGCGTGTGTCTGTGTGGTGCGTGTGTGTGTGTGGCGCGCGTGCGCGTGGGCCGCGCCGCCCAAGCGCGCGCCCGCCCGCCCGGCGCGCCCCCGGCTCCGCGCGCGCTCGGGGGGCCCAGGGCGGCCGCGCGGGGCGCGGCGCAGCGCTGCGGCGCGGCGGCGGATCGCGCGCGGGCTCTCCTGATGCCCCTGCTCTCTCTGTCGCTTCTCTATGTCTCCATTACCTTATCTTGACCCCTTCTCTCTCTTTCTCTTCTCTCCCTCTCTCTTTCTGGTTGCTTTGACTTCTCTCATTATGTCTCTCCCTCTCTTTATTTCCTTTATTTTCTTCTCTCGACCCTCTTTCCCCGGAGACGGCGGTTTTCAGCTGGGCCGGAAGCCGCTTCCTACACGAGCAGTTGACCAACCTGCTCAGGTCGGATCGCGAGCCCCGGATCTTGGCCCCGGGGCCGCGCGCGCATCCGGGTCTCGTTCCCCAGGCCGCGAACTCTGGGTCTTTGCCGGCTGCGCACGCGCCCAGGGCCCCACCCTCCCAGGCGCGCTTGAGCGTGCGCAGAAGCGACCAAAGCACGCCTGCACTGGGAGCCGGCGGTGGACCGTCAACCTTGGTTACTGCCAGGAACTCGTAGAGCTTCCTCGCGCAATGTTGGCGCGGCAATATCGCATTCCGCGCGCGCGAGGGCGCGGTCTCATGGAGGAGGACTGAAGCAGAAGAAAGGGCGAGGAGGAAGGGGACGGAGCAGGCTGAGGGAGAGAGTGAGGAAGGAGAAGGAGACAGCAAAAGAAGAAGAAGAATGGGAAAGATCAAGAATGACATCGTTATCTCTGAACATACCAAAATTCGAATAGTTTCTTGGTTCGAACTCTGGAAGCAGACCGAGTTCCGGCATCGAGATACATGAGACTGGCGCGTCCAATGATTTCCGCTCTAGTGCTGTGACTATTAGCTCAGTAGCCCATATCCAGCGAAAGTTGAGTCAAGAAAACCATCAACATGTCTGGAAAATTAGCAGAGTACCATTAGTTGTCCGGACCCAGCTCTAGTAGCAGACCGAGTTCAGGCATCTAGACACTCGAGACAAGCGCTTTTGGTGATTTTCTTTCGATGGTTGTGACAAACAGCTCTGTAGCTCGTCTTAATCTCGACTTCAGTCAAGAAAACCATCAACATGTCTAGCAAATATGTGAGCCGGCGGTCAACCGTCAACCTTAGTTTTTTTACGGTTTCCGGTCCGCCACTAGAATCCGAATCCGAATCGGCGGAACAGTGCAACTGAGCACCCACCGCCTTAGGTAGGTTGCAGCAGAGCGCACGCCACCTTAGCAGCAGCTCTCGTCGGGGCAGCGTAGGCAGCTAGATCGCAGCAGGTTACCGTGCTACCTGGAGGAAACTCATCGCCTCCTCGGCCACATCGTGCCAATAGAAGCTCTGCGAGCCGATACAGGAGGAAGAGGAGGAGGAGGAGGAGGAGGAGGAGGAGGAGAGGGGAAAATCAACCTGCACGCTGGAACCACTACCTACTACGCCAATCTGAAGCCACCACCCGCCACCGCATCCTTCATTACTGACACCCCCATCGAATGCACCACGGAGAGCAGTCTTACGAGTACTGAGGAACTGATCATATGCAAACCAACGAGTAATAGTTGGGCCACCTCTGGCCTCCCACGACAATCTATCCGCACGCTCATTACCCTCGCGAATAAAATTATTATACAAGTTATGTCCCGATGCGGGTGAGGTCAGTCCCCATCCAGACAACATCGATAAACTATTTTGTAGTACTCCCACCAGTCGGACATACTACTTGTTACGAATCTGCCACTCACCACACATCCAGTTAATGACCGTCTTACTATCTCCCAAGATTTCCATCCCAAGACGCTCGATACTCTCACACCTCCACTCCGTTTCATGCTCATAATTGGCGGCAATACGTTTGCGAATCCTCTCATTCATCTCTCTCCACCTCCTCCTCCGCCTTCATAAACCTCACACCAGGTGGCCTGGGTAAGATAAATAACTCCAATAAGTGTTGCATGCCAATCATAGTCAGCAGATGTTTGCAATATTTCTCGCGGGGCCCAGCGGAGCTGTCGAACGAGAGGTACCACTCACAACCAAAGAGATCGCACAAACACCAATCCCATGCAGTGCGTCCACGGGCAGGGGCACCACGTTCATGCGTGTGAGATGTTTCCTATATTTTACAGGCAACGCAAGAGTACATGTGTCACGATGTTCCGTCCACCTCCCCCATCCGTGTAGCATGGCCAGCCTAGATATCGTCCATTATCGTGAGATGTTCGACTCTCAGCGATGGCAGGCTGGTCATATGTTGTCCGCCGACGACAACCACTCGACATCTGGGAAATCTGAAATACTTGAGAGGCCGCCGCCGCCGCCATCGCCCGAGTTTTTAGCTGACGCCGATTTGGCACCGTCTCCACACCATCTGCAATTGTGCATGTTGTGCGCCGTCTCATACCAATACTTCCAGCAACGAAGTAGCCATATCTGCACCGTGCTACAAAATCCCAGCTCATAAAATTCTGTCGTCCAACTTTGTCTCGTCTCCGCTGAATATCAGACCATCCTTCAGTTCTCCGCCTGCGTAGACCCGACATCAACGCCAGGCATCTCCCCTCAAAGATTTCAACAGCGGCAATGGTGGAATAGTCGGGCGTTCGGCCCTCACAGTTGAATAAGAATGCAGCAGACACTTTAGATTGATAACGAGTAAACCTCTCAACCAGATCAATACCAGGGCAGTGATGATATGCGTTTTTCCCAAAAAGAATACCTTCTGGGCTTTCTGGAGCATGGCCGAATCCGAGTGGTCCTTCCAGGTCTCCTCCAAAGTGCACCCCAAGATCTCACGACTGCACACGCGGCAGGACCACCTCGCGGGCTCCAAGAGCAGGACCGCAAGTCGGCACCAGCACACGAATATCCTGCTCGGGGATGGCGGGATGCCAGGCGGCGCACCAAAGTAAATATACATCAACGATTTCGGCTTCCAGGTCATTCCTGCATTCATTAGCGGGATACTCATGTCACGAACCACGAACTCGAGCTCGGAGCGCGTCTTCGCATACAATGAGATTATGTGCCCAAAAAATGTGCGTCATACGCTCACCGTTGAACATGCTCATCGTTTCCCAGCTTGATACCGTAAGGCGTATCCTGCCTCCACCTCTCAATCACATCTCTCCAAAGTACAATAGAATATGCTAGAAAAATCATTGGTCCCTCCACTCCTCCCGTTCGAATAAACTTGTCCCAATAGACAGCTGAGGATGCCTCGATGCCCTCGAAGCTGGCCACGCACTGATAACCAATCATGGGTTCAATCCACGCCAGAATGAGATCAGCTGGTATGTCAAGAGCACGAAGACGAACACGCGACTGTAGCTCACGCAGGGTCGCCTCCCTGGCCTCGGGTCCTCAACCTTAGTCTTCATGTGCCCCATTATCTCGTTCCCCCACTCCTCGCGGTCCTGAGACTCCATCCCGTTGGCAAGCATCAACGTCTCCGTCTTGGCCCTCCTCCTCCTCGTGTTCATCTCCGTCCTCCACCTCTGTACTTTTGCCTCCGGCCTCCTCCTTTCTCTCCTCAATATCTTTGAGCAGCGTTTGGCCTCCTCTCTATCCCCACGACGAAGTGCTTCACGTGTATCTGTCAAGTGTTGTATGTCCATCTCCTTAGGCATGAGCGCGGACGCTAATTGACGCCGGCTGTCGGGGCAACATAGCCTGCGGGAATACACCTCTTGGAAGCTCACCTGGCAGACGCGGAGCAAACCACTACAGGTGCGAAAAATATCGGTTATCAAAACGAATACTCAAATCTCTCACAAAGTTCGTCCAACCGACCCAAAGTTTGCACATTGTCTGTCGGGGCCGGGTCGGCAAACTAGCTGCACCCCGCGCCCGAATTTGGCTAATCGATGCCGAAGAGCTCCACGAGATATATCGCAAAACCACCAAAAAGTTGTCACTTTGTCCTCTCTGGTTGGGTCGACCAACTGGCGCCGGCGGTGAGCCGTCGACCTGGTCACGCCGGGAACCTCGTAGAGCTCCGTTCACGAGAGAGAGCTCAGAGTCAGAAGAGAGAGCTTCTGGAGGAATGTCGAAAAATTGAACATTGATTTTTTTCATGTCGAAATAAAAGTTGGTTGCACCAAGTGTTTGGTAGTAAAAGTGCGCCTAGAGACGCAGAGACCTCATTACCTTTTACAGATGCGAAGAAAACCTGCTTTCCAAAATAGATAAACAAATATCTCCCAAATATTCGCACTGGGCGCCGGCGGTAAACCGTCAACCTTTGTTACCGCCGGGGGACTCGTAGAGCTTCCTGACAACATATAATGTCGAAGAAAATTACACCGACAAAATAGTTGCCCACGCAATTTAAGACCTATGCAACCGCCGAACGCCCCCTTCTGGATTGTCTCCTGTACGAGCTCTGTAGCTCTCCTACAGCCCAAGTTACGTGCGAAAAACGACAGCACCTCTCAAGATGGCTCGAACAATACGAATAATTTGGCAAACCTAGCTCGAGTATCAGACGAGTTCAGACCTCTGCATGCGACAGGCGGACGCGTCTGATGTCTCTGAATCGATTCCTGTGATTACCAGCCCTGCAGCCCCCCCTACAGCCCGAGTTAAGTGCAGGAAACCGACAGCACCTCTCAGGATGACTCGAACAATACGAATAGCTTCGCGGACCTAGTTCGGGCAGCAGACAGAGTTCGGAGCTCTGGATTCGAAAGGCGGACGCGCCTGATGTCTCCGAATCGATTCCAGTGATTACCAGCCATGCAGCCCCCCTACAGCCCGAGTTAAGTGCAGAGAACCGATAGCATCTCTCAAGATGACTCGAACAATACGAATAGTTTCGCGATTCTAGATCGGGCAGCAGACCGAGTTCAGAGCTCTGGATTCAACAGACAACGGCCACTGATGATTCTGAAACAGATTCTGTACGCATCAGCTCTGTAGCTGTCCTGTAGCTCGAGTTAAATACAGAAAACCGAGAGCGTCTGTCAATATGACTCGAATAATACGAATAGGTTTGCGGACCTAGCTCGGCTAGCAGACCGAGTTCAAACCTCTAGGTTCAACAGGCGAACGCGCCTGATCATTCTGAATCGATTGACTGTGCTTACCAGCTCTGTAGCTGTCCTGAAGCTCGAGGTATCTTGAGAAAACCGTCACCGCGTGACAAGATGACTCGAAACGGCCGATCCCGCCCGTGTGCTTTTTGGCAGTAAAAGGTACCCGATCGAGCCGAGATTAAGATGGCGAGCGGGAATAAGATCGAATATCACGGGAAAAAATACTAGAGCTCCAACGAATGGTTGAACTTCGAGAAAAAATTCAACCGACCAAAGATCACCAAAAGGTCCGTCGAGATTTTTCTTGCCAACTAGCTCTCCAGCGCGCCGGAATTACTCTTAAGCTTCCAGCAATAACTTGCTAAGGGGAGCTCTACGAGTTACTGGGCGCCGGCGGTAAACCGTCAACCTTTGTTACCGCCGGGGGACTCGTAGAGCTTCCTGACAACATATAATGTCGAAAAAAATACACAGCACCTCTCAAGATGACTCGAACAATACGAATAGTTTGGCAAACCTAGCTCGAGTATCAGACCGAGTTCAGACCTCTGCATGCGGCAGGCGGACGCGTCTGATGTCTCTGAATCGATTCCTGTGACTACCAGACCTGCAGTTCCCCCCCCTACAGCCCGAGTTAAGTGCAGAAAACCGACAGCACCTGTCAGGATGACTCGAACAATACGAATAGTTTTGCAGACCTAGTTCGGGCAGCAGACAGAGCTCGGAGCTCTACATTCGAACGGCGAACGCGCCTGATGTCTGCGAATCGATTCCAGCGACTACCAGCCATGCAGCGCCCCTACAGCCCCCGAGATAAGTGCAGAGAACCGACAGCATCTCTCAAGATGATTCAAACAACACGAATAGTTTCGCGATTCTAGATCGGGCAGCAGGCCGAGTTCAGAGCTCCGGATTCAACAGACAACGACCACTGCTGATTCTTAATCAGATTCTGTACGCATCAGCTCTGTAGCTGTCCTGTAGCTCGAGTTAAATACAGAAAACCGAGAGCGTCTGTCAATATGACTCGAATAATACGAATAGGTTTGCGGACCTAGCTCGGCTAGCAGACCGAGTTCAGACCTCTAGGTTCAACAGGCGAACGCGCCTGATCATTCTGAATCGATTGACTGTGCTTACCAGCTCTGTAGCTGTCCTGAAGCTCGAGTTATCTTGAGAAAACCGTCACCGCGTGGAAAGATGACTCGAAACGGCCGATCCCGCCCGTGTGCTTTTTGGCAGTAAAAGGTACCCGATCGAGCTGAGATTAAGATGGCGAGCGGGAATAAGATCGAATATCACGGGAAAGAATACTAGAGCTCCAACGAATGGTTGAATTTCGAGGAAAAAAATTCAACCGACCAAGTCATCAAAAGGTCCGTCGAGATTTTTCTCGCCAACTAGCTCTCCAGCGCGCCGGAATTACTCTTAAGCTTCCAGCAATAACTTGCTAAGGAGAGCTCTACGAGTTACTGGGCGCCGGCGGTAAGCCGTCAACCTTTGTTACCGCCGGGGGACTCGTAGAGCTTCCTGACAACATATGATGTCGAAAAAAATACACAGCACCTCTCAAGATGGCTCGAACAATACGAATAATTTGGCAAACCTAGCTCGAGTATCAGACGAGTTCAGACCTCTGCATGCGACAGGCGGACGCGTTTGATGTCTCTGAATCGATTCCTGTAACTACCAGCCCTGCAGTTCTCCCCCCCTACAGCCCGAGTTAAGTGCAGAAAACCGACAGCACCTGTCAGGATGACTCGAACAATACGAATAGTTTTGCAGACCTAGTTCGGGCAGCAGACAGAGTTCGGAGCTCTGCATTCGAACGGCGATCGCGCCTGATGTCTCCGAATCGATTCCAGTGATTACCAGCCATGCAGCGCCCCTACAGCCCGAGATAAGTACAGAGAACCGACAGCATCTCTCAAGATGATTCAAACAACACGAATAGTTTCGCGATTCTAGATCGGGCAGCAGACCGAGTTCAGAGCTCTGGATTCAACAGACAACGACCACTGCTGATTCTTAATCAGATTCTGTACGTTTCAGCTCTGCAGCTGTCCTGCAGCTCGAGAGAACCACATGAAACCGAGAGCGTCTGTCAAGATGACTCGAATAATACGAATAGGTTTCCGGACCTAGCTCGGCTAGCAGACCGAGTTCAGACCTATCGATCCAACAGGCGAACGCGCCTCATCATTCTGAATCGATTAGCTGTGCTTACCAGCTCTGTAGCTGTCCTGAAGCTCGAGTTATGTTCAGAAAACCGATCTCGCCTGCCTGCTTTCTGACAGTAAAAGGTACCCGATCGAGCTGAGATGACGAGCGGCAATAAGATCGAATATCACGGGAAGAAATACTAGAGCTCAAACGAATTGTTGAATTTCGAGAACAAAATTTTCAAGCGACCAAAAGTCACCAAGAGGTTCGTCGAGATTTTTCTTGCCAACTAGCTCTCCAGCGCCCCGGAATTACTCGTGAGCTTCCAGCAATAACTTGCTAGGGAAGCTCTACGAGTTACTTGGGAGCGTCCACTTGGCAGCGTCCAAAACCCGGAGAGAAGAGGGCAACTTGGAAGCGCCCAAAACCCGGATAGCAAAGAGGCGCTCACACAAACGAGCACACGCACATCAGCACGCACGCACGGCCACACACATACAACACGAGGACACAAACGCACGCCAGCATGCTCAGCACACACGCACACACACACGCACACACACACACACACGCACACATCCACGCGCAGAGGTCGAAACACACGCGCGAACGCGCACACACACACACAACACACAACATCTCACATACACACCCACGGACACGCACACGCACCCAAATCACACAAGCACACACCACGCGCCCCCGGCCTCCCCGCCGGCGCTCTGGAGGGGGGAGGCACCGCCCCATTTTGCGGCCGGACCTCCCTGCACTCCAGCCACTCCGCCCTCGCGGAGCGCAACTGGGGCAAAGCGCGGGGGCCCCAGCGCCGCGCGCGCACACAGGCAGACACACACCCACACACTCACACGCATACACACGCGCACAGACACAGAGACACACAGACACACAGACACACAGAAACACAGACGCACAGACACACACAGACACAGAGACACACACGGACACACTGACACACTGACACACAGACACACTCACTCACAGACACAGAGACACATAGACGCACAGACACACAGGTACACACACACACAGACACACAGACACACAAACACACAAACACACAGACGCACAGACACACAGACACACAGACACACAGACACACAGAGACGCAGACACAGACACACAGACACACAGACACACAGACACGCATACACACGAACACACATACACAAACACACAGACACACAGACACACAGTCACACAGACACACAGACACACAGACACACAGACACACAGACACACAGACACACTGACAAACACTGACACAGTGACACACTGCCACTGCCACACTGACACGCTGACACGCTGACACACAGACACACAGACACACAGCCACACAGACTCAGAGACACAAAGGCACACGACACACAGACACACATACTCACAAAAGACACACACACAGACACACAGACACATTAACAAAAAGGAACACAGACACACGGACACGAAATCCTCGAAGTCGCCCAGCCTCCACCGCCCACCGACGAGGCCAGCGCCGCCAAGGTCGCGCTGGCCCCCCAGAACCGTCGGCAGCGGCGGCCACTCCCGCACAAGGATGCTCACGCCCACACGCGAACACCCGCACACACACACGCACGCAAACACTCACGCAACCACAGACACACGCACACGCACACACACACACGCAAACGCACACCAGCGCACACACATGCCAGACACAGACACACAGACACGCTGACACACAGACACACAGACACACAGACACACAGAAAGACGGACACACAGACACACAGAAACACAGACACACAGACACACAGACACACAGACACAAAGACACACAGGCACACAAGCACACAGTCACACAGACACACGGACACACAGACACACAAGCACACGCACACACAGACACAGATACACACAGAAAGACAGACACGCAGACACGCAGACACACAGCCGCACAGACGCACCGACACACATACACACAGGCGCACAGACACACAGGCACACTGACACACCGGCACACAGACACACCGACACAGACACAAGAACACTCAAACACAGAGACACACAGCCACACAGACACCCCATCCCCCGAGACCCCCATGCGGCCCTCGACGCACCCCGCCCCCCGCCACTCCCGCTGGCGCTCCAGAGGGGGGAGGCCTGGCTTGGCTTGGAGTCGACTGAAGCGGGCTCTCAGAGCCCAGTCGCAGTGTCCACACGGCAGCGTCAGCTGTTACAATTCAGCCTGTACAGTATAGAGCGCGAAGCGCGTAGATATACACAAGCACAGGCATCAACATGAAAAGAGACGGCAAACACGCGCAAGACGAGCTGTGGCTGCAAGCAGCCGTTCCGCGGCACTCAGTTCAGCTTGAGTAACTGTGCATGCATCGCTCAAACACCAGGCCTCTCTGTACACCTCCGTCCAAACACAGTCGTTAGCATTTGTCCGAAACCCGATATCAAGCCAGCAGCCACACCCAATCCCTAAGGCCGAGACGCCACCATCCCAGGCACCCCGAATGGCAACGACCTTCATCGCGTTAGTAGATATAGAATCGTACGACTCCTTGATATAAGTTAGGCCCTCGCGGGCCTCATGTGTCAGTCTGTCAGCTCTCGCATTGTTTTCCCTGAAGATATGCTTCACAATGTCCCGTCCCTTCATAGGTGGTCTCCCTCCCTCCTGCACACATACGTTGTATAACCGATCCTGCAAGTTGGCAACTCGTTTGCGATAGTCCACCTGTTCACATGCCCACACACCGTTGATCCACGACACAATCAGCAGGCAATCCCCGCAGATCTCCACAGGTAGTCCAGGGGTGGTAAAATCCCAGACCGTCTCACGCATGTACGATAGTGCAATACGTTTGCTGAGTCTCAGGTTCTCCTCCTCCTCCATCCTTCTTCTCTTGGGTTCCCTTTCCTCCTCCATACCTCCGCTAATACCGAGCTCCTCCTCCTTCTCACAGTTGGTACCGCATCCCCTCTTGTGTTCTGGCTGAAAATATGTGTGTATATGCTCGGCCGCCGTCACGACAGCCCACGTGAAAAAATCACGGTGTAGCATGCAGTCCCACCAGTCATCACCAAAGAACTGCTGTAGTGGGTACTGCCATGTGCGCTGAGCCGCCACTCCCCTCCCCATTTTCCTCCTCATCATATCCCCTGCCTCCCGACGAATACGCGTGGAAGCATGTGCATGGAGAAATGCGGCAGTTCGATCACGCTTGTTATCCCATTGCTTAGGGAAGGCCATCATACCGAATCTCGCATCATACCAACAGCGATCGTGGCAGTTATGCACAGGCACGTATTGGATAAAATTAAACAAATCCTTGGCAACATTCCAGCATGCTAACAATAATCGCTGCGGCAGTGGCATAAAACCTGCCTCCTGAAACAGTGTTCAGCATCTCCTCCTCCGACGCAGCTCATAGTCCTGAATGGACTCCTCTGGCAGCCTCCTCGTGGCCACGATCTGCAGCAAGCATTGGCCCTCAAAGCGGTGGATGTCCTCGAGACTGCTGTCATCCAATGTGAGATTTTCTCCTCCATACAGTATCTGAGATTGAATCCGTTCAGTATACCTCTGAAACTTAGCATTGGTAGGTACACATCTGGCCCCATAGTAGGCCTTCTGTGAGTAGAAAGCCCTCCTTGCAGCATCCAGACGATAAGCCAGATCCTCATGAGAATGTGCCCGATAGTCGGTGGTAATGAATACACCCAGAAGCACCGTAGACGTCACACGAGATAATCGAAAGGTCTGAAATTCATTGGTAGCCGATGAGATCTCAATATTATGTACCTGTGAAATCGTACCGTCCTGTTCAAAACTCACATCCTGTCCAAATACAAGGTATTCGCCAAGCAGAGGGATGGGAGTGGCATCAGCTTGAATGGGTTTCCATTCCATGCCGTGTCGCACAAGAGAGTGTGTGAGCTGCGAAAGCATCTCGATAAGTTGTGATTCGCTTTGAGCCAGTACTACCACGTTATCAGCCCAGACCATGTGGTTGACCGTATGTTGAACCGTCGTACTCCATTTTTCCCCTACAATCACGCATCTGTAACCGTACCCCAAGACATCCCATGTATGAAACGTCGCACTCCACATGTGGGCAGCAATAAGGTTGAAAGCCAGTCGCCCTTCTGGACCTCCAGTCTTAATATTCACATCCCAAGAGAATCCCTCAATACTCAGACCCTCACCTGTGACCTCACAACTCCCATAGAGTACAGCCTCCAGAAGGGGTATCTGAAACTGCAGAGGTACCTGACTCCATTGAAGGGCCTCACGGAGTTTCCCCACAGCGGCATGGTCGAAAGCCCTACGTATATCACAGATAGCAACGTGCAGTTCTTGATCACGCCATTTGGACGCATGTTGGCCCATATTTTTGAGGGCCGCAGTGATTTCGAATGTCTTGCGGTTACGCTGGAATCCGTAGAGACCCAAACGGCGTAGTACACCCGAAGACACCACAGACTCCTCGATCATACACACAAGCGTGCTGACATACCAACGTGCGATAGCATTGAGCAAGCACAGGACCCTGCAGTCGGACATGTTACTTGTGAGAGTCTTCTTCGGCATAACGCAAACAAGGATCTCACGCCAACTTTCAGGGTATGGGATCACAACCCTAAAGACCTGGTCAAAGATTGTGTGCATGTTATTCAGAGAGGCCCATGGTATTTTCTTCAGTATCTCGCACGGCACACCGCCCCGTCCTGTCGCCCTGGACGATCGGAGCCGACTCCGAGCACGCAAGAGCGTGCTGAAAGGTAAATTCGAGGCCGGCATCATGTTAGCCTCCCGTCGCAGCTCCTGCAACAGGCGACTGTTGGCCGAACGTGCCTCAAGAGATGAGAACTGCTCCTTACAAGTACGATGTATGATCCTCTCCCAATGCTGTCTATCCTCCGTCCCTCCCAGATTGTGTAGTGTGTTGCGTACACGTCTGCGCACGGGCGGGATCTGCCACTCCAGACGAGCACGGCGGTATTGTCTCCGCAGGGCGTTGGGCTGACGTGTCAGCTCACGCCTCTCAGGACTCTGTCCAGGCGGAAGTGCACGACGCCGTTCAAGCAACGGCTGGAGTCCTGACGGTCGCACGGGAGGTTTTCGAGCGGCATCCCTGGTCTGAAAAGCAACTCCCTGGGTAAAACTGTTCACGAGTCCAGAAGCCAAACCACGAAAGTCCCGAGGAGTACCACATCCAGGACCGTCGTCGTCGCAGGTCTTTGTCTCGTAAGGTATACCATTGGGGGTCCCTTTGAGGCCCATGTCATCATCATCACCGTCACCCTGGAAATCATGAATCCGTTCCATCATCTCATCACATTGTGCACGTGCGATGTTCTCGTCATACCATGTACTCGGCGTGTAACCTACCAACTGCACCCGTGGTCTATAACATGCATTCCAAAATCTGTCAGGACTCCCGTGGTCTCTAGCAGAAAGAACGAGCATCGCATGGTCAGACAAGCGGCTGGTAGCCAGCTTACCCCCTCGATGAAACTCGTATGATACCGTCATCTCCGCTATGTCCCAGCGAAGCGGTACACACATATAGGCGAGCACAGCGGACCTGGCTGGCACGCGCCCCCTCGCGTAGCCTGTCCACGTCACAGACCTATCTTGAAATGTGTTGGCAGCCTTCAAACCGAACTCCATGAGCATACCTAGTATCCTCCTCCTCATGTCGTGTTGATCCTCTCCCTCTCTCTGATCTTAGTACCCTCCTCCGAATAAACCATCCTCCCATCCACACCACCACCCGTGATAGCATATCTTTTACCCTTGAATGCCCCACAAGTGTTCCCAGGGAGCTCCACATTGAAATCCCCAGAGATAACCACGCTTGGAGTCCTATATTTCCCACTGCATTCTCTAATGATCCGTGTAAGTGCAGCAACCGTTTCGTCACATATAGTCTCGGCATCTTTGACGCTCTCATCTGGAAGATAAACGCTCGCAAAGATAATTGGGTGTTTTTTCTTGCCCAAGACAGCCACGACCAGTCTAGATTGTGTAGTGATAATGTCCCGAATCTGTCCCTTCCATTGTCCGTTCATCATAATGGCCGCCTTCCCATCCTTTGATGGGAAACACTAAACCCCAGGCGCGTGCACTCACTAGAAATCAGATGTTGTCCCTCCTGAATAGCCGCAAGGCCAACATGGGCCAGACAGTGCATTACTTCCGCCGCTCTGCAAGTTTTTGCACCAGCCCTTTGACAGTTCCACGTCGCAGCATTCATTTGAAAGAACTGTCGGGCTCTCTTTCACTGCACTGACGATTGTACTCCGTAAGAAATGTAACCTTTGTGATCTGCACACCGTATGTCGTCACAAGATTCCTCCATGCATCATCCCAGAGCTGCCAGCCCGTACCTTCACGAAATCCCCCCAGAGCGAAAGGGCGTTGACCATTCACGGTACAATAGATGGTGCTGACAGGGGGCCGATCTCAGGACGCAGTGACACCGTAGGAATCTGTGCTCGCATAACTGCCATGAAACGGCCCGTAGCTTTGACATGCGGTCGCTTCCATGGTGCACAGTCCACCGAGAATCGCAGTGTCGTCGGATCTATCTGTTGAGAAAGGCCCTGGATGAGATGTTCTGGCGATGGCATCTGGATACCTGGGGGGGGAGGTGTACGATTCTGCACAGGAGTCACAACCTGATCGAGGTACTGTTGCCATCTCCAAATAATGTATGCCTCTACTCCACCTTCACCGCCATCTTCATGTTACCAAACATCACCCGGCCTGAGTTGAGTCGTTCAGTCCTGTCTGAGTCGAGCAATGCCCTGTCGTCCTCGCTGAGTACGCTGGCAATGTTTTGAATAATCCTCATACCATCCTCATATGTCAACATTTGCTGGTTACGTACAGCAGGGTTTCGCCAATCCTTGACCCACCCCTTAACCTCCAGGAAAGTCGGGCGCCACATGTTACGCGCCGCCTGTTGTGCAGTCGTCCCTCCCGTACCTCCGCCCGATCCTGGACCAGACGCGATCGAAGGAGCACCTCCCGCCTGGATAGACGCAACAAGGGACTCAAGTTTCGTCTGACGATCTCCGAGGTTGTCTATGGCCTTCTGCTGAACATCCATTCTGGTCGTGTGTTGATCGAGGGTATGTCGAATGGCTGTCTGGTTATCTTAGCTGGCAAACCCCATTTCAAGCAACAAACGAATACTGTCATTCTTCTCATTGGCAATCACATTTTGTCTCCTCACCTCCTCAGCCTGTCTCTCATCCCCAGATACCCGTGCACGAACAGAGCGATCATCAGGGAAAGGCACTGTTGCAGATATGTTATCCTGAGAGGACTTCACTTCACCGACTGGTAGAGCCTGCAACATCTTTCTGTCAGCACTGTACCTACTGAGCCACTGTGTGTCTGTGACTTCCTCAACACCGTACCTGATGAGCCACTGTGTGTCGGTAACCTCTGATTGTCTGGACCGTCGCTTATTGAGCTGTCGAAAGTCGTAGCCCGCCGTTGTCACAAGAAGAAATAGCAACAATGTGTCCGTCAGACCAAAGAATGAAAGAGAGATACTCAGATATGCTCAATGAAGATACGTGGGACCGTCCGTCTGGCGAAAGTCACAGGTACTCAGAGCAAGCACAATAATGATACGTGGCACCGTCTGTCGAAAGTCACAAGATCTCAAAAATACAAAATAATGATACGCTGTCCGTCCGTTCAGCAAAGTAGGAAAGTAAAGAGACAAGTGCAGCAACAACAATACAAAGCGGCCTAGCTTGCCTCGAACTTGTGGTAGTCGATCAGCACGAAAAGGCAGCAATGGCTGCCGCGCTGCCGTCCCGCGGCACCGCTCCCCCTGGACGGTCTGTGGGATCCAGCCGCCTTGAGCCTTGAGCCTAATTTCGGGGCCAGCCCTCCCTCCACTCCAGCCACTCCGCCCTCGCGGAGCGCCAGGGGAAGGGGAGGGGGGGGAAGGGGAAAGCGCGGGGCTCAAACAGACGAGGAAACGCACACACGGACACACAGACACACAGACACACAGACAGAGAGACACGCGGACACACACGCACAGAGACACACGGACACACAGACACACAAACGCACAGACACACAGACATACAGACTCACAGACACGGACACACAAACAAACAGAGACACAGATACACAGACACACAGACACACAGACCACAGACACACAAACACACAGCCACACACACACACGCAGACACGCAGACACACAGACACACAGACACACAGACACACAGACACACAGAAACTCAAATACACAGACATGCAGACACACAGACACACAGACACACAGACACACAGACACACAGACACACTGACACACAGACTCACAGACACACAGACACACAGGCACACACTCAGAGAGCCGCCGTCGAGGCGCAGCACTCAGAGAGCCTCCTCCGACAGCGCCACAATCGATGGCTCGCTCACCCCGTCATCTCTTTCCGGGCGCAGGCGGCGCAACGTCTGTCGCAGCTTCTCGTCAGTCCACCTGCCGATGCTGACGGGCACGTCCTCCTGGCGCAGTCGGAAGGCTCCAGCGACCTGGCCGAGCAACTCCTGCCGCTTGTTATGCTCGGCGATGCCCAAGCGCGTCCGCCGTTCTTCAGGATCCTCCTGCCGCGCGCGCTCCTCCGCGGCAGCGGCGGCGATTTCCCTCGCCGTCGCGCGCCCGCCACGCTCCCCGCGCTCGCCGCCCGAGGATGGCTCCGAAGCCGCATTGGTTGCGCTAGCCCCTCCAGCACCCTCGCCGCCCCCTGTCGGCGCCCTCGCGGCGACGCCATCGCTGCCGGGCACCGCGCCAGCCTCAGCCGCGGGCGCCGCACGCGGGGCCTTCCCTGCGTTCTTCTCCTTGAACACCTTCAACTTTCCCTCCGGGATGGGCCCGTCCACACGCCCATGCCAACCATCTTTGTGCTGCTGCTTGAAATGCAGCCCGCACAGATCCCCGCATCCCTGCTTTTGCGCGCTCCGGCATTGCCCACCAGCTCCGTTCCCCCAGTACACAAGCAGCCCATGTACCATGTGTTCACCACCGAGTTCAGAGCAAGAGTACGACTCTCATCAAACTTCTGTTCCTTCCCACTCTTGAACATAATAGACGCACAAATGAACTTCCAAGATTCAGATGTCTCCGTCAGTCGCCAGAAGCGCCGCTGGAAGCAGTCAAGCACCACGCGTAGGAAGAGAGCGTAACATGCGTGCACTGATCTCGTCAACACCTACAGCTTTGCCTTCCCGAAGCCTCGAACGCGCACGACAGAGAACATGCATGGTAATAAAGAATAAGTGTGAGTGCTTGCACGCGCGTGCCACATCAGCTCGAGACCGAAGCTGCTCCGGAGTCGCCAAATTCATAGCAAGACGATCCGACTGGGCGCCGGCGGTAAACCGTCAACCTGGCTACCGCCGGGGACCTCGTAGAGCTCTTTTCTTGCCCAGCTCCTCGGAACACGTGAAGCGAGCTTAAGCGAGAGCCAAAAAAACTCTAAAAAATCGATCGCATACACATAGTTTGGCGGACTTAGCTCGAGAAGCAGACTCTGTTCAGAGATCTACGCCCTTGATGATTCTGTATCGGTTTCTGTGTGTACCACCTCTGTAGCTGTGCTACAGCTAGAGTTAAGTGCGGAATACCGACAGCGCCTCTAAAGAGAACTTGAGAAATACGAATAGTGTTCTGGACATAGCTCGACTAGCAGAACGAGTTCAGGCCTCTCGATGCAACAGACGCAAGCGCCTGGTGATACTGAATCAGTTTATGTGCGTACCTGCTCTGCAGCTCCTCTGAATCTTGAGTTGAGTACAGAAAACCGGCATCACTGGTGAAAATAACTTTTACGGACCTAGCTCGATTAGCAGACCGCGTTCAGGCCTCTGGATGCAACAGGCGAACACGCCTGATCATTCTGAATCGGTTTCTCTAAGCATCAGCTCTGTAGCTCTCGAAATCTCGAGTTAAGTACAGACAACCGCGAAAGCGTGTCAAGATGACTCGGAACGCAGTTGGTTCCAGCAAGTCTTTTGATAGTAATACTGCAGCTACGGACCTGAGAATTTAACTGGCAGACGCGGCATAACCCACTACACGTGAGAAAAATACCGTTTCCCAAAATGAGTTGTCAAATATCTTTCAAATCAAAGCAAAACCGACCCAAGGTTATCACATTGTCTCTTTTGGTCGGGTCGGCCAACTAGCTCCGCCCCGCTGGATTCCTCCGAACGCACGCAGCGTGTGGAGCAGGCGAGCGTAGAGGTACGCGCGACGCCAGGGGCACGGCCCAGGCCGCTGGCGCGACAAGACCCGTGCGCGCGCGTCTCTCACTTGGCTATTCGGGTTTTAGACTACCACAGGTGCATTCTGCAAACGGTAGAGTGGTCCCGGTTACTTTAGGTGGCACGCACAGCGCCCAGTGCCGGTCGGAAAGTCGCGCGCATGGCACGAGCGGGTGCAGGACGCACAAGCACGACGTGATCATGAGGAGGTCGTCGATCATTCTACGTTCCAGGCGGCGAGCAGAAATCGATCCAGAAAGCGCGCCGCTCGTCGTGCCCGCGGTCTCGGTGCGTGCGGCAGAAGGCGGGGTATATGCTGCGGACGGAGGCGGCAGCCAAGCGGAACGAGCAGCTTAGACACCGTGTGTTACTGCCCGTCGTGCCACGCCCCTTACTGCGCGACGCGTCGCCAGAGCAGTTCTCGTTTCGGCGCAGCGCGCGGGGGGTGGCTTGCAAGAAAGGACGATTAGAGCAGTTCCTCACGGCGCGCGCGCGTGCTGTCGAGCCGAGTGAGCCGCCGCGCGCCCCTCAGGCCGCCGCCGCGGCTGCGTTCGACGTGTGGTCGTGGACCGTGACCGATGCGGCCCTGCGCGCTGCCTGCGTTTTCGTTGCTCTTGGCGTATGTCCACCACAGCCAGACAGCAGAGTGGTGATGACGAGGAAGATCGCGGTGACGCGCTGGTGACGGCACTGGGATGTATTCGCGCGGGAGCTCCCGGACGTGCCGGAGCTAGCCGATCGTGCAGGCGGCCGTTACTGCGACGCCGCACGGCATGTCGGTCGCGCGTGTAAGAACTACGAAGGTTCGGGCGCGTGGTTCGTTGTTGCAGCGCTGGAATCTGGAGGTCGTGGTCCAGCACTTGCGTTCCCGCTTCCTGCACTTGCACGTGTTCTCTGCGGAATCTGCGGAAGCGTTCGAAGCGCAGAAAGGAAGGCGTGTGGTGTGGGCGCTGGGGGACGCGGCGGGCTTCTGCGCGTGCTCTGCTGTGGCTCGACGGCGGCCACGTGTGCGCGGTGCAGGAGTAGGTGGGTTCTGGAGATGTAGAGTGGGGGAGGCCGAGAGCGCGCCGTGGTGTCGCGTCGTCGCTCGCGGGCGTTCGAGCTCGGTGTCGCGATCGCCGCGAGCGGGTGCGGGGCGTGGCGCGCGCCGAAGCGCCGCGTGGAGCAGGGTGCCGCAGGGGCGCAGGGCGCGCGCGGGGGCGCGCGCGACGGTGTGGACGCAGAGGTGTTGGCGCGCATGACTCGCAATCAGTTGCATGAGCTGGCAACGCGATTGCGGGCGGAGGGCGACGAAGACGCGCCACCCTCGCGGCAATGGAATGTTCAGCAACAGAAGCGGGTGCGATTGGAGGCCGATGCGCACAGGGCTGCGTTCGCGGCGCACCTGGGCATCGACATGAGCGGTGTCCAGCATGCTGGCGTGGAGGCGCGATCGCGGGACCACTCGGAGGAGATGCTGGGCGAGCTGGCGAGGCACGTGGAGGAGGACGGCCGTTTGCCGCACAAGCGTGAGTCCGCGCTCGGAAAATGGGTTGATCACGTGAGTTCTGGGGAGGTGGCGCTGACCCCCAAGCAGCGCGCGCGGTTCGACGGGCTCGTGGACCGGCGGGAGGAGAGGCGTGCGCGCGCCCGCGCGATGCTGGACCGCATCGGGGAGCACGTGGAGGTGCTCGACGAGCTGCCGAAGCGAGGGGCAGAAGACGAGGAGGAGGCAAAGCTCGCGCGTTGGATCAACAATGTCTGCACTGGCCACCACGAGCTGGATAATGACAACAAGGAGAGGTTCGATCGTTTGGTGGACAGGCGTGCGTGGCAGCGGCGGACGGCGCAGGAGCGCGTGCTCGAGGTGAGGGCGTTCGTGGAGAGGCACGGGCGAGGGCCGCAGCGCTTCGGTCACGACGACGATCCGCGGGAGCATCTGCTCGCGCGTTGGGTGGAAAACGTCCGAGCGCGTGCCGTCGAGGGCCTGGGCGAGGGCTGGCGCGCGCAGCTGGAGGCGGCGCTGGACGCGGATCTCATCTCCAGGCCCAGGCGCTCGAGGCGCGGTGCGAGAAGAACCAGAGGATGCCGGTGGAGAAAGCGGAGGATGACGAGGAGCGCAAGCGGCGAACTCCATCGCGAACCACGAGCGGAAGGGCCGCGCGGCGTCGTTCAACACGCCTGCGACTTTCGACGCGCTGCGGCAGAAGTACGCGCAGGCGGCCGCCGCGCGCCGCGATGCCGAGCGCAGGGGGGCGGAGGCGCGGGCGCTCGAGGCGCGGCGGCAGGAGCTGCTGCAGCGCGCGGCGGAGAAGGAGGAGGCCTGCGAGGAGGAGGAGGAGCAGGAGGAGGGGAAGGACCCGGCCGACTGCCTCGCGGAGGAGCGGCGCGCGGAGGTCACGCTAGACTGTTCGCTAGGTTCGACCGCGCTCGTGGGAGCCCTGTTGTCGCACGTGGACGCGCTGCAGTGCGCCCCGCTCGGGCTCGACGTCTTCGCTGCCCTGGCCGAAGACAAGCGTTTCCGCGAAGCCATGGCTGCCCCGGCGGCCGAAGAGCCGCGCCGCGAGGCGCTCGGGGAGGAGGATGAGGAGGAGGAAGAACAGGAGCAGGAGGAAGAGAAGCAGGAAGAGGAGGAGCAGGAGCAGGAAAAGCTGGAGCAGGAGAGGGCCGACGAGGAGCGGAGGAAGCAGGAGGAGGGAGACGCAGCGGTGGCGGACGCGGAGGAAGAGCCGCAGGGCATGGCGGAAGAGGAGGAGCTGCCCGCGGGCATCGGCAAGGAGCACTAGGATTTCGTGTGGTACGTGCTGGCGACCTGCATGCTGTCGTCGGTGCCCGTCGCGCCCAGGTTCTTCGCGGGGGAGGCCCCGGACGCGGAGCTGCAGCGGCAGGTGGCGGAGCTGGAGCGGCTGGGACGTCGTCCTGGGGCTCGACGCGGCCACGGCGCAGGACAGCGCGGCGCGGTCGCAGGCGATCCGGCGCCTGCGCCAGGCCGACCCCGAGCTGCTGCGCCGCACGCCCGCAAGTCGGACGTGCGGGAGCCTTGGGAGCAGCGGCAGCGCCTGCTCCAACGGCTCGAGCAGGAGGGCGTGGAGCGCGAGGTCTGGGTCTGCTGCCGCCCCGAGCCGCTGCGCTGGCGCGCGCCGCTCCGCGACGACGGCAAGCCCGGGCCGGTCCGCGCGCCGCTGCTGCCGTCGCTGGACGCAGCCGAGGGAGAGGTCTGGAGGCCGGGGAGGTGCGCGACGCGGCAGGCGCGGCACGCAGAGCAGGCGCGGCAGGACGGCGCTGCTGGCGCCCCAGTGCACGGGAGCGTGCTCCTGCGCCTGGCCTCCGATTTCCTGTGCTACAAGTGCCGGCAGGATTTCGGGGGCGCGCGGAAGCTGACCGACGGAGAGGTTGATGGTTGGTGTAAGAGGTTGCATTTCGCGCCGAAGAAGCTGCCTAGCCAGGCAGTGAAGCGCGAGGCGGTGGAGGCGGAGCGCGCCCGCGCCAGGGAGCGCGCGCGAGCGGCCCAGTGCGCGGCGAGGGGGGAGAACGGATTCGCTGCGTTCCGTCGCCTCTGGAGGACGAGTGCTTCCGCCAGGACACTTGCAAAGCGAGCGTGCAGCTCGACCAGCGACACGCCCTGGAGCCCTGGTACCAGCGCGCGGGGCCCGACGGGAGCAGGCTGTCGCCGTGGCCGCGCGCTATCCCGAAATCGTGGGCTGGCCATGGCGGCGCGTTCTTCTCTGAGGCCGTGGAATCGGGCTTCGCCGCCGACGCGTTCCCTCAGAGGCGGCGCGGCTACTATACGGGCGAGCCGGGCGAGGTGTCCGCGGAGCTCTGGCTGTCGCGGGCCTGGTGCCGCGCGCGCGGCGGCGTCGCTCGCACGGGTGGCGCCGTGGCCGCGCGCTTGCAGCGGCTCGAGGGCGACCGCGACATCATGTACAGGGTGGAGGCCGCCGAGTGCGCGCGGCAGGTCTCCTGTGCTGTCCCGCCCTGAAGCCTCGGGCGGCGCGGCAGGTTGCGACTTTCGTGCGCAGGAGCGGGCGGGCGTGGGCTTCACGTGGAACCTCGACGCGGGGCACTGGGACCTGGACCAGCAGCGCCTGCTCGTTGCGCTCGAGAGGGATCCCGCGTTGCTCGCCGCGGTGGAGAAGGGCGCCGCGGCTGCAGAGACGGACAAGGGCGTTCTGATTGCCCTCAACCAGTTGGCCGTCACGGCGGTGTCTGGCCGGACGCGTTCGCCGATCGGCGCGGGCAGCCCGATTTCAAGGAAGCGAAACTGGCGCCGGCGGTGAACCGTCAACCTGGTCACCGTCGGGAACCTCGTAGAGCTCATTTCACGCGTAAGAGTGCTCGAAGTCGAAAGAGAGAGCTTCTGGAAGCATTTCTCGAAAAAGAGAAAAAAAAATCGTCTCGACATGAAGATGGTTCCGCCAAGTGTTTTGATAGTAAAAGTGCGCCTACAGAGCTCATACTAATACAGAGAGGCCCTCATAGTCGTTGACAGGTGCGAAAAATCTGCTTTCTCCAAATAAATTGTCAAATATCTTTCAAAAAATCGCAAAACCACCCAAAAGTTCTCACATTGTCCGCCTCGGCCGGGTGGGCCAAGTGGGCGCCGGCGGTACACCGTTAACTTTTGTTACCGCCGGGGGACTTGTAGAGCTTCCTGACAAATATAATGTCTAAAAGAAATAACACAGAAAAAATAGTTTTTCAGCCCAAGCAATTTCAGACCTCTCGGATGCAACAGCCGAACGCCCCCGATGCTTCTGGATTGTCTCTACGACCTCTTTAGCTCTCCTACAGCCCAAGGTACGTGCGTAAACAGCACCTCTCAAGATGACTCGAACAATACGAATAGTTTGGCAAACTGGGCGCTGGCGGTAAACCGTCAACCTTTGTTACCACCGGGGGACTCGTAGAGCTTCCTGACAGTATATAATGTGGGAAAAATCCAGAGAATTTCAGCCCAAGCCAGACCTCTCAAGAGGACTCTTGCAAAAAAACTCGAGTGTCAAACCGAGTTCAGACCTCTGAATGCGACAGGCGGACGCGTCTGATGTCTGTGATTCGACGCCTGTGATTACCAGCCCTGCAGCCCCCCTACAGCACGAGTTAAGTGCAGAAACCGACAGCAGCTCTCAAGATGACTTGAATAATACAATAGTTTCGCGGAGCTAGTTCGAGCAGCAGACCGAGTTCCGAGCTCTCGGTTCGACAGACGGACGCGCCTCATGTTCCAAATCGATTCCTGTGACCAGCAGCACTGTAGCCCTGCCCCAGCACGAGTTAAGTGCAGAAAGCCGAGAGCACTTCTCAAGATGACTCGAACAATACGAGTAGCTTCGCAGACCTAGCTCGGGCAGCAGGCCCAGTTCAGAGCTCTCGATTGAACAGACGAACGCGCTTGATGATTCCCAATCGATTTCTGTGACTATGAGCTCTGTAACTGCCCCACAGCTCGAGTTAAGTAAGTGCAGAACACCGAGAGCGTCTGCTACGATGACTACTCCAATAATACAATTAGGTTTGCGGACCTAGCTCGGCTAGCAACCGAGTTCATACCTCTGGATTCAACAGTAATGCGCCTAATCATTCTGAATCGATCAGCTGTGCTTACCAGCTCTGTAGCTGTCCTACAGCTCGAGTTATCTTGAGAAAACCGACAGCGCGTATCAAGATGACTCGAAACGGCCTCCCGCCGGAGTGCTTTTTGGCAGTAAGAGGTACCCGATCGAGCTGCGATCAAGATGACGAGCGAAAATGAAATCAAATATCACAGAGAAAAATATTACAGCTCAAACGAATTGTTGAATTTCGAGAAAAAAATGTGATCCGACCAAAAGTCAGCAAAAGGTTCGTCGAGATTTTTCTTGCAAACTAACTCTCCATCGCCCCGGAATTACTCTTAAGCTTCCAGCAATAACTTGCTAAGGGAAGCTCTACGAGTTACCGCGCTCGACCATCAGACCGAGTTCAGATGCTGCATGCGACAGGCGGACGCGTCTGATGTCTCTGAATCAATTCCTGTGATTACCCGCGCAGCCATATGCAAGCCCCCAAAGCCCGAGTTAAGTGCAGAGAACTAACAGCATCTCTAAAGATGACTCGAACAATACGAATAGTTTCGCGAGCCTAGATCGGGCAGCAGAGCTCGGCTAGCAGACCGAGTTTAGATCTCTAGATTCAACAGGCGAACGCGGCTGCATTCTGAATCGATTAGCTGTGCTAACCAGCTCAGTAGCTGTCCTGAAGCTCGAGTCATGTTCAGGAAACCGTCATCGCATATCAAGATCACTTGAAACGGCCAATTCTGGCTGCCTGCTTTTTGGCAGTAAAAGGTACCCGATCGAGCTCAGATCACGATGGCGATCAGAAATAAGATCGAATATCATGGGAAAAAATACGAGGGGCCGAACGAATTGTTCAGTTTCGAGAAGAAAATTAGTAGCGTCCAACTGCAGTAAACTGTCAATCAAGTACCGCCGGCTCGTAGAGCTCTCTTCTCATAGATCGCTCCTCCGAACACGTGAAGGAAGCTTCTGAAGCGAGAGCCGAAATATTCAAAAAATGACGATTTTTAGGTATTATACAGTGGGTTCCTCCAAGTGGACCTAGAGCCATAACAGAAAATAGGTTTGCGGACCTAGCTCGGCTAGCAGACCGAATTCAGACCTCTAGATTCAACAGACGAACGCGCCTGATGATTCTGAATGCGATAGGTGTGCTCACCAGCTCTGTAGCTGCCCTACAGCTCGAGTTAAGTACAAAATACCGACAGCGCGTGACAAGATGACTCGAAACGGCCGATCCCGCCAGTGTGCTTTTTGACAGTAAAAGGTACCCGATCGAGCTGAGATCAAGATGGCGAGCGGGAATAAGATCGAATATCACAGGAAAAAATACTAGAGCTCAAACGAATTGTTGAATTCCGAGAACAAAATTTTCAACCGACCAAAAGTTGTGAAAAGTTCAGTTCTTTTTTTTCAAGCCAACTAGCTCTCCAGCGCGCCGGAACTGGGCGCCGGCGGTAAACCGTCAACCTTTGTTACCGCCGGGGGACTCGTAGAGCTTCCTGACTCGTAGGGATGTGAAAAGCAAAATTCCAGAGAACGACTAATTTTTCAGCCCAAGCGATTTCATACCTCTCAGGATGAGTCTAACAAAAAACGAACAACTCGAATGGTACAATAGTTTCGGACCTAGTTCGAGCAGCAGATCGAGTTCCGAGCTCTGGGTTCGACAGACGGACGCGCCTGATGTCTCAGAATCGATTTCCGTGACCAGCAGTACTGTAGCCTTCCCCAGCACGAGTTAAGTGCGGAATACCGAGAGAACTTCTCAGAATGACTCGAACAATACGAATAGTTTTGCGGACCTAGCTCGGGCAGCAGACCGAGTCCAGAGCTCTCGATTCGACGCACGAACGCGCCTAATGATTCCCACTCGATTTCTGTGACTATGAGCTTGTAGCTGCCCTACAGCTCGAGTTAAGTACAGAAAACCGAGGGCGTCTATCAAGATGACTAAAATGATACGAATAGGTTTGCGAGCCTAGCTCGGCTAGCAGAACGAGTTCAGACCTCTAGATTGAACAGGCGAACGCGCCTAATGATTCCGAATGCGATAGGAGTGCTTACCAGCTCTGTAGCTGTCCTGTAGCTCGAGTTAAGTACAGAGAACCGAGGGCGTCTATCAAGATCACCCAAATAAAACGAATAGGTTTGCAGACCTAGCTCGGCTAGCAGACCGAGTTCAGACCTCTAGATTCAAAAGACGAGCGCGCCTAATGATTCTGAATGCGATAGGTGTGCTTACCAGCTCTGTAGCTGCCCTACAGCTCGAGTTAAGTACAAAATACCGATAATGCGTATCAAGATGACTCGAAACGGCCGATCCCGCCACAGTGCTTTTTCATAGTAATATTCACCCGATCGACCTGAGATCAAGATGGCGAGCGGGAATAAGATCGAATATCACGGGAAAAAATACTAGAGCTCAAACGAATTGTCAAATTTCGAGAACAAAATTTTCAACCGACCAAAAGTCAGCAAAAGTTCCGTCGAGATTTTTCTTGCCAACTAGCTCTCCAGCGCGCCGGAATTACTCTTAAGCTTCCAGCACTGGGCGCCGGCGGTAAACCGTCAACCTTGGTTACCGCCGGGAGACTCGTAGAGCTTCCTAGCTCGACTTACGTTAAGAAAACCGACAGCACCTACCAACATTCCGACTCATAGTGAATATTTGTTTGACCTCTGAATGCGACAGGCGGGCACGTCTGATGTCTGCGAATCGACTCCTGTCATTTACAGCCCTGCAGCCCACCTACAGCCCGAGTTAAGTGCAGAAAACCGACAGCACCTCTCAGGATGACTCGAACAATACAAACAGTTTCGCGAACCTAGTTTGGGCAGCAGACAGGGTTCAGAGCTCTGGATTCGACAGATGGACGCGCCTGATGTCTTCAAATCGATTGCTGTGACCACCAGCTAGCCTCCCTCAGCGCGAGTTGAGTGAAGAATACCGAGAGCACTTCTCAAGATGACTCGACCAATACAAATAGTTTCGCGAGGCTAGATCGGGGAGAAGACCGAGTTCAGGGCTCTAGATTCGACAGACGGACGCGACTGACGATTCTGAATCGGTTTCTGTAAATATCAGCTCTGTAACTGTCCTACAGCTTGAGTTAAGTACAGAAAAACCGAGAGTTCCTCTCAAGATGACTGGAATAATACGAATAGGTTTGCGGACCTAGCTCGGCTAACAAACCGAGTTCAGACCTCGGAATTCAACAGGCGAACGCGCCTAATCATTCTACATCGATTAGCTGTGCTTACCAGCTCTCTAGCTGTCCTGAGGCTCGAGTTATGTTCAAAAACCGTCAGCGCATATCAAGATGACTGAAAACGGCCGATCCCGCCAGAGTGCTTTTCGATAATAATATTCACCTGATCGACCTGAGATCAAGATGGCGAGCAATAAGATCGAATATCACGGGAAAAAATACTAGATCTCAAACGAATTGTTGAATTTCGAGAACAAAATTTTCAACCGAGCAAAAGTCAGCAAAAGTTCCGTCGAGATTTTTCTTGCTAACTAGCTCTCCAGCGCGCCCGAATTACTGTTAGCTTCCAGCAATAACTGGGCGCCGGCGGTAAACCGTCAACCTTTCTTACCGCCGGGGGACTCGTAGAGCTTCCTGACAATATATAATGTGGAAAAGAATTTCAGAGAACGACTAGTTTTTCAGCCCAAGCGATTATAGACCTCTCAAGATGACTCTAACAAAACAAACAAACAGTTTTCCAATATAGCTCGAATATGAAATCGAGTTCAGACCTCTGAATGCGACAGGTGGACGCGTCTGATATCTGCGGATCGATTCCTGGGATTACCAGCTCTGCAGCCCCCCATACAGCCTGAGTTAAATGCAGAAAACCGAGAGTATCTCTCAGGATGACTCGAATAATACAACAGTTTTGCGGATCTCGTTCGAGCAGCAGACCGAGTTCCGAGCTGTCGGTTCGACGAACGTACGCGCCTGATGTCTCGGAATCGATTCCTGTGACCAGCAGCACTTGAGCCCTCCCCCAGCACGATTTAAGTACAGAAAATCGAGAGCACTCCAAGATGACTCGAGCAATACCAATAGATTCGCGAACCTAGCTCGGGAAGCAGGCCGAGTTCAGAGCTCTTGATTCAACAGACGAACGCGCCTGATGATTCTCAATCGATGTCTGTGGTTATCAGCTCTGTGGCCTACAGATCGAATTGAGTACGAAAAACCGAAAGCGTCTGCTACAAAAACTCGAATAATACGCACAGGTTTGCGACCCTAGCTCGGCTAGCAGACCGAGTTCAGACCTCTGGATTCAACACGCGAACGCGCTTGATCATTCTGAATGAATTAGCTGTGCTTACCAGCTCTGTAGTTGTCCTGAAGCTCGAGTTACCTTGAGAAAACCGGCAGCGCGTATCAAGATGACTCGAAACGGTCGTTCCCGTGCTTTTTGGCCTTTTTGTTACGCGATCGAGCTGAGATCAAGATGGCGAGCGGGAATAAGATCGAATATCGTCGACATTGGAAAGCAGCACTGCGAAGGCGCTGGTGCGGCAATCCCATGGTTTACCGTCGGCCTGGAGCGAGTGGTTGCGTCGTCGGGCTCCTCGCTGACGGCGAACCGCGCGGCAGTTACATTCGCCCGCGGCTTTGGGTTTCGCCTTTGTAGCGCCGGCGGTGAACCGTCAACCTAGTCACCGCCGGGAACCTCGTAAGCTTATTTCACGCGTAAGAGTGCTCGGAGTCGAAAGAGAGAGCTTCTGGAAGCATTTCTCGAAAAAAAAGAAAAATTTATTTTTTTCATGTCGACATGAAGATGGTTTCTCCAAGT